>OZ057412.1:3075643-3675643 GCA_964056705.1 Troilus luridus
CTTCTTTATCAGTTTGATCAGACTGGTTGTCTTCGTCTATAGTTCTCTCTTCACCATTACTATTACTGTGAAGTACCTCTCCCATCTGTTCAACTTTTCTTTCTCTGTTAGTAGCACCGCCCCATTCTTGTCTACACACATTATCTGCTATCCGCGTCGAACCATCTGTTTCTGTGAGTGTGCTGATTACTGCTATAATATTTGTCCCCCGTTACTTTTATTTATTTGTGCTGCAGTTTGTTCCATTGCTCCTCTATTGTGTAACCTCCTTCATTAGCCCGGTATATCAGATATTTTTTCCTCAATACGCTCTATATACTTTTTTTCAACATCCGGTGTCTTTAGACTTTCTGTGCACCATTTCTTCTTTTAGATTCTTATCACTATACTTGTGATACCTTAATTTTACTTTCGCTCTACCAGAAATTGGTCTGGATCTTTATATGATCTCACATAACTCACCCAATTAAAGTGTTGGGGTGACACCAGAATATGGTGTATTTGGCTATAGGCTCTGTTTGGGGCTCTCCATGAATGCTTGTGTTTATCCTTGTGAGGGAAGATTGTACTCATTACGACTAATGCATCAGCTGTAGCGAAATCGATCATTCTTTCCCCATTGTCGTTTGAAGTTTGATGGAGAATTTCATTACCAATGTTCCAGCAATAGGCCTTCTCTTTACCGACCTGCAAGGCTTCTCCAATTTCTTACCTCTATACTTTTCAAACCATCCATTCACCGACGCCTGAGCCTGCCACTTTTTATTTTTCCTCCCCGTGCACCATTTAGCATAATTTTAGGCATTCTGTAGGGCTCCATTCTTTCCATGTGCACTAACCATCTTAGCCTGCTCTTTTTAATAGCACAGAGGATATCAGACTCACCATACAATTCCATTAATTCGTTATTTTTTCTAATTCTCCACTTGTGCAGGTAAGCAACACTACACCCACTGGCGGAGTTATGAAACTCAAGTATTTCCTGAAAATATTAGTCAGCCTCATAAGTTTCTAACCATCAGAAGCAACCCCAATACATTTTTTCAGCATTATGGAATAAGTTTGTAAATTTCTATGTCGATTGTTCTTTTTTTTTAAAAAATGCTCCCTTCCTCTTGCCCACTCCCCTTCCCCTCCGTCCCTCCCCCTCTCTCTTCTCCCTCCCCATCTCTTTCTCTCTTCACTCCTCTCCCCCTCACCCTCCCCTTAATCTACATCTGTGTGTAATTTATGTGCATATAAACATATTTTCCTGTTCATATATTTTTTGTTCA
This sequence comes from Troilus luridus, assembly GCA_964056705.1. Taxonomy (NCBI): domain Eukaryota; kingdom Metazoa; phylum Arthropoda; class Insecta; order Hemiptera; family Pentatomidae; genus Troilus; species Troilus luridus. The sequence goes on from OZ057412.1 coordinate 3,076,918, forward strand.
TAGGTACCAAGGAACTATCTGACAATATAGATGTTCAACATTCTGCTAATGTTCAGAGAACAAACCTAAAGATACAACTTAAAGAAGTTGAAAAGACTTATCAGTGTTACCATTTTGAACAAAATGGAATAAATATTTCTAAATCAAATACGCATATAATGGCCCTTCATACAATTGAGAAGCCTCATCAATGTCCTCATTGTGAGTTTAAAACAGTCAAGCAAAGTAATTTAAAATGTCATATAATGGCTCGTCACACAAGTGAGAAGCCTCATCAATGTCCTCATTGTAATTATAAAGCAGTAAATATAGGAAATTTAAAAAGGCATGTAATGGCTCGGCATACGAATGAGAGACCTCATCAATGTCCTTATTGTGAGTTGAATACAGTCACACAAAATTATTTAAAAAAACATATTATGGCTTGTCATACAAGTGAGAAGCCTCATCAATGCCCTCATTGTGAGTTTAAAACAGCCACACAAAGTAACTTAAAATTTCATATAATGGCTCTTCATACAGTTGAGAAGCCTTATCAATGTCCTCATTGTGAATTTAGAACACTCAAGCAAAGTAATTTAAAATTTCATATAATAGCACATCATACAAGTGAGAGGCCTCATCAATGTCCTCATTGTAATTATAAAGCAGTAGCAAAAGGAAATTTAAAAAAACATATAATGGTTCATCATACAAGTGAGAGACCTCATCAATGTCCTCATTGTAATTATAATACAGCGGTTGAAGAATATTTGAGAAAACATATAATGGCCCGTCATACAAGTGAGAGGCCTCATCAATGTCCTCATTGTGAGTTCAAAACATTTACACGAAGTGGTTTAAAAAGGCATATTACAGCTCTTCATGTAAGTGTGAAACCACAACGCGATTCGATTCAATGTCCTCATTGTGATTTTAAAACATCTAGAGGAGGATCTTTAAAAGCACATATAATGGCGCGTCATACAAGTGATAGGCCTTGTCAATGTCCTCATTGTGAGTTTAAAACAGTCAAGCGAAGTAATTTAAAATGTCATATAATGGCTCGTCACACAAGTGAGAAGCCTCATCCATGTCCTCATTGTAATTATAAAGCAGTAACTATAGGAAATTTAAAAAGGCATGTAATGGGTTGTCATACAAATGAGAGACCTCATCAATGTCCTCATTGTGAGTTGAATACAGTCACACAAAGTTGTTTAAAAAAACATATAATGGCTCGCCATACAACTGAGAGGCCTCATCAATGTCATCATTGTGACTATAAAACAGTCTCACGAAGTTACTTAAAAATACATATAATGGCTCGTCATACAAATGAGAAGCCTCATCAATGTCCTCATTGTGACTATAAAATAGTCTCACAAAGTTATTTAAAAAACCATATAATGGCGCGTCATACAAATGAGAGGCCTCATCAATGTCCTCATTGTGAGTTTAAAACAGTAAGAATAGGAACTGTAAAAAGGCATATAATAGTTCATCATACAAGTGAGAGGCCACATCAATGTCCTCATTGTAAGTTTAAAACAGTCACACAAAGTGTTTTAAATAGGCATATAAAGGCTCATCATACAAGTGAGAGGCCTCATCAATGTTTCCATTGCGATTATAAAGCAGTTACTAAGCGGAAATTAAAAGCACACATAAAGGCACTGCATATTGGTGAAAAGCCTCATTATTTTTTGTAGAATGTACTTTTTTGTTATAACTTTTATTTCATGGAAATCTATTATACTTATCAAGGAAACTATAAGCTAAGGAATAATTTTGAAATATAGTAAAATATTGTATCCAAATCAGAAATCGACGGGAACAATATCAATGAAAATATCAAAGAAGTCAGGGGCAAAGTTTGGAACTTGGCTATGAGACTCTGCCATTGTTGCTCTTCTCACCAGGCCTGATTACCATATGTTTAGACACCGGAACTGCTATAACAAAATAAAAAAATTATTGATCCAATAACATTAGGGAGTGCGTTTTCTGAATTTATAAATTCTAAGGATTCTAAATTCTGTACAGAGGCTATGGAAAAGATACCCATATGTATAGAATGTAATGCAGATTATTTTAATTAATAAAAACAGTTACTAGTCATTATTTTTTTTCTTTAAAAACCATAATCCTTTATTTTTTTCCGAAACAATCCAATAATATTTAAGAGCAGGCACAGAGCCTTGAACTAAAGGTCTGTAAAACATATATATGGGAATTTATATATGTAACAAGAGGAACGTGACTTGAGGGGTCGAGAATTATCATTTTATGGTTACATTTTGTATATTAAATTTCCATTAATATAAATAAGAAGATAAGTGTTATCAGAATTACCAATGCAAATATCAATAATGATGTTGGAAATGTTCGTCAATAAATACTTTGTTTGCGTTATCAATAATTATATATAAACATATATGGTTATTTAGTACTTACTATTGTCCTGTATAGTGATTCTATAATTAAACAATTCAAATAATGATCACCTAAAATACAATATAAATAGAATATTTTTTGGCAAAAGAAAATTACTATGGTTTAAGTTATACAGAGTTTGAATTGCACAAATATTAGATGAAATTTTAGTTAAACATAATTATTCTTATATCAATTGAATTCTAACCTTTAAACTATAGTTGATTAAATCAAATTTTATAACTCATGCACTGGGGCCTAGGTGTTGTCATCCCAGCACTCTTTTCCGTTTCTTTCCTTACCTGATCTCATTTCGATTTCTTGTGACTTAACTGTAAAATCCTTTACTCCCAAAATTGTATCCTAGTAAATTTAATTCATTGAATTGATGAAAAAAAATTTGAATTTTATAAGTTGGAATTTGGAGAATGGTCCTTCACTTCATTTATTGTTAAACATGATTTGTTGTATATTCAGGTTCCATTTAATAATTGGGTTAATTGGTTTCCCTATTGTACAAAAATTACTTAATAATATTTTTCGATTCCAAATTATACATTTTTAATGTCTTTTATTTAATTTCTCAGATAACACTGGTATTTATGTAAAGGAAAAAAGAAATGATGAAGCTGAGATTACCGGTGAGTTATGGCCTTTAAGCACCTTAGATACTATGGCAGTTTAAAACTTCATGTTTGATTTGCTGTTTCATAGCCAATTTTATTGAAAAATCTTCAAATATGACAAATTTTTTATTGTTTCTGTTTTAATCATTTATTTCTTACTACAGATTTTCACTTTTATGAGCAAAATATTCAAATTATTCTGCTTGCTGAAGAAATAAATAAATTTTCAAAGGATCATTTTGAGATTATATTACTAATTAAATTAATATTTTTTAATAACACAAATTTTAAAATTTATTTATTGAAATTTAAAACTGTATAATAGTAATTCATCGAGTAAATATAATGAAAGATATATAATGGCATGTGTTAGGGGAGTGACACTGTAAAGGAAAAATGACCAAGGGTGTAAGTCTGCATCCCCTTTCAGTGGCGAGTCATTTGAGCACCAATAAAATGAAATAATGGTATTAAAAATAAAAAACAAAGAATAAACTGGCAACTATTGAAATGAAATAAAATAATTTTTAATGAATGAGAGAATTACAAACAATTAAAATAAAAATACAATGTTTAATGAAAATTATTCATAAATATGGAAAAAAAATATGATTGACAGGCCTGTTATTTAATGAAAGAAAATTGAACACAACATAATGAAATATGGAACTATTAAATTTAAGTTAAAATACAAAAAAAACAATAATTTTAATGTCCATAAATGATTTTTAAAAAAAAAAAATTCTCTCCGACGTCTCTTTAGATCAAAGCTTTTAATATTAATATTACTGCAAGATACCTGATGTGGAAGAGAGAGATACTACGTTGGAGCGGCCGGGACCATTAACTTTATAGGATCGGCCATCTTCAGTGCAGTGAATACTCCCAAAGAGTATCACTGGTGATGTAACGGCGGCATCAAACAAAATATACGACATGCGAAATATCCTCACGGTGTTCCCTCACCGGAAGTCAGAGGCAAACTTGAGTGGGGGAAAAAGACGAGGTGGGGTTTCAGTTATTGCATATGCTTAACCTATAATTTATACACTATTAGCGCAATAACTGAACTATTAAAACTATTGGAAAATAATAATACATTTTTAACAATGTTTCTCTCATTCATTGAATTAAAACTTAAATTTTTACACTAGTTATAAATAAAATTATTCTGATTGCAAAACAAATAAAATATAGTACAATACAATTCCATTTATTTACTGAGCGTTAAAACCGCCCATCAAAAATTTGCTAAATTTTTACAAGATATCCTACTTATCCTGTTGATCTGGCAGAGGTAGGAGTGCTGCTAATTTGGTTACTGTTTAATTCATTCATCATTGTGAGTTTTTACTCGAACTCTGCCATCTTTTCCCTTAAAGATTTCCACAACTCGAAGGGTGACACAATCCAGAGCTATAGAATTCGGTTTTCGAATCAAAACAAAAGTCCCAGGTCTCTCCTTTTTACACTTTCGCCACTGTTGTAAGGCAGTCATATTTCCATCTTCTTCCTCGATCCTCCTTTAGATGAATATGTCAGTCAACAGAGACAAGAATTCGGTTGTTTTCCTGAGATCCTCCAAGCTTCCTTTCCAATGACACTGGGTCTGGCCAAATTTATTTGGAGACATTTTTGTGGAGTCGGCAGGACTGTAGGTTATGGTCACCTGTTTGCTCCACTTCATCGAAATCGCATAGGGGGCTCGCTCCTATCTTGAACTTTCTGAACATATGCGATTTGAGCCGGTTGTGCCCAGTCCTAAGTCTATTTATTAGCACTTTTTCTCTTCTGCTTAATTTGTAGTAGTCATAGTGGGGGCCCTGTGTGGGATTATTATTATATTAACTATATTATATGAAACGTTTCGACAAACATGTCATTTTCAACCCATCCAAGAACTTATTTTTTTATCATTTCATCTTGAAAAGAGTTACAAGCCACTTATCTGTAAATTATCAAACACAACAACCACAATATAACAAATACAAATTTATAAAAACTGTCCACAAATAGAAGTGAGTATAGATACCTTTTTATTATTTATTGTAATTTTTTTTTAATATTTTACTTGGAGGTCCATTATCCTCCATGGTCCTTTTGTTTAATAGTTTAAACTTTAGTCTCATTTTATACTATATTTGATTTACATTTGCATACTAAAAATGTTTTCATTTAAAAATACCTTAATCACATTAAAAAATTAAAAAATCATTACGTAAAATTTATTAAATTAACAACACTATTTTATTTTTAATACATTTTTCTCGGTTATATACATTATTAATTTATATAAATCAAATAGGAATGAGAAGGGATATCTAGGAAACTGTTGGGAGGTTATAGTGTGTTAGGTTATCTCTCTATGTTTTTAAAAAGTAGAAACATACTATTTATCATTTTCTTTTTAACTGTAAAATAACAGATGAATATAGTTTAGTTATTTCTCCTGCTCCTTTTCTATCATTCGCTACATTATCCATTTTGTCATTAATATATAATGCTTCCAAGAATTTCCTTTTTATTACATTGTTTTCTCTGTGCAATATCCGCGGTTTTTCAAAATCAAATGTATGTAATTCATTTTTACAATTTGTTGACAGTGCGGTATTTGTTTTTGAGTTTGGTTTTAAATTATTTTTATGGTGATAGAATCTATTTTTCAAGTGTGTCCAACATATTCTTTATCACAATTTTTGCAGTTAAGGTTATATATAACATTTTTATTGTATAAGAGTGGTATTGTATCTTTTTGACTATATATTATGTTTTTTATCGGGTTTCTGGTTTTATAAGCTAAATTTATTTCGGGGCTGTCATAATTTTTGAAGGTTGGTCCTATTTTTTCAGAGAGGTTTTTGATGTAGGTTATACTTCTATATTTTATTTTATTATAATAAGATGTCGATAGTTGGGGGTGCAGTCAAGAAAACACGCAAAAAATAGGTGAAACTATTTTATTTTAAGTGCCGACGTTTCGACCTACTATGTAGGTCATCTTCAGGGCCGATAGGAGTGGCTGCTTGGACAGCGAGTAACTGACCGACTCGCATTTATTTTATTATGTTTAAATTCCTTATTTGGTGATTTGGTGACTATATGGATTGTGCTATTGTTAATTTGAGGATTTCTATTATTATCTTCTTTATGAAAAAAATTTGTAATTTTTGTTTGAGATGGTTTAAATTTTAATGTTTTGTCATTATTTTAGGCAATTTTTGAATTATTACTAGATTCTCTTGGACTTAAGTTGTTTTCTTTATTTATTGATGTGTTATTATCTCCTTTATTCTTAATTACATTTACTGTTTATGCCATAATTCATTAATAAGTTTAATCGGAAAAGCGTTGCTAAGGAGGATTTTGAAAATATTATTTTTAGTTTCTTTCAAATATTCAACATCTGTTACTTTGATAGATCTTCTAATTAAATTTTGAGCTATATTCTTAATTTGATGCTTAGGGTGATTTGAGAGATAATTAAGTAGTCTATTGGACGTAATTTCTTTTTTATACCATTTTGTTGTGATAATATTGTTGATGGGGTTTCTAATGATGTTGATATCTAAGAAGTTTAATAAATAATCTTTTTCTACTTCTCGTGTAAAAATAATATTTTTGTTTTGTTCATTCAAGATTTTGTTGAATATTTCCAATGTATTTTTATTTGTGATAATTAGAAGATCATCTATGTATTTTGCGATGAAAATAGGGGGGCTGTTTAATTTTTGTATACTATTTTTTATAATATGATTTAGTATTATTCCGGATAGATTAACTGATAGTCTACCTCCCATTGATCAACCCATTTTCGGTACATAATTTGATTCCCTCTAAAAACATTGTTTTGCTTTTAATATTCGTGTGAGGCTCTATTTGATCCCAATTTTCATTTATTAGCTTATATGCTAATTTTAACGGGATGTTAGGAAACATAGAAACTACATCTAAACTTGCAATAATGTGATCTGTTTGTAAATTTATGTTATTTAGTTTATTTTTTAATTCTACTGCATTCTTTATATCATATTCATTATTGTTGTTATACTGATCTAAGGATTTATTTAAGTATTTAGCTAGGTTGTCTGTTGGGCCGTTTGTGCAATCTACTATTGGTCTAATTGGGTAATTTTCTTAATGCATTTTAATTAAGCCATGTATTCTTGGTGCGTTATAGTAGTTATTTGATAATTTATTTTTAAATTCTTTTTCAATAAATTTATATTTAATTAGTTTGTCCAGATATTTATTCACTTTATTGTTAAGTTCATTCATCGGGTCATTTCTTATGCTTTTATAATTTTCTTTATTATTTAATAAATCTTAACATTTTTTGTTGATAATCCATTTTAGTCATTATTACTAATTTTAATTTGATTATGGTAGATTTAAATGAAAAAAATGTTTAGTATGTAAATATAAATCAATTATAGTATAAAATGAGACTAAAGTTCAAACTATGAAACATAAGGACCATGGAGGATAATGGACCTCCAAGCAAATATTTTTAAAAAATTACAATAAATAATAAAAAGGTATCTATCTATACTTACTTCTATTTGTGAAAAGTTTTTATAAATTTGTATTTGTTATATTGTGGTTGTTGTGTTTGATAATTTACAGATAAGTGACTTGTAACTCTTTTCAAGATGATGATAAAGATGAAATGATAAAAAAATAAGTTCTTGGATGGATTGAAAATGACATGTTTGTCGAAACGTTTCATATAATAAAGTTGTATTTCATAAATTACTGGAAAAAGGTTTTCATTGGGAGGAGGAATTATTCGATAAATTCAGTCCAGTTTACATCCTTTTAACATTTTCTACTTCCTGAATATCCCAGAATCGATTCATGATGGCTGTCAGCGTTTCACTTTCGAAATGTATTTCGACTGCAGTAAGCATCATTTGGCAGTTGAACTAGGTGATATGTTCGAAATCGGCCCAACTAATACATAGTCAAATATTCTATGTAATGCCTTTGGGAGTCCATCTTGAGTGTCAAAGGTATTAACGAGTAGAATGCCTCCAATAAATCCGCACCCAACAAAAAATCGATTGACCCGGTTTGCTGACATGTCATATTTGCAGTGTTTAGATGGTGGATCGGAATAGAAGGCATCTCTGTACTGATTTGGTCGATTACGTGGCCATAGTAGGTAGATGCGGTGGATCCCATGTTTGCGATGCGATTACACAAGGGACATGATATTTTTCACCTGATATTGGATGATTACTAAAACCTACGTTGAGCGTTTCTAATCTGCGATAACCCTAATTTGTTGGCATATCTGGTAGTAATGAAGGACCGTTGGGAACCACTATCTATCAGTATTCTCAATTGATGAAATTTTCAAAGCTATCTTTGATTCTTGCTTGGGCGGTTCCAAGAAGAACGATGAAATTACCTGTAGTAGAAGAAGAAAGTAGTTGTGGTATAGTGGTGATTACAATCACTGCATTTAACATCCGAATTTGATTTCCCTGATTGATGACAAATTTGCCTTTCATTGGAGGAATGATTTGAGCTCGGTGTGTTTGAATATGAACAACTAGGTTGAGAACCATTGTGGGGATTTTCCTTAGGTATTCCATAGGACGAAAAATGGAGCATGGTATGATACCGGCGACTACAATGCTTACATGAATTTTTTGAGGAACACGTTGCCGCAAAGTGGCCTAGACCGAAGCAGTTGGCACAGATATTATGAGCCCTCACTTCGTTATATCTTTGTTTTGGATCTTACGAAAAGTAGATCATTCGATAAGGCAATGTGAACTTTTACGTATAGGACAAAGAGCATGGCCAGACCATTGGTCATCAGGACTTGTTTTTACCTTTTTAACAATTTATTGTCAGAGTACGATGGGGTCCTTTAGTATTTGAGGTCAAATTAGCAGACTGCAGTTCCACCATCTGCTGTGCAATAAATTCTGAAAAATCTTGCCAACTAGGCAACTCAGTCTTCGCACTGAACGTCATCCGGTTTTGTTATCTATTAGCCTAAGAATATATGTGTATACAATGAAACCAGATGGACCTTCGAGTTTCAATTTACAAAATGCTGAAGCGTTCTCTAGGACGGTAGATGATAATTTTTCCATACTGGATAACGAATATTTTGTTAGTGCTGGGAAATTTATGATATTTACCAGGTGGTAAGTCGCCTGAATTCGAAGGCTTTCAAAAGGTTTGGTAAGTGTCTCCCAAGCACTGGCGTAACCTTCGTGCGATTTTTGAGTGGCCGCTATGGTTTGTCCTGCAGGTCCTCTAAGACTTGACTTCAGGTAATGGAATTTTTGAACAGCGCTAGGATCTTCATTATCATGAATTAAAGATACAAAGGTATCCCTAAATGAAGTCGAAATGTTTCCAGAAAAAGAGGTGATATCCACAACACACCCCAGACCAAACAGCAGTCAAAACAGTGGGTTTCTCAGGGTGAATCCGCGGCAAAGATGGGTTTGTCAGGCAATAAAGTCATGGCCACCGTTTTTTGGGATGCACGCGGTATAATCCACATTGACTACCTTCAAAAGGGGAAACAATCAATGGCGAATATTATACCACCTTATTGGGTCGATTCAATGAGGAATTGAAAAAAAAAATACTGCATTTGGCCAAGAAAAAAGTTCTTTTCCACCTGGACAATGCAAGGGTGCACAAAGGTGCAGTTTCCATGGCAAAAATCAACGAATTGGGCTACGAATTGCTCCCTCACCCCCCTAATCTCCAGATTTAGCCCCGAGTAACTATTTTTTGTTCCCAAACTTGAAGAAATGGCTTGGCGGAGATTTGACTCCTACGACGAAGTCATCTCACAAAACATTACATATTTTGATGACCTCGACAAATCATATTTTTCGGAAGGGATAAAAAAAATCGGAGAAACATTGGACTAAATGTATAGATCTCAAAGGAGACTATGTTGAAAAATAAAATAACTTTTCATATAAAAACCTGTGCTTCATTCAAAAAGTCACGGACTTATTTACCCACGCTCGTAAATAACACATGTTTTATTAACTGTTTCTTTTTTAGTGTAATAAAATTAATTGAAGGTGAAACACTATAATTTCACTAACCTTATGATTTATCCTATGAAATACAAAGTTTATTCTATTGTAGTTATTAGTTCCGAATTTGTTTGTGTATTTATTGTTGTTTTTATAGTTGATGAATCATACTACGTCAATAATGTGAAACAAGAAGAAGAGGTGCTCATCCAAGATGAAGGTGAGAAACATTTATTTTATTAATCATTTTATTCTTGTTTACAAAATACAGACGTAACACTTTATTAGTTAGTTGAGATTATATTTGTCTCAAGCAATTGATATATTCTCCACCTGTGCAGGGTAACAACACTACATCCACTGGGGGAGTTATGAAACTCAAGTGTTTCCTGAAAATATTAGTCAGCCTCATAACTTTCTAACCATCAGAAGCAATCCAAATAAGTTTCTAAATTTCTATGTCGATGATCCTTTTTTTTTAAATCCCCCCTCTGCCTTCCCCTCCCACCCTCTCTCTCTCCCCCTCTTCATCTCCCTCTCCACCCTCTCTCTTCTCCCTCACCCTCTCTCTATTCCTCCCTCACCCTCTCCCCCTCTCCCTCCCAAGTCTCTTTATCTTAATCTACATTTGTGTGTGTTTTATGTGCAAATAAACATATTTTCCTGTTTAAATATTTTGAAATATTGTTCATAGGTACCGAGGAATTATCCGGCAATATAGATGTTCAACATACCGCTAAAGTTCAGAGAACATACCTAAAGAAACAAATTAATGAAGTTGAAAATACTTATCAGAGTTACCATTTTGAACAAAATGGACAAAATATTTCAAAATTAAAAAGACATATAACGAGCCTTCATACAGTTGAGAAGCCTTATCAATGTCCTCATTGTGAGTTTAAAACAGTCAGGCAAAGTATTTAAAAATTTCATATAATGGCTCTTCATACAAAAGAGAGACCTCATCAATATCATCAGTGTGACTATAAAACAGTACTAAAAGGAAATTTAAAAAAGCATATAATTTCTTGTCATACAAGTGAGAGGCCTCATCAATGTCATCTTTGTGACTATAAAACAGTCTCACAAAGTGTTTTAAATAGGCATATAAAGGCTCATCATACAAGTGAGAGGCCTCATCAATGTTTCCATTGTGATTATAAAGCAGTTACTAAGCGGAAATTAAAAGCACACATAAAGGCACTGCATATTGGTGAAAAGCCTCATTATTTTTTGTAGAATTTACTTTATTGTTATAACTTGTATTCCATAGAAACCTATCAAGGAAATTATAAGCTAAGGAATACTTTTGAAAATATGTTGAAATATTGAATCCAATTCGTAAATCGGCAGGAACAATATCAATAAAAATATCAAAGAAGTCTGGGGCAAAGGCAGTAATTCTGGCGAAAACATCAATAGTGAATCGCATTGTAACCAAGTTGAAGGTAATGCATCAGAAATTAGCAATAATGAAGCCTTCTTTAGACAATCGAAAGGGCCCCATTCTGTTGCATGACAACGCTCAGCCACATATCTCACATTTGACTTCCCAAAAATTGTTGAACTTGGCTATGAGAATCTGCCTCTCTCCCTCTACTCACTGGGCCTCTCGCCTACTGATTACCTTATTTGTAGACACCTGGACTGCTATTTACAAAATAAAATAATTGTTGATCAAATAATATTAGAATGTTATGTAGGTTATTTTAATTAGTAAAAACAGTTAAAAGTCGTTAATTCTTTTTTCTTTTAAAACCATAATCCTTTATTATTTTACTAAACAACCCAATAATATTTCATGAAGCAGGCAGAGTTCCTCTCGTTCCCAGAGCCTTGAGCTAAAGGTTTGTAAAACAAATATGGGAATGACGATTAATGTCATGAAGAGCTAAGTTACTTGAGGGCATCAAGCAGAGCTGGATGTTTTAAATTCATATTTTCTATTTAATTATAGCCCTATAAATAAAACACAATTATATTTCTTTCTTTCTTATTCAGAAATCTCCTCTACCTTGCGGTGTAGAGATTTTGCATAAGGAGCCCTGTCTCTGCCAAGGGCTGCTCTCCTGCCTGTCGCCCAAACAATCCCTTTTTCTTTAATGATATTTTGGAGATTAGTCTTCCAGGTCACTCTTGGCCTTCCCCTGAGTCTTTCTCCTGTTGGTTTAACCTCCATAGCTTTCTTCGCTGTCTGGCAGTCATCCATCCTCATTACATTTCTGAACCATTGAAGCTGCCCTTCTCGATTATCTGATTAAGGGGTTCAATTTTAAGTACAGTCCTTTGCAAGGTATCAAAAAAAATTATTGAACAAAATATATATATATAATTAGATAAAGATGAAAATTCGCGTTTGGGTGATTGGAAATTGTAATAGGTTAAGTGATGTATAAAGGTTATGATTAACTAAATGATTGGAGATATAAAAAAAAATAATAATAATAAAAAAAATAACCATATACAAGAACCTCTTCATGAGACAACAAAGACTAAAAAAAATTTAAAAAATAATAATAAATATATAAAACAGAAGGAAGTGAAAGAAGGGGAGACATCTTGGTCTTCAAAATAAGAAAAGAAAAGTTTCTAAGAAAAAGGAAGAAAGTGTGATCTAATGCTGTCAAAGAATGTTTAATAGAAAATGAGCTAACTTCTTGTGTATCTATTAATTCGGTCAAAGTTCTCCACTGACAGGAAACAAAATTTTCTACAGCTATCCAAGATATGATTCATGAAATAAATTAATTTTTTGTGTACCTAAAAATAAAATAAATGTCATCCACCAATAAAAAACAAAGTGTAGAGTAGAGCTGTTGAAGATCTGATATAAAATAAATAATATCTTCTGGTGTACTAAAAAAAATAAAAAATATATATATATATATAACTTAAAGACTTCACTACGCCAAAGCATAAAAAAAAAGAAGGTTAAGGGACAAATAACACACTTGAAGGCTGGTTAAACACTGACTTTATTCCTCTTATAATTCTCTATATATAGTATTTACAATGTTTGTTTATAAGAGTTTGGTATTAGTGGTTATACAGCTCTTAGTCTCCTCTTAACTCCCCCCTGCCAGTTTACGAACATCTTCGTAAACTCTAAAAAACAAAAAAAATACTGGTACAACAACATAGTATAAGCTAAACTCAATCGTCACAAATAAACACATTTTACAACTTACAAAACCAACTTAATACTATCTTACTGTATAGCATCACTGGATATATACAATATAAGGCTTATACCGAAACTTTATTTACAATGACAAGGAAACTCTACCAAAAACAAAACAGACAAAACATTAAAAAAAATTATATATTCCTATATATCGCTATATTCCTAAAACTACATAGAAAAAGAGGGAAAAAAAAATATATCCAATAATAAACTGAAATAAATACAATTTTATGATCGGCCCTCCCCTGCCGGAACCTTAAGTTGTTCAATATGAACGGTTCTCCGTTTCCTGGGCTCAACCAGACTCTGAATAGTGACAAGATTATGCTCCCTAATCGTAATCACTTTGAATGGACCCTCATACCTGAGGACCTCCTTCGCACGATTCGACAAGATCTTTCTATAAACAATAGTGCCTATTTTAATCGTACCCATGACATCTCTTACTCCCTCGTTCTCACGCGCCACTCTCCTACTCTTCTCTGCGGCCATTCGTCCGTGTGCTTTTCCCCAATATCTCTCGAGCTCTACTCTGTTTGCATTTAATTGCTCGGCCATGCCCTCGTCCACAACCGTCTCCTCCTCGTTTCTCCTTCGTGCGCGTAACCCGAAAAGAGCTTCGAAAGGGGAAAACCCGGTGCCCATATGTATGGAATGGTTATATGCCGCTATTGCTCGGGGCATCGCCTCGTTCGCTTCTAACCCTTTATCCGCATGAAATACTCGGAGATGTTCCCCCAACGTATTATGGAGACGTTCAATCTCTCCCCTACTTTTCGGATGTCCGGGCGTGTTCCAATGCCACTCGATTCCCAACCTTTTCATCTCCTGTCGCAAGAGCGCGTTATCGAACTCTCTGCCCCCATCCGAGGAGATCGTGTTTGGCACCCCATAACACTGGTACCACGTCTGTAGAGCGTCATTCACCGCCGCCGCCGACTTTTCTTTTACTGGGTGAGCCATGGCCGCTTTGCTAAACATATCTAATATTGTTACCCATTTAAACCCTCTCCACGTAAAGGTGTCTATTTGAAGCTCTGTCAGGGGTACCGTGGGTGTCCGCGTCTCAGTTTGTAATCCTACGGGAGGGTGGCGGTCATATTTGGCCGTATGGCAAATGTGGCAATCCCTTATTATATCTTCTACCGTCTTCCGCATCCCTACCCAGTAATACTTTCTCTTTAAAGCCGCCAACGTCTCATTGATACCCCTGTGGTTCGTCTTGCCTTGATGATAGGCCGTGGTTACCTCCTTTTGTTGGTCCTGATCCCGAATGGTCTCCACCATCAACCGGCATCGGATGAACATCCTATCGATCCCTATTTTCTCGAGGCGCCATAAGTTGCGTATCTTATCCCACACCGTCGCATTGCCAACATACAGGTAATGGGTCGCTCCCGCCTTAGAGACATCCTTCAGCAAACGACACATTTGCTCTTCCTGAACTCCAGGTTGTGACCAGATAGTGATGACGGAATGTTTGTCATACTTAGAAAACTCCATTTTCACGAGCCCCGTAGTCCTTGTTTTCCAGATGACCTGCCGGGACTTGTTGTTGACAATGTCATCGATTTCCTCCATCTCAACCGGTCTCTCATTTCCTGACTCGTCCTCTGAGGATTCCTCATTGCCTTGGAGGTCGTCCACACGTCCTCCTTCTCCGTCTGGTGTCCATTCCCGTACAAACCTTTGCAACTCCTCCGACGCTTCTGCACCCTCCGTCTCCATCATATTGACCTGTAATGCACGAGAGAGCCTGTCCGCTACCACATTGTCTTTCCCCGGCTTATACACCACTTCCAGGTTGTACTGGCTGAGGATCTCCTTCCATCTTGTGACTCGAGCCGAAGATTCCTTCAGATTCCCCACCCAGAGCAACGGACGGTGGTCTGTATGTACCTTAAATTTCCTACCAAATACGTATGGTCGAAAGTGTTGCACCGCCCATATGATTCCTAACAATTCCCGCTCGAGTGCGCTGTAACGAGATTCCGCATCTGTGAGTCTCCTACTCGCGTATGCTACGGGTCGTTCCCCCTATCACTTTCCTGGGATAAAACCGCCCCAGTGCATACTCGCTGGCGTCTGTGGTGATCGCAAATGGTTTCCCGAAGTCTGGGAATGCCAGGATTGGTTCAGTTTGCAACTGTAACATGCACCTTCTGATCTTTGCTTCAATTTCTGGCGTCATCTTAACTGTGCGCCCCTTTCGCAGCAGTTCGTTCAAAGGAACCAAGTTCTCCGCCATCTCCGGTACAAAACGTCGGTAGTAGTTGAGTGTCTCTAATAATCTCCTGATCCCCTTCACATCGCTCGGCATCGCCATCTTCCCTATTACTTCAACTTTCTCCCATCTGGTCGTACCCCCTCCCCCGAAATCACATGTCCCAGAAAATTAATCTCCGCTTGTCCCAGAGTCGATTTTTCTGGCGATAGCTTCAACCCGAACTGCCGGATTCTCGTGAACACCCGTCGCAAATCTTCCAGATGACCCTCCTCTGTCCTACTAAACACCAAGAGATCATCCATGTAGACCTGGCACATGTTCTCGTCCAGTCCCCGCAAGAATTCGTCCATCAGTCTTTGAAATGTCATGGGCGCATTTTTCAGTCCAAACGGCATACGGGTGAATTCATAATGCCCCCTTTCGAATGTAAACGCGGTTTTGGCCTGGTCCCTGGGGTGCATCCGGATCTGATGATACCCTGATTTTAGATCGAGCGTACTAAAGATTGAGGCTCCACCTAGCCGGTCCAAAATATCCTCTAACCTGGGAATGGGGTATTTCTCGTCGCGCGTATTTTCGTTAAGCTGCCGAAAATCGACTACTACCCTATAGCGCTCCCTAGATTCCCCAGCAACCGGTTTCTTCTTAACGGCCCATAGTGGGCTATTAAACGGCGACTTGCTATCCACAATGATCCCTTGCCGCTTTAACTCCTCAATCTCCTCGCGGATATGTCCTCGTAACGCTTGTGGGTACCTCCGCTCCTTTACATATGTGACCTTCTCCGACTTCAGATGGATCTCATGAAGCGTCTCCCCCGTCGCGCTCAGTGGGTCTCCCTCGCGAAAAAATATATCACCGAATTCCTCCCTTACGGCCTGTCTCCAATCTGCACCCTTGGCAATTACTCCAACGCACCTAACACCCCCTTTCACATCCTGCACCGTTTTATATTTCTTGTTCCCGATCCGAACTACCCACTGACCCCCTGTACTACGAGCTCTCAACCCTAATTTGCTAAACGCATCGCATCCCAAAATCCCCCCATACTCCCGCGGCATGATTTCCGCAACATGCAGCGTCAACGCCTCTCCCTTCTTTCCCCACCATTTGGCATCCGCTTCCTCCAAAAAATCCGCTGCGACCTGGGACTGAATACTGCCCATGATGCCGTCGCCGCCCTTGAGAAAGTGATTTAATTCGCCTATGTCTCCGTTGAATTTCTCAAGGTCCGATATCTCCCTTCTCAGATCTTGTGCGTTTGCCTTCCTTAACTTCATTTTTTCCAATTCGTTAGTCTCCTGCGCTATTCTGTTTGCCTCTTGCGCAGCTAGGTCTGCACTCGCCATTGCTAGAGTTGTTGACGGCAATGGCGGAAACTCGGGATTCCCCTGTTCAGTCTGCGGAGGCTCCAACGTTAACGTTGCTGGCCTAAGGATTTCTCTTTGCTCATTCATATTAGTACAATTATCTTCAAACCAAAAGAACTAAATGAAAATAAAACTAGAGAAAGAGAAAAAAAAATCGTAGAAAACAAAACTCACTAAACTGCAAAAACGTTCCCGGGTTTCGGCACCACTTAAAGACTTCACCACTCCAAAGCATAAAAAAAAGAAGGTTAAGGGACAAATAACACACTTGAAGGCTGGTTAAACACTGACTTTATTCCTCTTATAATTCTCTATATATAGTATTTACAATGTTTGTTTATAAGAGTTTGGTATTAGTGGATATACAGCTCTTAGTCTCCTCTTAACTTATATATATATATATATATATATATATATATATATATATATATAGAAGTTAAGGTCTATCAAAAGGAATACGTAAAAAAAAGAGAAAGATTTGAAATGAACACAGCCAACTCTGATTGATAACTGACTTTATTGCTCTCATAATCCTACATATATACCTTTGGTTTATTTACATCTAAGCACTTTAAGGATTAAAGTGAATATTGTTGGTCTCCAGGACTTAACTCCCCCCCTCCAGTTTTCGAAGAATTTCGGAAACTTGGAAACGAAGTAAGCCAAAACCCGGAAGGCCAACAACAACAAGTGTACATTTACGTAGTGCTGAACACAAATACAATGAGAGAAAAAATAATAATAATAATAAAAAAAAAAATGAACTTATAGATCCGAAATCCTCTCTTTCACTTTCGATAGAACTGACACACACAAACAAAACAAAACGAGATGCTTCTAAAAAAAAAAAGGGTTCACACTATATATACACTAACAATAGAAAATAAAAATTCATAAAAAGAATATGTATGCTTCTGGATGACGGCCAGGACACTCCAGGCCGTTACACATGTTCTAACTGCCCGAGAGGAAGCTTAAGTTGTTCGATATGAACATTCTTACGTCGCTTGGGATCCTTAATGTATTCGATCGTTACAATATTATGTTCCCTTATCGCTACCACTCGGAATGGATAGATTCATTATACGCCGCGATTGCCTTTTCCATTGCCTCATCTGGTTCTAACCCTTTTTCCACCTGATAGATTCGCAGGTGGTCGCTGAGGGTACTATGCAACCTCTCGATGGCACCTCTACTCTTGGGATGTCCCGGGGTGTTGATTCTCCATACCACCCCTAGCTCCCTCGCTTCGGCCCTTATCTTCGCATTGTCGAACTCCATTCCACCATCGGAGGCGATTCTGTCGGGTACCCCATATACCTTAAACCAGGCCCTAAGGGCCACTAGAACTGCATCCGCCGATTTCTCGTTAATGAGATGGGCCGCAGCCACCTTACTGAAACAGTCTATTAATGTGATCCACTTATAGCCTCTCCAGGAAAACGTATCGATTTGCAGGTCCGCCAAAGGCATTTCTGCAGTGGGCGTTTCCTCCTGTATTCCTTTGGGGGGATTTCTGTCGTATTTAGTAGATAAACAAACGTCGCATGCCCCCACAACTTCCCTGGCTGTCTCCTTCATATTCCACCAGAAGTACCGCCGCTTAAGCGCTTGGATAGTTTCGCTGACTCCCCTATGATTCGTCTTGCCCTGGTGATAAGCCACGGTGATCTCCTTCTGACGGTCACTATCCCGAATTGTCTCTACCATCATCGTACAGCGAACGAAGTTGCGGTCCACTCCCAACCTCTCCAACCGCTATAACCGCTGTATTTTTTCCCACACGGTGGCGTTTCCGACGTATAAATGGGATGTTCTTCCCGGCCTGGAAGCCTCTTTCAGTACTCGACAAATGCTGTCATCACTGACTCCGGGTTGTGACCAGATGGTGATAATGTCACTCCTACCGTATTTTGAGAAGTCCATTTTAAGTAGCCCCGAGGTCCTGGTCTTCCATATGACTTGACGCTTCTTGTCATTAATTATTTCCTCTAATTCCGTCATCTCCGTCGGTCTATCTTCCGCTGAACTTTCCTCGTCCTGGTCTTCCTCTTCTCTGCTGCCCGAACTGCGTACTCCTTCCCCCTCCGGAGTCCATTCTTGTAGGAACTGCCTAATGTCCCGCGATGAGCCCTCTCCCGTTTCTTCCACCGCGTTTACCATTATCGCCCGGGACAGCCAATCGGCTACCACGTTCTCCTTGCCCGGTTTATATTTGATTTCGAGGTTGTACTGCCCCAAAAATTCCTTCCAACGAGTGATGCGAGCAGACGATTCTTTTAACTTTCCCACCCACTGCAGAGGTCTGTGGTCCGTATGTACCGTGAACTTCCTTCCGAATACGTACGGTCTGAAATGGTCTATTGACCACACTATTGCTAGAAGTTCGCGCTCTAACGCACTGTACCTTGTCTCGGCTTCCGTAAGGCGCCGGCTAGCGTAAGCAACAGGGCGGTCCCCTTTTTCCCCATCTTGTGACAACACTGCTCCCAGTGCATATTCGCTGGCATCCGTCGTGAGCGTGAAGGGCTTCTCGAAGTCCGGGAAGGCCAGTACTGGTTCCTCCTGAAGCCGTACCATACACTTGCGGATGTTATTCTCCATCTCCGGGGTAACGAAAATTTTTCGTCCTTTCCTCAAAAGGTTGTTGAGGGGTACAAGGTATTCCGCCATTTCTGGGACAAAACGCCGGTAATAATTTAGCGAGCCCAATAGACGACGTATACCCTGGACATCTCTCGGCACCGCCATCCTGGAAATTGCGTCCACTTTGCTCTTATCGGGTTTCACCCCCTCCTTCGTAATGGTGTGTCCCAAGAAAGTAATTTCTCCTTTTCCCAGAAGTGATTTTTCGGCAGATAACTTCAAGCCGAATCTCCGGATCCTATTAAACACACTCCTGAGATGCTCGATATGCTGCGTTTCGGTTTTGCTGAACACCAACAGGTCGTCCATGTAGACTTGACACACATCTTCATCCACCCCCCGAAGAAACTCATCCATTAATTTTTGAAAAGTTATGGGCGCGTTTTTGAGTCCGAAGGGCATCCTCGTAAACTCATAGTGCCCTCTTTCGAATGTGAATGCGGTCTTGGACTGATCCCTCGGGTGCATCTTGATCTGATGATATCCTGCCTTCAAATCTAGGGTGCTAAACACTGTTGCCCCGCTCAGCCTATCAATGATGTCTTCGAATCTCGGGATGGGATACTTCTCATCTATCGTGTTTTCGTTTAACTTCCGGTAGTCTATCACGACTCTGTATTTCTCTTCCCCAGATGCGCTCTTTTTCCTTACCGCCCAAAGTGGACTATTATACGGCGATGTGCTGTCTACTATAATCCCTTGATCTTTAAGATTCTTTATCTCCTCCCTAATGTGCTGCCTCAACGCCTGCGGGTATCGCCTTTCTTTGACATATGTCGCCCGTTCTTCTTTCAATGATATTTCGTGAACGGTTTCCCCCGTTGCGCCTAACCGCTCGCCCTCCTTATGGAAAATATCATCGAAGTCCCGCCGTATCCGTACCCTCCAATCCTCTGCCTGGTTTACTGCGCCCACACACACTATCGCGTCCTTCGCCCTCACGTAACTTTTGTATCGCTTACCCCCTATCTTGACTGACCATCTCCCATCCTTATTTTTCACTCGAGTCCCTAACTGATTCAGAATATCGCATCCGATTATCCCTTCATAACCACGTAACATATTTTCCATCACGTGTACCCTTAGTTTGGTCCCTGCTTTAAACCACGTCCCCAATTCCATCATCACTTCCCCCTCTACTCTACAAGGGCCACCCAGAGTGGTTAATTTGCATGTACATACCTGTACCTGGGGTGTCCTTTTTCCCGCCGCCAGCTTCTCCACCGCCTTCCTACTCAGGATTGTGCCGGAACTCCCTGTATCTACAAGGCACCTGACTCCTCGCTCCACCTGTATAATAGGCAAACCGCCACATACTCCTCTCACGCTGCAGTTCACTATCATGCGGTCGCCTCTCTGCTAACACTCGCCTCAGTCTTCCGCGCGCTGCTTCCTCTCTGATGTTACACGCAGTCTTCCGCTCCTGCGACTACTTCTGTCTCCTTCGCCTCCACTGCTCGCTAGTCCTTCCTCTTCCGTCTCCGATGTCTCCGTCGACGCTGGTGTCGACTTATGTCTTCGCCAAACTCTCTGGGCGTTCACTTCCATGGGTTCCACCCTCTGCGTCTCCCTGCGAGAGTAGATATAGGGGCACTGCCTGACCATGTGTCCCTCTGTTCCGCACTCAAAGCACCGCGTGCGAGGGCACTGAGCCATTAGGTGTCCTGTTTTTCCGCACTCGTGGCATTTCCTCTCCTCTCTTCGTCCATTTTTCTTCTCCGTCCCTGGTCGTCTATCTCGTGCAGCCGACCTCTCCTTCTTATAACCGGGGTCTCTTCTTCTACCCATGTCCAACCTTGGACGGTTTCGGCTAATCTCAGGTCGGCGGTAAGTGACCTTACTCCAGCCCGTCTCTGCGACCTCGCCGAATCTTGATTCTTCCTCCCTTGAGCTCAAGTCTACCATCTCCTGGGCGCACTCCAAGAATGTTTTGTCTTTCGGCAATCCATCCTTTCTCCCAGTATCCCTGGCTAACTGGACTTTCAGTATTCTGGATAGAAAATCCATGCGAGCCTCCACTTGATCAGTTTCCATCATTTCGCGTAGTTTCTCCGTAATTTTATTATACCGCGCCAACAATACCGCTGCATATTGCCCGTGGGACTGTCCTTGTTTACGGTACTCCCTGAACATCTGGAGCATGTCTTCTTCTGGGGCCCATCGTCCACCCCCAAATGCCTTTTTCAGCCTCTCCTTGACCATATGCCATGGCGTCTCTTCGTCTGCCTGAATCAAGTTGAGGATGTTTCTTCTAACTCGGCATACTAAGGCTGCCCTTAGACTGGTGGCGTCTAATTCATCGATATCCTTTGCCTCGACGTGGACCTGGATATAATACATAATCTTGTCCCCACCTTTGAGGAAGTGGTTTAACTCACCAACTTCTCCGTCGAACCTTTCTAATTCGCTGATCTCCCTCCTAAGATCGCGTGCATTATTTTTTCTTAACTTCATCCGCTCTATTAGATTTGCCTCTCTTGCCGCTATGTCTGCACGAGCCATCGCTAACGTAGTAGTGGGCAGCATGGGGAAATCAGGATTTATCGGTTCCTGTGTTTCTATAGGTGGTTGGGTTACTGGCTGTTGATGAGACTCCACTGTGAGCATTGCCGGTCTCAAAATGTCGCTTAGTCCGGGTTCGGGCATTTTTCTCACTCGATGCATACAATTAAATAGGAAGAAAAAGAAAAATTAATTTACCGGGATTTTTCTTTTTCGCACTGTCCCGCCGGTTTCGGCACCAGTTAAAGTCTATCGAAAGGAATACGTAAAAAAAAGAGAAAGGTTTGAAATGAACACAGCCAACTCTGATTGATAACTGACTTTATTGCTCTCATAATCCTACATATATACCTTTGGTTTATTTACATCTAAGCACTTTAAGGATTAAAGTGAATATTGTTGGTCTCCAGGACTTAACTTATATATATATATATATATATATATATATATATATATATATATATATATATATAACAGTTCTCCATTGATGATAGACCAACTTTTTACAGTTGTCGAAGATGTGTTCCATTAATTAAAAAATAAATAAACAATTTTTTTTCTGTACCTGCAAATGAAATATGTATATTCTCCACTGTTAAAGAAACAAAATATGTAGCATTGCTGTCGAAGAAAATGTCTAAAAAATAAATAAAAAATTTGGGTACCTACAAAAAACAGTTCTCCACCGATCAAAACCTATCAGTACTAACATCAGCAAAAAAATTATAAAATAAAAATTCTACATTATGTGTCATTAAATCAAATGGACAATTTAATTTAATTTAATCTCTATAGACATTTTCTTAAAGGGCAACCTGGATACAAAATATAGATTGGTAATCATAAACAATCATGCAAAATTATATAGGAGAGTAGATCAAGACAAAAATCAAGGCACTGGTACAAAGGCCTATTTAGAGAAATTGATGAGATAAATAAATTCTTGCATGATATTTTCACCACTAATAAAAAAAAAAGGTACTGAATTCTCTAATTCAATAAATAAAATAAAAAAGAAATCATATATGTAAAAAAAATTTGAAAATCTCTTCGTTAATTTCCAAAAAAAATTGTTGTGGAAAAGGGGAATATGAAAGGTATCAAAAAATATTTATATATATATATATATATATATAAATTAACGAGTTGAACCAAGAATAATTTAAAAAAAGAAGGAAAAGTTTAGAAACATACACTACGAGAGATCTGTTATAACTGCCTTTATTTATTCAATAATCCTCCTGATATAGGATCTGGGAGTTGTTTACGATATAGATAGGATTAAGCTCCATCCTTGCACTTAACTCCCCACTCCAGTTTCCAGACATTTTTGGAAACTAAAAGAGGTGACCGGTCCGGGCAAGTAATTCACCGAGTTCACTCCTGTACACCATTACACCTCCAAACACAACAAATACATTACACCACAGTATAAGAAAAGGAAAACTTTAACGTAACAAAATCCTTGTCTTCACAGAAAAAAAACTTTCTTGTTTATACACAGAGTGAATATATAATACAAAAACAAAAGAAAATGGTACATTCCTGTGTACAAAAAAAACATAATAACAACAACCTCACGCTTATCGCATTTCCTCCGCTTGCAGAGGCGAAGGCACTCCAGATCCCAAGGTAAACTTAAACAGCTCGATGTGAACCCTCCGCCGCCTCCTTCGATCCCCTACGCTTTCTATGGTGACCACATTGTGTTCCCGTATGACAAAAACTCGAAACGGTCCCTCGTACCTCCTCGGTTCCTTACCCCTGTTAGGCCCAATCCCCCGGTATACAATGTTCCCAATTTTTAGGTCCCCCGTGCAATCGCTTACCTGTGCGTTTTCCCTAGCAACCCTGGTCCGTTTCTATTTGCAATTTTTCTCCGCACTTTTTCCGAGGACCCTCGAACTTGCACGTGGTTGGCCATGATATCGCGAGCTGTCGAATCGTTCCCCACGGTACCCTTGTAATCGCGACTAGGCCCTCGAACTCCGAACAACACTTCAAATGGAGAAAACCCTGTTGCAGAGTGAATCGAATGGTTATAGGCCGCAACGGCTTTCCGCATTGCTACGTCCGAGGTTAACTCCTGTTCAACGTGGTAGATCCTGAAGTGATCACTAAGCGTGCTATGCAGCCGCTCCATTCCTCCCCTACCCTTCGGGTGTCCAGGCGTGTTGAAATGCCACGTCACCTCCAGCTTCCGCATTTCTTCACTCAGGATTGAGTTATCAAATTCCCTCCCTTTATCGGATGTAATACGATCCGGTACCCCGTAGAACATAAACCATGTTCGTAGTGCTACCAAAGTCTACGCTGCCTCTTTTGTTTGTATAGGATGAGCCATGGCTATTTTACTGAAGACGTCAATGACCGTTAACCATGTAAACCCCCTCCAGGTGAATGTGTCTACTTGTAGATCTCTTAGTGGTCGATCGCTCGTTGGCGTCTCTTCTTGTACGACTTGTGGTGGGTGGCGGTCATACTTCGTAACCATACAGATCTCCCACGCCCCAATAACTTCTTGAATAGTTCGTCGCATACCTGCCCAATAGTATCGTCTTTTTAGCGCCTGTAAAGTCTCACTGAGTCTTTCCCTGGTGGTAAGCCTCGGTCAGCTCTTTCTGCCGTTCCTTGTCTCTGATGGTTTCAATCAGATCCCTGCACCGAACGAAAATTCGGTCTGGAATTTGGTCCGTTTTCCACGCCTATTTGATTTTATCCCATATTGTGGCGTTCCCCACATATATGTGGTTTGTCCGGCCAGGTTTGGACGCATCATTCAGGGCTTTGCAGACGAGATCTAACCGTACTCCGGGTTGTGATGAAATAACGTTAGCGCCTGTGGTCTTTCATCTGTAGAGCCGTGTCCGTCCGATGGCGACTCTTCCCTCTCCGCCTCTGTCGCAGCCTGCTCCTCTTCGCCATCGGGTGACCAATCTTGAAGAAATTGACGTATATCTCTTGATGACCCCGCAGCATCCTCTTCTATTGCATTTGCCATCTGTTCCCGCGACAACCAGTCGGCGACTACATTCTCCTTGCCGGGTTCTTATACGACGTACATGGAATACTGGCTTAACCTCTCTTTCCATCGAGCAACTCGAGCCGACGACTCTTTCAACTGTCCAACCCACTGTAGTGGCCTGTGATCCGTCTGGACCTTAAACCTCCTTCCGAATAAATATGGTCGGAAATGGTCAATCGTCCAGACAATGCCTAACAATTCCGTCTCCAACGCGCTATATCTTGCTTCGGCCTCCGACAATCTTCTGCACGCGTACACTATGGGCTGTTCCCCGCGATCATACTCCTGGGATAACACTGAACCCAAGGCATACTCGCTGGCATCAGTAGTCACTGTAAATTGCTTCGTAAAATCGGGGAATGCTAGAACAGGTTCCTCCTTCAGGTGCTTTATACATTTCCTCAGGCTATCCTCCATACTCGGTGTGATGACTAACCGTGCTCCCTTTTTCAGGAGATTATTAATGGGTACCAAGTAGCGCGCCATGTCAGGTACAAATCGCCGATAATAGTTCAAAGCCCCCAGAAGTCTCCTTATGCCTTTCACGTCCCGCGGCACTGCCATCCTGGAGATCGCCTCCACTTTGGACCTATCCGGCTTATCCCCTTCTCTCGACACCGTGTGACCTAAAAAATTTTCTACCTTTTTCTACCTTAGCGCCTACCCTCTCTAACAAGTCGCACCCAACTATGACCTGATATTCCCTGGGCATGCTCTCTTCTACATGAACTTGTAATCTGGCTCCCGTCTTCCCCCAATCGCTCAGTCCCATGTCCGCCTCGCCTATCACCTTACATGGCCCTCCTAATGTTAGTAGCCTACACTTGCATTCCCGGATCTGAAGTGCCTCCCCCTTACCGCACAAACTCTCCGTCACTATTTTTGACAGCAGGGTGCTCGAGCTCTCTGTGTCCACGAGGCACTTCACTTTTTGTCTTAATTATAGGCAACCAATTCTGTCGCTTACCTGCTACATTATTGCATATATATATATACATATGACGCAAGCACGGTCGCCTCTCTGCAAGTATGTAGGTGATAATAAATCAGAGTCAAATCTTTTCCGTATCACAAAACTTTAGATTAAAACGATTGTGTTAATCCGAGGAAGGGAGTTGTAAAAGTCGTTCGCTAAACATCTTACATTTGAATGCGACTGATAAGAAGGTTACGGTTCTACCGATATGGGTATAGTATCGATATTTTTCCTTTCGATGCCGATACTTTTGTTCCGATATTTTATCGATATCGGTTTGGACATGTGAATATCAAAACAGTTGAATGACTTTTTTTTTGCTCTTTTATCAGAATTTTTAAAATAGTCGGTATTTTATCGGGAAAAGCCTATCTGTACATATTTAACAATTTAATTAAAAGAAAAAAATAATACATATAGGCCAAGACTTAATCTTTTCTCTTCAAAATAAAAATAAAAATTTAAACAATCAAAAAAGAACCTTATATAAAAAATAAATTATGAATATAAAATTAACGCAATTCAACGAGACCCCGAGTAAAGTAATGTTCAACTAACTTTCTTCCTGTGTATACCTCGCGAAAAATTAAGAGAAAAGATTAAGTCTTGGCTGGGAATCGAACCCGGGTCGCCCGCGTTTCTAGCGCGGTGCTCTAACCACTTTTATTATTATAATTCCCTCTAAGGAGAGCGCTGAAAACAAAAAAAAATCTAGCTTTTGGTGGAGACTTTCTTCTTCTTTTTGTCTTCCTTACTATATATTTATAGTAGCACATTCTTTCGATATTCTCGAAATATTAAAACATGTTTCCGGTATATTGGATGGGCTGATATCTATATTTTTGATTAAGGGATGAACCCTATCTGTACATATCAGGGAAAAATTAAAAGGAAAAAAAAATATATGTGCATAGGAAAGCACATTCTTTCGATATTAGAAGAATATGGTACTCTTTCGATATTCTGAAAATATCGAAAGATCTTTCCGATATTTCACAGATGGCTGATATCTAAATGTTTGATTATGTTATGAACCCTACCTGTACATATCAGGGAAATTAATTAAAAGAAAAAAATAATGCATGGATAGATAAAAAAATGATATATTTTTTTTTTAAATTAAATTCCTTAATATTTACAGAAAGGCTTCTTCCGATAAAATATTGAAACTGATTTCTGATATATCGTAAAGAGAAAAAAAATCGATATTATCGAAATAAGATACGTTGTTCCGATATATCGCAAAGGGCTGGTATCGATATTTTTGGGTATCGATAGAACCCTAGTTGTAACTAGTCACTCCACCCACTATTTGCTCTGAAGATGGCCTATAACGTAGCCCGAAACGTTGTCACGATATTTTTTTTTTTTAATTTAATTTATTGATATTTACAACTACAATATGATTATAACTAGTAAATCTGCTGATATGGACATTATGACATGAAAAACAAATGTGGAGAAACTACCCATCGGCAGCACTCCATAAATAAAAAATCATTTTTGCTTATTTTTTGTGTTATCATTGACTGCACCCCCTGACCAATTCAATCCATCATTTGAATTATCCAGTCAACTATTTTCCACTCAAGTATCTATTTTTGTATTTACGTATATATATATATATATATATATATATATATATATATATATATATATATATATATATATATATATATATTGTTTTCTTCACCCAGTACCCATACGTGAAGGACGTTTATTGTTCTGCATGTTCCGTGCATTTATAGGACGTTGCATACAATTTTACTTTCAGATTTTTTTCCTAATGTTTTATATGTTTCATTTTATTTATAAATAAAACAACGCTTATTTGAAAGTACAACATTAAAATAAAACTTAAACTACAAAATATTGAACACAGTAAACATTAAACCAGTTGAGACAAAAATATTATCATAGCTTAAAAGAACAAATAAGAAAACTATAATTAATAAATTAGCACATGATTACTACAAATAAGGCAATTGAAGGTGAAAACAAAAACAACGAAATATTGTACCTATCATACATTTAGCTAATTGAATCATAAATATTAACAAATTTTAAATAGCAAACAAGAAAAACAAAAAAAAAGAAAATAGGAAATTAGCACAATAATACTACAAACAAAGTGATTGAAAGAAAAACAAGAACATAAATTTGTTTTTCACCTGTAGTATTGATTTCGTGTAGTGTTGATTAACCACACTGCTTCAGAAAATACCTTCAATTGCTGAAAATACTTCCAGTATAAGTCCTTAACACTGATTGGCCAGCTGTCCTACTGCGTCACATGGTTGATAAGTTTACTCCTTGCTTCGTCCGTAGGTCTGCAGTCATATCTTTGGTGTAAGTTTGTACGATGGTAAAGTCACAAGGGCATGCCTTATTGTCTTTAAGTTTAAATTTATACAAGTAGGATTTTGTGGGTAGATGTCCTGTTAACATTTGTATGAGGTAGAAGTCAGTTGTTATTTTGTTATATTCTTATACAAGATAATATTCTTGTAAGATATATAGACATCTATATTTATAATTTTAATTTTAATAGTGTTATTAAATAATTTAAAAATAAAAAAAAAAAGAATATGCAATGATAAGTGCCAGTAGAAAACGATTAAATGGCAAGAGCACATTTAAAATCCATTAGAAACGGAAAGGTGTAAACTCCAGTCGCGTGTCGGAGCTGACACACACTTTTTATTTCTAATTAAGTACAATTAGCTAGAAGGAAAAAGATATTAACGAGGACTTGCGTGCATTCATTTCATATGACTATTATTGGCATGGAAGAAATACTATTCATTACTGGTGATATAGGATTTGAAACTCATAATGTTGCACATAATACGCGATGATGTCAGATAGAATTACTTTAATTATGATTTTTATTTTTTTATTTATAAGTAAACTGTCAGTCAACAGTAACTGCATATTACATAAAGATAATAAAATAAATGATATAATTTTAATTTATTATTACAAACTACCGACTAGTTTTGATACAGCCAGTACTGAGAAAGCATTGCGTTTAAATAGTGACCAAGCAATAGATGTTGGCAAATTGAACAATAATATTAACTAAAATAAATACTGAACAATTTTTCTATTGAATAACTGTTTATGATATTTTTAAATTATAAAAAAGTGTTATCCTCTTTCCGTGTTATAGTTAATTGACGAGGAAATAACTAAAATTTAACAAGAACGCAATTCTTAACCCACATTTGGCCAAAATTTACTATCTACCTCTTTGGAGTTGGCAGTCAATGAACCTCGTTGCTATCTTTATCAGTTGATAGAACCTTCCTCAGCCAACGATTCTCTTAAATTCAAATAGTGATTGATTTCATAATAATGGATTTTGCTGGTAAGCAGTGTATTTATATTTCAAAAACCTGGAGTGATTGGCATTTTAGTATAACTGCCCTGGAAATGTAATTAGATCGGCAAGGAGCGATTGCAGTTGTTAGGTTTTTTATGTGGACGAAAATGGTCTGGGTGGTGGTCAAAAAATTGCTCTTAAGTAGGGAGAACTGATTATTGAAGAGCCAGCGCTTAGTGTTAGTTTTAGTGGGTTAGGTTATTTTCTTAGTATATTTTGCTGAAATTTAGTAATTTTTGTTGTTGACATCTTCACAAAATCTTGAATCAGATCAATAAAAGGTACAGAACTTGTAATGGCCTACCGGTAGGATAGCTACCACAGTAGAATTTAGTCCTGTTGTCCGATTCTCTAATTTTTTTTATAACTGAGAATTAAACTCTTTTTTTTTTATGGAAGTTAAGGTTAAAATCTATCAGTGATCTGATTAGCAACCAGTGTGTGAAGAATTGAGAGTATTTAGTTGTTTCTTTACTATTTCTAATTTCAGGATAATCAGTAAAAGCCTGGTTACACTAACCTTGTTTATAAATCCTCACTCAAACTTGTAGCTATATGTTCTACGCTCCATCTCACCTTACTAGATTGATTTCCCTATCATTAAATGATTTAGTGATGTAAAGGAAAGTGTAATAACTTTAAACAGCTCAGTTTCTACTGTTTTACATTTATCTAATAATAATAATTGACTTGCCTTTGGTGTTAAAGTTGTATTGATTGGCATTATTCATTTTATTACTATCATATGATTATTTTGTAAAACAAATCTAATTTATCGGTCTGAGACGAGGGGATGTGGTATACATAAGATTCTTGTTTGTTCTTTTGTAAAAAAAATATATTTCAGCCGCCAATCTTATTAGAAACTTTTCTAAGTTATTATTAAACTGATAATGCCCAGTAAATATTCTGTTTTATTCAGAAACTATCATAGTTTTTTGTGTTTTTTTTCTTCAAAATAATGATTGATTATTTCCTTTTCACCAATGAAATTCTTAAATAAAATTAAAATTGTCAATCTAAACTTCAATACAACTTATACTAGGAAAGCTAATTACAATTAATTTGTTGGTGTAATTGTATTAAAATTGAAATTTATTTAATACTTATTGCTAAAATGTACCAATCATTATATTGACTTGTATTATTTTAATACAGTTGTACATTTCATTAAATAAATTATAAAAATAAATACTAATTAATAAATAAGAAATTGTGCCAATATTAGTGTAGATTTAATTCATTGAATTGTTGAAAAGCATTTTGAATTTTATAGTTCTCAGCCTTGAAAACCTTTAATTTGGACATTGTATCAGAGAATGGTACTTCACTTCATTTATTGTTTTATATTCAGTTTCCATTTAACAATTAGATTATTTAGTTTCCCAATTGCACAAGATTTACTTAAGATCACAAATTATATATTTTTTTAATTTCTCAGATAATGCTGGAATTTATATAAAAGAAGAAATAAACGATGAGGCTGAGATTACTGGTAAGTTGTTCCCTTTGAGATTTGTGAACTATAGATATTGTGAGGGCTCAGAACTTCATGTCCGATTTGTCATTTCATAATAAATTTATTTAAAATTCTTAAAATGTTACAAGTTGTTTATTGTTTCTGTTTCAACCATATATTTCTTGCAACAGATTTTCAATTTTATGAGCAAATTATTCTAGTTGCTCAAGAAATAATTATATTCCCAAAGGATCGTCTTGATTTGATATAACTAATTAATTTAATTTCTTTATAATCACAATTTCAAAATGCTTTCTTTATATTTATATCCTTAAAGTACAATTTTGATGGATGGATCCAATTATGTGACAACCAGAGATGGTTGGATAAAATTAAGTTGACGCACATCTATTTCGCTAACCATTAAACACTTACCTTACACAGTACCAACTTCATTCCATATGAGCTAATACCTCCAAATTTTCTTATATATTTATTTTTGTTTTTATAGTTGATGAACCATGTGTTAGTCATGTGAAGCAAGAGGAGAATTTTATGTCAGATGAAGGTGAACAAATTAATTTTGCTAACCTTTAAATATATCTTATGAAATACAAAATATATTCTATAGTAGTTAAATAGCTCCTAATTCGCTTGTATATTTATTTTTGTTTTTATAGTTGTTAAACCATGCATCATTTATGTGAAACAAGAAGAGATGTTAAGCTCAGATGAAGGTGAGAAACATTTATTTCCCCAAATAACTAATAAGTACCTCTAAATTTGTTTATATAGTTAAATGTTTACAAACGATCAACAGCTTTTTAAAAACTTTTATTATGAATGATTACAACAAATAAAATCAAGCTAACACTGTACAAGAGAAACTAGCCGGACAAGTGACGGAAATCAAGAGAGCGAGGAGCCTCTCCTCCAGGCTTATATAAGATTTGGTATTGATGATGTTAATTCCTGGGATTGTTTACTCGGGCGCCACCTGACAACTGCACCTGCATCTAAAAGTCCATAACAATTCTAGGTTTCTATTATTATTCTAGGAATTGTTTACTTGGGAGCCACCTTTAACTACTCCCCACTTTAAGTTTTTGAACTCCGGGCAAAACAAAGAATTATTTAAATATTATACATAATAAATTGTTACCATGAATTACTAAAAGCTAGTTTAATACAATTTGGTTAACACAAGATTATAATCGTTTACAATAGCAGGTTTTGTTGTTATAGTTACAATTTGTGTTGGTATATTGCCATTTAGTGGCTTATTACATTTTATTTTATAAATAAACATAATAAGAATGATAATAAAAATTATAAGGATAATAATGAAATAATAATAATTGTAATTGTTGTTTACAAATGAAAGTATTTCAAGTGGTGGTATAGTAGAATTGTGCGTGGCTACAAGTGTAGTACAGTAGTATCCCGATAATTCGTATGGTCAAGGGACTGAAGATTTGGTTCGAATTATCGGGAATACCAATTATCGGGAGAACAAAATTTAAAAAATTAAAAAACGTATTAAAGCAATTTTTTTAATCTGTCGAACTATCCATCACTTGCACGAAAGTCTTCAATTTCGCCTTTTTCTGTGAAAACTCGGGCTTTTTCCCTTCAAATATTACCTCCAACATTTGAATTCCTTGCTTGTACGAACCACTTTTTTAAGTTCTCTACAAGTCTGGGAAGTGATTTTGTCCATGTTCTTCAAAATTGATGTGATCGTGGAACCAGGGACGATGAAATGCTTGGATACGTCAATTAGCTTACAGCCAATGGTCCCGGGGTTTATGATTTGTTGTTCCTCTTCCATAGAGAGGCTAACGTATTTTGGATGTCACAACGGTAACAAAAACGAGACTGAATTGTAAATAAAAGTGTGATTGTAAGAAAAGCTTAATAAAATTCCTCTAGCTCCCCCTCTCTACTCCCCTCATTTCCTTTGAGTGAAAACAGTACGAAGTATTATGAGATTTCTTAGAAAACTTGTCTCTCTCACTCGCTCTGCCGTAATAAACAATAGGATCTACTGTGCCTCTAAACAATACAAACATACTTGTGTATAAAAACAATACAAATTGAGTGATTTCCTAGAAAGCATTTACTCATTCTGATCCCTGGCATATCTGCTTCAATGTTCTCTCCCTCCCTTTCGAAAACAGGACTAAGTAACGAGATTTTAAAGCTGGAAATACGAATTATATGACGTTATAAGTGACCTCGAGCATACAAATTATACGAATTACCGAGGGGTCTGAAATGCATTGATTTTATACCATTTATCGGGATTTTCTCTGGGGACCGGGAAATTTGTACGAATTAGCCGGAAATACGAAATATCGGGATTCCACTGTATTTAAAATTAAAGAGTTATAAAATCGTTGTAGAATAGTATTATAATTATGAACGTAATTGATATTAAATTCAGAAAAACAATCATGTTTACTAATGTTAATTAAACTTACATCTGGTAAAAATACAGAATTATTAATACAATCTATTAGTTTAGTAATATTTATAATTAAATATATAAGCTGACACTGTACAAGAGAAACTAACTGGACAAGTGACGAAAATCAAGAGAGCAAGGAGCCTCTCCTTCAGGCTTATATAAGATTTGATATTGATTATATTAATTCCTGGAATTGTTTACTCGTGCACCATCTTACAACTGCACCTGCATCTATAAGTGCCTAACAATTCTTGGTATCTATTCTTATTCTAGGAATTATTTACTTGGGACCCACCTGTAACTGTATTTTTGTTGTTGTTTTTATAGTTGAAGAACCCTGCATCGATCATCTGAAACAAGAAGAGATGTTCATCCCAGATGGAGGTGGGAAACATTTATTTTATTAACCTTTAGACTTATTTACAAAATTCAAATGTAACCCTCTATTAGTTAAGATTCTATTTATCTCATGCAGTTAATATTCTATAAGGTTTAGCAGTTGTGGTGGTTTGAAAGGTTGTGGATCGACTGTAATTTCGTCCGTTGCACTCTGATGGTGGAAACGATCAGAGATATTCTTCCAAGCCCAATTGATCATGATTTTATTCTTACATCGTTTTTACAGTTTTTACTTTTATTTTGGGTTCTTTATTGTTTTGGGGTGCTTTAATTGATTTTTTAAAGTAATTTCAAGGTAAATTACATTTTTTTTTTTTTTATATTACACTTTACACAAATGATATTTAAAATTTAGATTCTAGTTTCTGTTCCTTCTATGTGTGATATTAATTCCACGCAGCTTCCAAAAAGGAGGCATAATGTTAATAAGGTAATTGTTTTCCATTATCTTATTTCATCCAGGATTTGGGACTGTTATGTATCGATTATGCCCATAGCATATGATAATCGATTTAATTTATTAACATTTGATTTTAACCTGGCAATGATTGTTTTCTTACTGTTGTATAAGAATATACGAAGTGTTTCTATACCTTTGCTTTAATAATTATGATACTTGTCCGATATAGGGGCGCCATTATACTGGTAACACTGACTAGTCTAGGGACTGTCAAACAAGAATCAAAGCTTGGGCAAGATCGACTCCCAGGAGGCTATAGTTTTTTTAACCTTTCATCAAAATATCATAACCTTTCGCAAAACAGTTAACCGGTTTTTGATTATTCCTAGTTTTGTAATATGATACAAATGTGGGACCTCCCTAAAACAGAGATGGAAGCAATTGAATTTTTTCAAGAAAAACGGATATTGCCTCGAAAGAAGCATTGTGAGAAGGGCCACAATATGAAATTGAGTAGAAATAAAATGATTTGGAGGTGGCACCTTAGAATTTGCAGAAGTAAGTGTGGTTTGAGAAGTGGAACCTGGTACGAATAAACAAAAGTGCCGTTTCTTATTGTCAATTCTGTTTATTTATTTGTGGAGTAAAGAAATACAGTCGGTTAAATTTTGCCGTGAACAACTTCAAATGTCAAAAGGAACATTCATAAATTTAAAAATGTGGTTAAGGGAGGTGTGCGCAGTCGCTTTTAAAGATAACGGAGATGTGAAAATAGGAGGGAGAAATATGATTGTTGAGGTTGATGAAAGCTTGAATACAAAAAGAAAAAACAATATTGGTCGTTTATTACCGCCACAGTGGGTTCTCGAAGGTATTTGCCGTGAAACACGAGAATGTTTTTTATTGGAAGTGCCGGAGAGGCCGTTTCACACCTTGAGTAATAAAATTGTGGAGTATGTGAGGGAAGGCTCTACGATTTATACTGATTGCTGGAAATCGTACAAGACGGAGGAGTTAAAGAAACTTTGCTTCAATCACTATACCGTTAACCACTCTTACAATTTTATAAACCCTGAAAACGGTGTTCATACTCAAAGTACAGAGAGAATGTGGGGCAGTGTAAAGTGGAGGAACAAAAAAG
This sequence comes from Troilus luridus, assembly GCA_964056705.1. Classification (NCBI taxonomy): domain Eukaryota; kingdom Metazoa; phylum Arthropoda; class Insecta; order Hemiptera; family Pentatomidae; genus Troilus; species Troilus luridus. The sequence continues at coordinate 3,112,162 of OZ057412.1, forward strand.
AAAGAGGAACGAAGAGAGAACATTTGGAATCGTATTTGATCGAGTTCATGTTCCGAGAAAGGAATAAAAAAAAGGACATATTTAATGAAATATTATATCATTGAACTGGGCAGTAGATATCGAAATTACTATTGTGTATATTTTGTTAATCTAATTTATGTTGTATCGTTCGTTCCTTTTATTTGTGTTGCTATTAAATTGTGTTAAAATTAAATACTTCTTACTATCATTAATAAAACGGTCCTTTTATTGTTATTTTATTATTATACACGTTTGTGGAGTTCTAACGTAAAATTGGGTACTTGTCCAATATAGGGGTTCGGAAATCCGAAGGGATTTGTAAATGTGATCTCGGCCAAGCTTTGATTCTTGTTTGACAGTCCCTGGACTAATATAGTATAGGACTTTGTTCATTTAATGTCACTTCATGCTGATATGGATAATCGGACGATACTACATTGGGAGTATTTTTACTCCCTTTTTAAAAATCCTAGGGCCACCTGCCGGGCTACCAACCTGCGATCTTGGGATTAGTAGGTTGTTATGCTAGCCACTAGACCACATGTCGCCCCTGTCATAAAATTTGGTTGGAGAAAACCTCACCTTTCGGGGAAATGTCGGTGATAAAACAAAAAAAAACATTAAAAGATCTTATACATTATGGTATTCATGAAATAAGGCGGGCCTGCCTTAAAAAGGGGGAAAACCTGGTGTTTTTTCGTGACATTGGTCTTATTAATTCCCTGCACAACCGTTGACTTGGCGACAGTACAGCCCTCATCATGCACTTAATGCAATACCTTTTGGGTGCTGTACTGGTATAGATTTTTTAGAAGAAGGAAACTTCTATTATATATTCTATTCTATTATTTTTTGTATTGTCGTTAATATTTCATAACTAAATTTTGTTTTGTTTCACCCAACATTGGAGTACTCCGGAGCCATTACCGATATACAGCCCCTATATCGGACAAGTACTATAATTACTATATTCAATAATCAAAGACATAAAAGGTACCATGGCACTGCTAGGTTTAAAAAACTTCAATGCATAGTCCTTCGTTGCACTCGTCGCAAAAAAACAGTTTGCTTCTCCTTGTCATTCTTCTTGTTTACAACACAAAAGAAGAAATAAACGATGATGCTTTTGTGCCTTTTATATCTGTAAACTTTAGATATTGTGAGAGTTCGATCTGTCATTTCATAATAAATTTATTCAAAATTCTTAAAATGTGACAAGTTGTTAATTATTTCTGTTTCAGACATTTATTTCTTGCAACACAACACAAAATATTGAGTGACTTTTTTTTTCAATTTTTTAGGAAAATGTTAATGCAATCTAGAGCAGTCGGACCCCCAATCTTTTCTGAACGTTGACTAATATCTATTTCTACCTTTTCATTTTCATTGTTTACCTCATTTAAATTTGAAGTAAAGTGTAAATCATGAAGCAGTTTTGTTAATTTGAACAATTTTATTACCATATATAAAAACAACGAAAGCAATTTTGTGGTGGTGTTCTTAAATAAAACAGAAAAAAATTGAAATGTATACTTTTTACTGGGTTTTTTTTTTTAAGAACAAAGAAGTGGAATAATTAACTAGGATCATTCACATTCATTTGATTTCAGGAAATCCTGGTTTTATTAAAAATAGGAATCTGGGAAAATTAAGAAAGTTGAGCGTTGAAGTTTGAAAAAATAAATGAAAGTTTCAAAACTTTGTTATTGTTTTATTTTACCTTTTCAATGGCTGCCTTGTGCTTAGTGGATTTCAGTTAAAGCTTGGGAACTGGCTTAATGTTCGTCAAGTTCAGGCGCAAGTCTCCTTAGAGGCAAACATCCAACTTATTTCTTTGTTTTGTGAGGAGCTGGACAACAGAACTAATTACAAAATAAAATACCAATCCGGAATTCGTAACTTGGTCAAATCTTCAATCCTTGATTCCCTATTTTAATTTTCCCTCTTATCTATAGCCCCCTTATAATCCAAATCTCTCCTAGATTGGAAACCATTGGACTAGAAACTCCTGAAGAAGCAAGAAGTACTCCTGTACCCAACAGAGGCCTCCCCTACCAAGTTACTGAAAGAGTTTTGTCCAATTGTAAGAGAAACACCCCCGACTACTAAAGTATTTTCTTGCACTAGTTTCATGGCACCCTCAAACCTCTACTGTGTTTTCAAACAGTTAAAGAGTTAAATTCTTATCCTACAAAATACAAAATTTATTATATTTCAGTTATTACCTACCTCCAAATTCTATATTAGTACATGACTCTAAATTTGCTTATATATATTTATTGTCGTTTTTATAGCTGATGAACCAAACATTAATCTTGTGAAACAAGAAGAGATCTTCATCTCAGATGATGGTGAGAAACATTATTTCGCAAACCTTTAAACACTTATCCTATAATGTACAAACATCTTTCTATTATAGTTTATAAATCTAAATTCAATTATATAAATATTTATTGTTTTCTAATAGTAGATAAACCATGTGTCAATCATGTGAAACCAGAAGAGATGTTAAGCTCAGATGAAGGTGAGAAACATTTATTTTATTAACCTTTAGGCTTATTTACTAAATACAAATGTAACTCTTTATTAGTTAAGATTCTATTTTTCTCAAACCATTTGATATTCAATATTAGCAGTTGTGGTTCGAAAGTTGGGGATCAACCGTACCATCGTCTGTTGCACTCTAATGGTGGAAATGGTTCAAGATGTTTATCGTCAAAATGATATTGCCTTCATGTACTATGATGGTAAGACCAACTATAGAGGGATTTCTCAGACAGTGCAAGGATTAAGATGAAAATTTTTTTTGTCTAATATGAGTAAAGCTGTTCAGAACTTCATGGAGCATATAATGTCTGTCTGTCTACTAATTGTGACCACCATCTGCCTAGAGGAATTTAACAGGAAACACCCATTGCAGGCACATTTATCAGAGCTTCAAATAGATACCTTTTCCTGGAGAGGCTATAAGTAGGTTGTGATGGAAGATTCCTTTATTAAGGTAGTGGTTGCTCATCTCATTCATGAAAAGTTAAAGGACTCAGTTATTATAAAAGGCCTTTGTGTAGGAGTGTTATAGAACTATTACATGGCACACTTTGTGATCACTTACCCATACACCATGTAGAAAAAGGACTAGAACCTGATGCCGCAATGGAGAAAGCAGTAGCGGCATATATCGAGTCTATCCATTCAGTTACCGGATTCTCTCCTTTTGAAATTCATTTTGGCCTGCAGCATCAACAAAGATGTGTTCGTTAGACGATCATGAACAATGAGGTGAGTGAGCAGATGGTCAATCACCATACAGCGATTAGTAGGGTGTGGGAGAAGGCAAAGAGTATGTTGGAACAGGGGAAGGGTGGCATGGAAAAACCTTAAGGTCAAAGACACAGTGGGGAAGATCAAAATTGGGACTGTTTACAGACAGAGGAGTTCGATTTGGTGGAAAGAGTTAATTCATTATGATGGGCCATTCCGAGTGGTAGCCATTACAGAATACAATGTGGTGACTGTAAAAAGCGTTTCGGAGCCTCGAAAACGCAGAACTGTCCAAATTGAACAGCTTAAACTTCCATTGGAGTTGTAATGTCTGGTGTGTCCTGGAGATCACCCCTCTTTTTTTGTGTGTTTGTTATTTTCTTTGTTCCAAGACTATGGAAGTTATTTATTTATTTTTTCACTCTTTCTTTTTCTTTTATGGATTTATTATTTTTTTCTTTTGACTTTCTATGTAGTATGAAATATTGTTCTAATTATGATTGCTATAATTGCCACAAAATTGTAAATTGGATTGTTCTTTTGACCTTTCCTCTGGCGTTCTTCACTTCTAGTTTCTGAAATATTCGAAAATGGTGGGGGGGAGTTATGGTCAGGAGATCTACAATAGTTATTGTGTCTTTATATGAGATTTTGATATCAGCATCTGCTACATAATTATTATCTGAATAAAAAATACGAAATCTGTGTTTAACATTTTAATTATCTTTTTCAACATTATTATCCTCTCGGGAAAAGTTAACTTATATATATATATATTGGTATGTCTTTATTTTAAAATGATAATGGAAATCATACCAAGCTAAAATATATAATAAGAATACTATAATATATAAAATAATAGTATATATAGAATAAGAATACTAATATTTACCAAAGTAGGATGTTATATAAGGAAGAAAATAGTTGGGGGTGCTGTCAAATTAATCACTAAATACGTGGGTACTTATTTTATTTTGTGCCGACGTTTCGACCTACTTGGTGGGTCATCTTCAGGGCTAAGAAAAAAAAACAGACAAAACTATAAAAAATACATTGCACCACCAAGTAAATGATAAGATAAAAAAAATATATGTAGAGTAATAGAAATTTAGAACAAAAAGCGAGGGATATATATGTATACAAATATTACAATGTAAATGTACAGAAAGGTGGTGATGCAAAAATTTACAAAAATAAAAGAAGGAAGTAAACAGAAAGTTTTTTCAAAAAGAAAAAGTATAAACATCAGAGGTGAGATGTAAAATTATGGAAAAGATAGTCGAATATAGATAAAATATTAAATGTAAGATAATAGACTCCTAGGGAGTTTACATAAGTAACAATGAAAGAGAATGTAACAAAAATGATGTCAAAGAGTAAATAAAGGAAAAAGAAAAGTAGAAAGTCAAGATATAAATCTAGAGTATAACAGGTAGAAAAGTAAAATGAACATGGAAAGTAGAAAATATAAGTAAAGGGAGTTTTAAAATGTATGCACATAGAATGAAGTGGTATAAATATAAAATATGATGTAAATATACAAGGAAACGTATAGAGATATAAGTAAAAATAAGGTTTGAGAATGGAGATAGAATATAAAATGATGAAATAGTGATGTTAAATAATGAACTCTTAAATAATAACATATGATGGATGCCAAAGAGCTAATAGGAGAAAAAGGTGTCAAGAAATCTTTTTAAAAAACAATTTTCCTCCGTACGTTATCAATAAACTCATCCATCCCTGTGATAACCCACCCACCCCCATTCTGTCTCCACATTCGCCATCTACTTCTATATACAGATCCATATCATATATACCCACCCTCTCACATAACATTCAAAAATCCTTACGTTTATCTATCCCAAATTTACGTATCACCTTCAAATCCCATAATAAACTCTCTAATATTTATATACGCGTCAAAGATCCCATTCCCCTTAAACAACACTCCCATGTTGTCTATCGTATCCTCTGCTCTACTCCTAATTGCAACTCTTCCTACATCGGGGAAACTAAAAACTTCCTTAAAGACCGTATTTAGCAACACAAATACTCCATTTCCTCCCATAACTTTACCGTGTCAAAACTCTCCGAACACCCCTTATCCTTTAACCACAATTTTGACTTCAAAAATACGTCTATCCTAGCTTCTGTTCCCAACCATGATAAACGCATACTCTCTGAAACTATCCACATAAATTTAGATTCCTCTATTGTTATCTCAAGATCGACTCCAACCACTTATCCTCTTTTTATTCACAAATTTTCAACTTACTCAAAAAACTTTAAATTATTTTACCTTGTTATTCCTTCCCATTTTCATTCTGTTACTACAGTGGAATCCCGATATTTCGTATCCCGATTATTTGTATTTCCGGCTAATTCGTACAAATTTCCCGGTCCCCAGAGAAAATCCCGATAAATGGTATAAAATCAGTGCATTTCAGACCCCTCGGTAATTCGTATAATTTTTATGCTCGAGGTCACTTATAACGTCATATAATTCGTATTTCCAGGTTTAAAATCTCGTTACTTAGTAATGTCTTCGAAAGGGGGTAGAGAACAGTGAAGCAGATATGCCGAGGAGCAGAATGAGAATAAATGCTTTCTAGGAAATCACTCAATTTATATTGTTTTTATACACAAGTATGTTTGTATTGTTTAGAGGCACAGTAGATCCTATTGTTTATTACGGGAGAGCGAGTGAGAGAGACAAGTTTTCTAAGAAATCTCATAAGTAATTCGTACTGTTTTCACTCAAAGGAAATGAGGGGAGTAGAGAGGTGGAGTTCTAGGAATTTTATTAAGCTTTTTTTACAATCACACTTTTATTTACAATTCAGTCTCGTTTTTGTTACCATTGTGACACGTTATCATGCCTCCAAAATACGTTACCCTCTCTATTGAAGAGAAATAACAAATCATAAACGACGGGACCATTGGCTGTAAGCTAATTGACGTATCCAAGCATTTCATCGTCCCTGGTTCCACGATCACATCAATTTTGAAGAACAAGGACAAAATCACTTCCCAGACTTGTAGAGAACTTAAAAAAGTGGTTCGTACAAGCAAGGAATTCAAATGTACCAGTTGGAGGTAATATTTGAAGGGAAAAGCCTGAGTTTTCACTGAAAAATGCGAATTGAAGACTTTCGTGCAAGTGGTGGACCGTTCGATAGATTCAAAAAATTGCTTTAATACGTTTTTTAATTTTTTTTATTTTGTTCTCCCGATAATTGGTATTCCCGATAATTCGTACCAAATCTTCAGTCCCTTGACCATAAGAATTATCGGGATTCTACTGTACTATATTCTCTCTCCTACAATACTCATTTTGACCTCTTGACATATATCTTACTGTTTTTATCACCCTACCTTTTCCCATTAATTTAGTCATTTATTTTCTCAGCCCTCTATAAAATAGTCATGATACACATTTAAATATAATCAAATAGTCAATAAAAAATAACTATTAAAATAAAATTAAAAAAATATATAAAAATAAAAATTAGTCATTTTTTTGGCCATCAGATATCGCTGACAGCACCTTCATGACATATTTTAGTTGTCAGTTAGACCGCTTCTAGTCTAGCCTCAGCTTCCATTAGGTCAGTACATTTTTAACCCTCTGTCAGGCGGGGCCGGTCTGAGAGGCCAGGATAACACATTTTTACACACCCCTCCTTTACCTCGCTTCTCAGAAGGGCCTCCCCTCAGGTAGTTTCCTATCTCATGACTGTGCGTGGGACACCACACCTCATTTTATTGTTGGCATTCACTTGACATCCCTGAACTCCTCGTGGCTTGTGAGGCCGATTGCGCCTGATTGCGTTATTATTTTGAAGGTGAGTTTTTCAATTTATTTCTATTTCGATAGTTTATTTTACTCAAAATAAGCCGGTTTTGTGCGATAATTTGTTATTATATTCAGAAATTAGTGATATTCTGACACTGGCCTCTCCGGCCGGGTGCGCCCAAAAACGTTACATCCTTAGCTGACTTAAGTTCACTCGTCTTTTCTTCTAGATTTCCTGCTGAAATGTCTCGAAAAGTTTATGATTTTTCCAACCCTAAGGATGTTTTGCGGAAATACGGAGCATTCTTGAGGATGATTCTTATGATCCTGCTTTGGTAGAAGATTTAGGTGAAGAAAGCGACATCGCATCTGAGGACGAGGTTGAAGAGCGGGAAGAGGACACAGAAACTGAACAAGCAGGAGAAGGGGCTGCTGAGGAGGAAGAAGAATAGATAGGTAACTGTTTTTTATCTTGGAAAAGATAAACAGACAAAGTGGACCAATAAACCCTCTCCGGCTGCTGACCGTCGTGCGAAATGTCATAATATTATTACACATCTTCCAGGTGTAAAAGGAGATGCAAGAAATGCTAAAAGCATATTGGAATGTTGGGAATGCTTATTCAGTAATGATATTTTAGAATTGATTGTCAAATATACCAACTAATACATTGACTCAGTAAAAGCCAATTTTGCCACAGAGAGGGATGCCAAAGAAACTGACGTAATTGAAATTAAGGCATTTGTTGGCCTTTTGTACTTAGCTGGAGATTATAGAGGTAACCGCCAGAGTCTAGAGGAGCTGTGGCGTATAGAAGGAGACGGAATTAAAAAATTAAGCCTGGTGAGGAGCATTAAACGGTTTAAGTTTCTCATACGTTGCATTCGTTCTGATGATCGAACGAGCCGATCACAACGGAAAGAATATGATCGACTTTGCCCAATCCGGGAATTATTTGACTGTCTCATTTATAACTGTCAAAATAACTATATTCCGGGAGAAAATGTAACAATCGATGAGATGTTGACTGAATTCCGTGGGAAGTGTGGCTTCAGGCAATACATACCCTCGAAACCCACCTAGTATGGAATTAAAATATTTTCTCTTGTCGATGCCAGAGTGGTGTACACGTACAACATGGAAATTTACACAGGGAAGCAGCCAGAAGGCGCATTTTTTGTAAGCAATAAGCCAATTGATGAAACGAATGGCTGAGCCAATTTTTGAGACAGGACGTAACATCACCTGTGACAATTGGTTTACAGATGTTGATTTGGTAAATGCATTGAAAAAAAAGAAGTTGTCATTTGTTGGAACGATTAGAAAAAATAAAAGGCAGTTACCAGTCAATTTTGTCAATGCCAAAGGGAGGGCTCAATACAGCAGTTTATTTGGATTCAACAGTGGCAACACTTAGGTTTCATACGTGCCAAAGAAAATGAAAAATGTGATTCTCGTTTCTTCACTCCATGAAACTGGTGCCATTGATGAATCAACTGGAGACCAGAGGAAGCCAGAGGTAATCACATTTTACAATGGGGCCAAAGGTGGAATTGATACAGCAGATAAAATGTCAGCTACTTTCAGTGTAAGCCGGAATACTAAAGGCTCGTCAATGGTTATATTTTTAACCTGCCTGAACGTGGCCGGCATAAATACCCAAGTCATTTCAATCGGGGACGGCTTGGAACCTCTAAAAAGGAGAATCTTCCTCAAAAGATTGTCTCATGAACTAATGATTGGACATCTAGCCCGGCCAAGTCTGAACACAAGTGGAATGTTGATTCAGTTGCAATTGCGGTTGAAAAGATTTTTACCTCAAGAAGAAGGTGACACTACTTCCACTCTACCTCCCAAAAGACGAAAATGTGGTACTTGCATGAATGAAATTGGATTTAGAAGGATGACAAATTACTAATGTCAAAATTGTCACGCGATCCAATCTGCCTAAGCCACATAAAACCCCTGTGCCAGAGCTGTTATTCAACTGCTGATAAAGAAGGTGCAACATAGGTTTCTGTCCATGACATTGGCTAAGAATGATGACCCCACAGCAGAAGACATCATTTATCATCTTATTATATATAGTTTTTTACTTTAAAATAATTTATTTGTCCAATTTAAAAAAGCAATGTATGTTAAATTAGCAATAATCGTTATTTCAGTTTAAGCTTCATTTCATAAATAAACTCATGTTTTTTTTGTTAATTATGGTAAATTTACTTTCCTAAGATCCTAGTAAAGTTATTAGGTCCTAAACAAACTATTGGGGGGAGAGTAGAACAAAAAAATGTGGGTGGCCTCTCAGGCCGGCTGCGCCCGATTTTGTTTCGTTTGGAGGTGTGCCTGACGGAGGGTTAATATTCATATCTTCTCCTCACCCCTTTCCTTCTCCATTGTGCATACCTTTTTCTGGCCTCATACACAATAATTATTATATTTTGCAATCATTTTTTAAACTAATAAAACTAAATTTAAACCCAAATAATAACATAAATTACATTCAATATCATAGGTTCTGCTGATATTGGTTTATAAAAAAAAAAAGATCGTAATGTGCTTTAGTCGTAGCCATATTAAATTAATTTAATATATCCAATTATGTATTACATTCATAGGCAATATTTTTTTTATTTAAACATTTTTCATTTATAGATTTTAAAGAATTTTCATAATATTGTTCATAGGTACCATGGATTCATCCAGAAAGATAGAAATTCAACATACTCCAAAAATTCAGGAGACATACTTGAAAAAACCAATATATGAAATCGGAAAAACATATCAGTGTTACTACTTTCAACATAATGAAACAAATATTTCTAAATTACAAAGACATATAATGGTCCTTCAGACAGCTGAGAATCCTCTTCAATGCCCTCATTGTGACTATACAACAGATCTACAAAGTGTTTTAAAAAGGCATATAACAGCTCGTCATACAAGTGACAGGCCTCATCAATGCCCTCAGTGTGATTATAAAGCGGTTATGGAAAGTAACTTAAAAGCACATATTATGGCTCGTCATACAAATGAAAGACCTCATCAATGTCCTCATTGTGACTATAAAACAGTGAGAGGAGATCATTTAAAAATACATATGATGGCTCATCATACGAAGGAAAGACCATATCAATGTGCTCAATGTGATTATAAAACAGTAGTTGAAGTTTATTTAAAAAGACATATAATAGCTCGTCATACATGTGAGAGGCCTCATCAATGTCCTAATTGTGACTATAAAACAGTCACACAAAGTATTTTAAAAAGACATATAATAGCTCGTCATACAAATGAAAAGCCTCATCAATGCCCTCAGTGTAATTATAAAGCAGTAACAATAGGAAATGTAAAAAGGCATATAATGGTTCATCATGCTTCTGAGAGGCCTCACCAATGTCCCCATTGTGAATATAAAACAGTCACACAAAGTATTTTAAAAAGACATATAATAGCTCGTCATACAAGTGACAGGCCTCATCAATGCTCATATTGTGAGTTTAAAACAGTCAGTCGAAGTAATTTATCAAGGCATATAATGGCTCATCATACAGGTGAGAAGCCTCGTCAATGCCCTCAATGTAATTATAAAGCTATGAGAATATCAGATATAAAAAGGCATATAATAGCCCATCATACGAGTGAGATGCCTTGTCCATGCCCTCAATGTGAATTTAAAGCAGAAACACAAAGTAATTTAAAAAAACATTTAAAAGCTTGTCATACAGGTATGAAGTCTTATCAATGTTCTCATTGTAATTATAAAACAGCAACAAAAAAATGTTTAAAAAGGCATATAATGGCTCGTCATACTAGTGATAGGCCTTATCGATGTCCTCATTGTGACTATAAAACAGTCCAACGAAGTGTTTTAAAAACACATATTTTAGCTTGTCATACATGTGAGAGGTATCATCAATGTCCTCATTGTGAGTTTAAAACAGTCAGCCAAAGTAATTTAAAAATACATATAACTGCCTATCACACAAGTAAGATGTCTTGTTATTGTCCTCAATGTGACTATAAAACAATCAGACAAAGTGATTTAAAAAAACATTTAATGGCTCGTCATACAAGTGAGCGGCCTTATCAATGTTCCCATTGTGATTTTAAAGCAGTTACAAAGTGGAATTTAAAAGCACACGTTAAGGCACTGCATATAGGTGAAAAGCCTTATCAATGTTCTGATTGTAATTATAAAACAGCTACAAAAAAATGTTTAACAATGCATATAATGGCTCATCATACAAATGAGAGACCCCATCAATGCCCTTATTGTGAGTTTAAAACAGTCATACAAAGTAATTTATCAAAACATATAATGGCTCGCCATACAGGTAAAAAGCCTTATCAATGCTCTGATTGTAATTATAAAACAGCTACAAACAAATGTTTAAAAATACATATAATGGCTCGTCATACAAGTGATAGGCCTTATCAATGTCCTCATTGTGACTATAAAACAGTAAGAAAAGATAAATTAAAAATACATATAATTTCGCGTCATACCAGTGAGAGGCCTCATCAGTGCCCTCATTGTGACTATAAAACAGTTCAAAGAAGTGTTTTAAAAAGACATATTTTAGCTCGTCATATATGAGAGAGGGCTCATCAATGTCCTCATTGTGAGTTTAAAACAGTCAGACTAAGTGATTTAAAAAAACATTTAATGGCTGGTCATACAAGTGAGAGGCCTTATCAATGTTTCCATTGTGATTTTAATCGTACCGTATATAGGTGAAAGCCTTATCAATTTTCTGGACTTTGATTGTTTTTGTAATATATACTATAATATAACTTGTATTCCATGGAAATCTATTATACCTGTCAAGGAAATAAAAAAGAGGCTAAGAAACACTTTTGAAAACATATTAAAATATTGAATTAAAATTGTATATACATGGACTTCCTTCACTATCTAGTAAAAATTCAACTGTTAGCCGAATTAGCTCATTTTTAGAATTTACTGCTGAACGTGAAGTTATTCAAAATCTCACAAAAGATATTAGTCTATAAATTTTATGAACCTTTTGTTTCATCCACCTCCAATTCCAGACAATTATAATAGAAGCGCCTCATTATTATTTAAACTAGCGGATTGGAGTATCAAGTGCCTTATGTTGGAGTACAGTATATGCTAAGGACATATAAGGTTTTTGAAAGCTAAATGTGTTCATAGAGAACCTCAATTGATTTTCCATTATTTTTGTTATGGTCAAAGAGAGAAAGATGGGCTGGTGAGATTAAGACAGATTAGAACGGATGAGGCAAGACAGTTCCGGGAACTTTCTAGCTGCTGCCTAGAACATTCGATGGGCCTTTATATGCCGCCCACTTCCGTTATATCAGTTAGTGTTAGTCCGTGTGATGAACTAGTCAGTGATAAGTCAGTCGGTAATGAACTAATAGGGTGTATAAAAAAAAATTACCGTTTTATCAAATTCCAGAGTTCAAAAGTCTGTAAATAATGTCGACTTACAGTATCTTTCGACACACCACACTGCCTGGCAAGTTCGCGAGTACTTGTGGACGGATTTGACTCATCAGCTTCCTTCAGAACCTCATCAATATCCATTAATGGTCACCCGGAACCCTTCTTCCTTTCCAACGTCGTATCTCCACTGCTAAATTTTTCAAACAAACGCCGCGCACTACGCTGGTCAAGGACACCTTCACCTTCATATTTAATCATTTCACGAGTTGCTTCAGCGGCTGTTAAATTTTGTTTCCAGTAATGTATTAAAATTATGAGAATTTCGTAGGACACTGTCATGTTTCTTCTTTGAAATAAATAACTAAACTGAGGCTTTTTTTTGAAGAAGTCCAGTGTTAGTAAACAAGCTTAGAGAATAAAATAAAATAAATTGGTAAATAATAAATAGCATTTAAATATTTACAGACTTTTGAACTCTGGAATTTGATAAAACGGTCATTATTTTGATACACCCTATTATTATAAATATTTGGAGGATCTTAAGGTCGGTGGACTTTAATTAGAGGGCTCTAAGTGTTAATTTGTAGTTATTAACTATAGTGTAATTTTATTGTGTTTGTACAAATTTATGTAAATAATTAAGTTATTTAGTATTAGCAATATCTTATATTATTTTAGTAATTAGATAACAGTTAGACTTAGATTATAATCTGTTGAATATTGTTATTGTAAATTTATATTAGTTTAATAATTTATTAATTGATTTAAGTAATTTCATTGTATTATTTTTAATTTGTTAATAAATATTAGTATCTTGAATTTATGAGTAGTTTGATTCATTTTACACCCAGTACACTGAAACTTTATTTATTTTTTTGTAAAATGCTTTTTTATGTTAAACTCCCTGAAACATTGAAATCATGTCATATTTATTAAAATTAAAAGAACCTTAACTAGCTCTATAACAAAATTGAGGAGGAATACAACTCTCAGAATATTGTAGTTAGAAGGAACGCTGGAACACTGAGAATGAAGTATGGAAATGTTGAGAGAGCTACTACTTTTCCCCTGCAGATCTACAGCCTTAGGATGGGCCTTGGCTTCCCTAACAACTTTGATCCGCTCATCTCGGTCAAGAGCTTATAAAAGATGTAAGTGCATAAAAATAAATATTAAACGCAGTATTTCATTCCAGGGAGCAGAGTGGCTCAGTGGTTGAGGACTGAGTTGCCATCCTTTTTATTGCTTCAGATTGTTTAGAACAATCTATGATGGCTCTGATGGAACAATCTATGATAGGTGCAAATGTCTCAAAATCAGATCGTGACAGTAGAGGCTGAGAATGTCTACTATTAAATAACTCTCTTGAAACTCAACATACATTTCGTAGAGGAGAGCCACTTTTCCTTGTGCAAAATCTAAATTCAAATCGTCATAAGGATATTGTTCGCTATTTAGGTAGAGTTTCAAATTTTTCAATTTGCAACTATCAAACTGACTGCTGTCTTTGGTAGCGTTTCTCGTTCGATCGGTCTGGAATGCGATAATGACATATCGCGGCTTTTCTAAATTTGTCGATGTTTTGACAGTCCAATTTTCCTGCTGTGTTGCAGGCAAACTAGGGTATTCGTAAAGATCCCATGATCGAAACGGAATTGATATGACCTTGTTTTTGTCAACCATCTTCAGCAATCTCAGACGTTCTTGATCAGAAACATGAATATGAGGCATCCTCCAAACCACTTTGTCCAATTTTATTTGGAAGTTATCATCGTTACACTTCACACAGTTCAAGTCCGTACTCGATCGAATCAAAACGAGTTCCTGCTTAAGATTTATTAAAATTTTTGTATAGTCCTCACATATTCCTAAGAGAATATCCAGGGGCAGACATGCGCTGAAAAATCCGTTGTTGTCTAAGGAAAGAGTATTGTTGACACCGGGCATCGTCCATCCTGCATTTTCTAGCCCTTTGTCATGATGCATGACCTTAAGCGTTGTAGTTATTCCAGGATTTCTCACTCTATCAACTTCAATGCCATTCAATTAATATCTAATCTCATCAAACAAAAACGCAAATGCGTTATTAGTCAATTTTGAAGTAGCCCCAGGAGTACCATCTTTTTTTAAAATTCGTCCTTCAAGATAAACATAACTTAATGAAGGAAACGTGTAGACATCTTTTTGATGTATAGGTATTCTGATTTCGTCGGACCTGTTAAAGGTGTTTCCCGCATACGGCTGATGTGAATGATACTGGAATTGCGTAAGGGAATCATCAAATTTTATATCTGATGTAATGTTTAATATGTTATTCATTTTTTCTTATTTTGTAACCGAAAACCGCACTGTTTCAAAAATTTAGCGTTTGCAGTTGTTAACTGTCTCGTCGATTTAGGATTACTAATTCTTAACATGGCTTGCTCTCTCCTTTTATAACGAGCTGCACTATTATTCTGCACACCATCCATTGTAAAATCAATCCCCATTTTTCTTCAAATGTATTCTCAATGTAACAGTTTCTCCTTTAAAGTCAATAAGTTCTCCGTCTTGATCCACTAACCGAACGGTAATATTGTCAACAGTCCTCACGTTAGTAGGAAAGTAAATGACAGGATTTGGGGTTTCTATTATTTTATATCCTGGTTCTACAGCCGGAAAGAATTGGTGTATGCTATGATCCGGATCTCCATTGACGTAAGACCCTGCTGCGATGTTACAATGAATCGAAATAGTGTTTACAGAAAGAATTTTCACAATGCCATCCGATTCGCTGTACCGATGCACTGGGTTAATGACTTGATTGGGACGATGAACAGCCCAACAGTGGACCAATAGAATGGGGCTTGTCGGGGAAGTTGAAGTATACCGGCTTCGTTGTTTTAAGTTCAGCCTTTAAAGTATTCTGATTTCCTCGCAGTATAAACCCCCATTAGATTCCTGCTGAGCAATTTCTTCGCGAAGAAAAGAATTTAGTGCATCGATGTCATACGATCCTTCAGGTATCTGGATCGTCGAATTTCCAAAATAAAACTTATCGTTAACATCCTTTCTTATATTAGGAATAGTATTATATGTGTCAAAAGATAATAACCCAACTGTATAACTTGAGCCTAATTCCAGCGGAGGTAAAAAGTTTGCATGAAGAACACTAGAATTTCCCGTAAACGTTACCGTGTAGCTCATGATTATGAATGATCAAAATTTATGAGAAACGTCAGCTAAATACTTTAAGCAGACATGTCCGCAAATCAGAGTATTCCACTTCTGATAACGCCGTCTGTTGTCAATTATTTTTGAACCGTTGAAATAGTCAAGTAGCTGTGGTGGTGGTTTCAAATTTCCAAACGAATCAAAGTATTTCACAAGATTATCTTTTTTCACATAACACACCCAATGAGAACCAGGTTCTGAACTTGTTTGCAAGTTTATAATAGCTGTCTCATATTTATTCGGATATTTAGGGAGATTATCGATCATAAATACTCCGCGAAAATTTTTAATATTTAAAACTTTAGCCATATAATTTAATTCAAGATCGGACAACGGTTTATTTGGTAGTCATATTTTTCTAGGTCTTTTTTGTCGGCTTATAAACAGACCGTAACCATCCCTGTGGGGCTTCAAATAAAGTCCATCACCAACTTTCTGACCTTCCATAGCCATGTTATGTCTCTTTTGCTCGTCTAATTTAAGTTTGGCCTCTTTCGCCTCATTGATCGCTTTTGCCACACTCGCAGCTCCTCCTGCCAAAGATCCTACAGCGGAAAGTCCTGCCATTAACGGTACAAGAAATTGGAGAAAGCCTCCCTCCTTTGGTAGCGGTAGAATTCTAGGCGGTAAAGGATTCGTCTTACCGCGTAAATGTTTCTTAGCCTTCTTATACGCTACTTTCGATTCGTTCAGAATTGATGATACATCATCTACCTTTGACGATTTAACCAAATCCATAAAATTTATCTTCCCTTTCTTTTTCTTATTTTTTAAACCTGAACCAGTTTTCCCTTTCACCTTCATGACATTTGTAACTAGCCAAGCCGCAGCTTTTTCTCCCCATGACGAATCTGAAGCTTTAACTCGTTTCCAAGCATTATCAGCAAGGATCTTGTCCGCTTGTTTGCGACTATCCATATCCTTATGTTTGCTATAAGCTATATCGTGTTCTTTACAAGCTCTATCAAGTTTGTTTATTCCACTATCACCCGCAATCAAACGTTTTTCTAATTTTGTACCCGGCCCGCAATACTGATATCCCGGAAGGTGTAATTCGATTGGCAACTTGTTAATAGCAC
The DNA here is from genome assembly GCA_964056705.1 of Troilus luridus. Lineage (NCBI taxonomy): Eukaryota > Metazoa > Arthropoda > Insecta > Hemiptera > Pentatomidae > Troilus > Troilus luridus. The sequence continues at coordinate 3,128,969 of OZ057412.1, forward strand.
TGTTCACCAAGCCTCTTCCTTTGCGAGTCCTGCGAACCATACTGTACTTGGAAAATGAAGAACTGCGATATATATATATATATATACACAGAGGAAAGATGATGTTGTTTGCATTCAGAATGAAATTAGTTAAACAAGGACAACGTTTCTCTACTACTGACTTTTCACCTGTCAAGTGTGATTCAGAGGGGAGGCACAGTTCATTATTACCGAGCACTATAAGGTCATCAATTTGTGGACCGAGCGGATGCGGAAAGACTAATCTCATGATTGGACTTTTATTAAATCCGAATGGCCTAAAATTTAAAAATGTGTATCTTTTCGGAAAAACTTTACATCAACCGAAATACCATATTTAAAAAGTATCATAAATCTAATTCCAAAATAGGATTATTCGAATTTGAAGATGCGACAGAATTGCCTCAAGAAGTTGAATCCAATTCGGTCTGTATATTCGATGATGTGACTATGGAAGATCAGGATATAATTAAACGATACTTTAGTTATGGTCGACACATGAACCTCGATTGCTTTTACTTAACACAAAGTTATGTTTGCATTCCAAGACACCTTATCAGATGCAACTTTAACTTTTTAATAGTATTCCCTCAAGATGAATTAAATCTGAAACATATTTACGATGAACATGTAAGCACTCCAGATTTAAGTTTTTCACTTTTTAAAGACATGCGTTCATTATGTTAGAAAGATCCGTTTGGCTATCTCGTAATTGACAAGACTAGAGGCTCAAACCATGGTCGGTTTAGAAAAGGAATCGATACATTCATAACGGATATATAAAGAGCATTCGTTGCAGTGATTACTCCATTAACAGTCATGATGGATCCTAAAGTCACTCGTGAGATTATAAAAACTAGTGAGATCTTAAAAAATAAATATCGTTCATTGAAGCGTAGTCTCCAGGATATTGAAAAAGGTCGACAAGAATTTTTTACACCCGTGCTTCAACCCCTCGAGGAGATAAAACAGTCAGTGAAGTTAAGCAATAAAGAGGTCAAATCTGAAACCGCGTTTACACCCAGAAAATTAAAAAGGGGTGATACTACCAATGTTTGGGAAGGATCACCTGAAAAAAGCGAGTTAAAATCTGCTAGCATTTATAGGAAATCAACATTACTACCGACCACAACGCCTCATTACAAAAGAGCTACACAGACTTCATTGGATGAAACAACTAGTACTGCGCTAACACCATTATCTCACTTAACGAATCCCGTTCACGAGTTCATTTCACCAGATGTAGAGGAAGGTGAGTATGTGACAGACGATCCACTGTCAGAACAAATTAAAGAATATGCTACAACACCACAAGGAAAAGCTGAATTCAAGGAATATCTCGCTGAGTTCGGAAACCTGCAGAGAGAATACTTAGACAAGTTGTTGAAAGGTGATAAGGCGCATGACTCTCGTTATGGAATCAGGGTCATGCCTTCTGGGGGAATGGCTATTGGAGACTCGACCGATGTTCAGCTATTGGCAAACAGTGATGATCTATTAACGATGTGGTTTATGAAGGGACACCCGGATTATTGCAGTTACTCTACTTAAAAAATCCCGAAGGTTATAGCGAGTCCGACTTGGATAATTATAAGAATATTTTACTCTCGACCAATGGTCACAAGAGAGGCTATAGTGAGGAACAGGGGGTATTAGGAAATAGATGTGATAAATATAGAAATATAATATCGAAGTTACTCCCAACACAATCTTTGAAACCCCGCCCTCCTTCCTCCACTTCATCAGCTTCGAGCAGGCTAACTTCACTCCGTTCTCACACTTACAAAAGGGGCAGTGGTCTTATGAGAGCCAATAAACCCTTGTACGAGTATTGGAACGACGCGAACGAACTTGTCGATCGACTAAGGTTGTTAATGTCTTCAAATCATGCCGGACATGAAGGACACCAAAACGAAATAGAATCAATTATTGAAGAGCTGCGAGAAGAAAATATCATATATTAACGTCAATACTTTTATATTCAGCTTCAGTATAAACATGACGATAAACAAGTTCGGAACCCACATAGCGAAAAAGCATTCAAAGTACAAAACACGTTATTTTCCATACAACTTATTAAGGACTGAAAAGGATATCGATGCAAGTCAGTTACGAATAATCAATATTGCGAATCCAGTCGCTGCTCATGATGCTGCCAATAAAGTATATTGCGATACTCTAGCAGCTACCTACACTGATTTGAAAAATTGGCCTGGTAATTATATAGATGGAAAGAGAAAAAGACTTGTAAACTTTGCATCGCCTATAAATAAATATGATGTTGTCACCAAAGATTTTTTAAGCAGCGTTGCCTTAACTTTAGTTGGAAATATATATGACTCTCATAATAAGAGAATAACAAACGTAGGTGAGCCTGAGAAGGAATCTTATGCGGTCACACTCGGTTATCTTAACAAAATACTTAAAACGAAGTTATAGATGAATTCATCATTGATAAAAAGAACTGTTGTTGACGAATTACACAAGCCGGCTCGGAAGATATATCCCCGGCGAAAGACAGTTTTGAAAGGAATAAATGATTTGTGGCAAATAGATCTTGTAGAAATGATACCTTATTCTCGAGAAAATAAAGGTCATAAATATTTATTAACAGTTATAGACTGCTTTTCGAAATACGCTTGGGCTGTGGCACTAAAACAGAAAACAGCGGACAACGTGGTGAAAGCGACGGAGAGTGTGTTTTTATCGAGTAAACAATCTCCAAAAAATATTCAAAGCGATCAGGGAAAGGAATTTTACAATTCAAAGTTTAATTCTTTGATGAAAAAATACTCTATTAATCATTATTCTACTTTTTCCTCAATAAAGGCTTCCATTGTGGAGAGATTTAATAGGACATTGAAAGCGAAAATGTGGAAAGCATTCAGCGTACTAGGAAATTGCAAATTTTTAGATATTTTACCTCAGATCCTGCTAGATTACAATACCTCATTTCATTCAACTATAAGTATGAGACCAATCGATGCCCACGATAAAAAATCTGAAAAGTACTTGTTAAAAAATGTGTATTCGTCCATAACCAAATCAAATGTACAAAAGCAGAAGTTTGAAGAGGGCGATTTTGTCAGGATATCAAAACAAAAGACAATATTTTCAAAAGGCTATACACCAAATTGGTCGAGTGAAATATTTAAAGTAGTCATGGTTCAGAAGACGTACCCGTACACATATCAACTTGAGGATCTGAAAGGGCAACCTATCAGCGGATCCTTTTACGCTGAAGAGCTTCAAAAAGTAAAACATCCAGATGTATACCTTGTAGAAAAGGTTTTGAAAAGTAAAGGAAATAAATTATATGTAAAGTGGTTGGGATTGGAGGAACGCAGTTGGATCAACAGGAAGGATATTGCATAATGTTTGGAAGAAAAAAAAAACATTTATATTTGACATTTATTTTTTGTTACTACATGTTTTTCTTAAATTAATAATTTTTTTACAATAATAATGATTATATTTATTTTCCCAATCACCATACACTCTAGTTCTAATACAAAAAATCTAATGCTTTTTACATAATTGATGTCCAAGGTTACATATTGTAATATGACTTCATTGATTAAAATAAATTTTTACAATACAATAAATAAATTTCTATGGTTACATGTTGTAATGTGACTTATAATTGGAACAGCGTCTTAATTGATTCACTCTAAATTTTCTTTACTTAGGTGATGACCATATGGAACAGCGTCGATCCCATTTTCTAATGTAAAACGTTTATCATCTAAACCATTTAAAGAAATTTTGTTAATTAACACTGTTTGTACACGATGTTTCTTTGATTGAATAGCTTGAAACGATGAATACATGCTTTCATTGGAATGTAATCTTTGTTTATAATTTTCAAATGTAAATTCATTTACAACACATGCTTTTACCCCTTTTGCCTTTCTTATTACATTGCTATTATTTGTAATATAAGAGTACATCTTCGGTCTCAAACCTACAAATTCTACTATCGGATCTCCTGCGGTTTCGTCCTTTAATAAACCAACAACCTTTTTATTTCCACAGGAATAGCAATGATGTGAATGAGGGTAATTGCTAGTATCAAAATACTTACACAAGTCATTTTTAATATCATCGCAAATATCATTGGTTTGTATTTGATATATGAAGGAATCTGTATCAGTGTAACATAATTTTATATTTTCTATACCGTATTTCTTTATAAACACATTATAATGGTAATCATACATCAAAGTTTTGCTCAATTCTAATATTGTAAAACCAACATAAATTGGTTTGTTAAAAACAATTTTTTCTTTTTCCAAATGAACTGCTATAACATTTTCAGCGAATATCTTTCTAGCTTTAAAGTTTGGTTTGTTAACAAGTTTATTTAATTTGGACTCGGATGTTACTAACCGTATGTCTACGCGATTGCGGATGTTTTCCATACTCTTACCAAACACGCTGTTAACCATAAGTTTGTAAAAATCTGACTCAAAGGTTGTTTTAGCATGAGATCTATGTCGTGAATTTACATCGATATATAGTACTAGCCATTTCTTTTGTCTGAATTTTAAAATACGATTAATCTTCTCTATTTTCAATCCGAGTTTTACTGCCTGTTTTAAATTTTCATAATGTATAATATAATGAGACTTTGAGAGTAGTGTAGTCATTAATTTCTTATATTTACTTCGAGGTGGAGTCCTCGCTTCGGGTAGTAATGGAAACTGAGAATGAAAATCATGAAATTCCAGAGGATAGGAGATGTCGACATCTAGTATATAACCAAATTCAGAGTTTTCGAAGACTTCTAATACATTAATATCATCTTCTACCCATTCAAAATTATCATATGGAAGAGATTGAGCCATCGCATAACCATACAAATTGTTTACATCTACATAAAGTATGTAACTATTTGCTTTATCGGGGTTATAGTCATTAATGTAGGGGTTATTTGCTTTAGCATGTCGAGTAACAACTTGGACAAGACCACCTCGTAGTCCCTTTTCAATAAAGAGAATCATATCCATATCTTTCAACAATGCAAGTTTTATTTTTGTCACTCGCAACATTGCATTCCATGCTAATTGTGGGAGTGTATAACACCAAGCTAGATCTAATCCATATATCTTTAATGAAAGGCTTCGGAAAGTTTCGAACACTTCACAAAGCAAAATTACATCGGTCTTAATATAAAGTTCTGTATATTCTTTCATATTTTTAATGTGAAATGTTGACCAAACTAATTGCGCATGTGTGTAATCTTTATCACTAATGTGTTTGTTAGTTAATTATAAAAACTATCCTGTTGAGGTAATTGTGTTTCTTCAAGTTTATCATAAGAGTCCATATAATTATATGGATAGATACCTTTTTGACTGATTAATGAAAGTTTGTATTCATCGCTTATGAACTGTTTTAAATGTGGAAATGTGTGACAGAGGTTTACAGATTCAGATTTCATATTGTTAACTAAAGTTTCTAAACTAGATGATAAAAATTTATAGGAATCAAGAAATCTGATTTTAGTTTTACAGCCGTCAAAGGTTTTAGTAACAGACATATATTTTTCACTATTGCTCGGAATTATTTCAACATTGCCTTCATCTATTCCAAGATAATTAACTATAAAGTGAGAATCAAAATTAGAAAAATTGTGTATAAACACGGGTATAAAGTCTGGTTTACTAGCACGTAAATTACATGAGTTGTGCGCAGCTCCAATAAACTTAGATGTGATGTGACAATGGTGTTTTACTCTATCCCTCTCACCCAATTCAATCTCGCATAAAACACATATATTCGTAGTAGCGAACGACTGTTCTTGTTCATTGCTCAATGTTTCGATAGGAATTATATTAGCATATATTTCATCGGCTTTAAGAACTAAGGATTTTAATGTTTTCATGAAATTGCTCATGCAATTGCTACCGGTGTGAACAACTGGACCGCTGTCCAATTCGGGAATAGAAGATTTTACCATAAGTGCTGCACAGAAAACTTCATGACTTTGTAAAGAACGTGTCCAAAATGTTTGAGGATTCGGATTTGAACCTGCGATGGGCACTAATAATGTTTCGAAATCGGCATACGCTACAATTTTAATATTCTGTGTAAATTCAACATTTTTAAATGTAATATAATTATCTTTAGGAACTTCAGATCTAACGGGTCTATGTTGTTTGCAAAATAGTTCATGATCTTTTAAGCATTCAAAAGCATTTTGTCCTTTACGCGTAATATAGTCTTTCGAATAATATTTAAAGCATCTTCGACACATCAGATAGATATCGACAGATGGCCACGAGTGATTTGTGAATACACTAGTTTCGGTAAGTTGACTATTAAACAGTAGTGGCTATTATTATCTTGTTCCATGAATAGAAGATCGAAGCATTCCTTATAAATTTCTTTTTTACTCATTCGTAAAGGATAAAGTTTATTTTTATCATCTAAAGCAAATACATTAATAGATACATTGTTAACTTTTTCAAATTTTGAAATGTCTTTAAATGATGTGGGATATGAAATGTCATCAAATGAATAAATACCCTGTATATTGTTATAAGAATTTGGATCGTTGGAACCGATAACTTTACTTAAAATTGCTAGTCGGAAACAGTCATCACTATCTGTATTTTTTACATTAATTACCGCATGTTTATTTCGAATACTTTTCGGGAGCGCTATGAATCTGTTGGCATTCAAGGGTGTATATTTTGTTAAGTGCAAACAGAGATAATTTGCAGATACGAAAATCCATCCTGATCCCCTCCCCATAAAATCATCTATTTCTGATAAGATTTTCTGAAATGAGTCTATTATAAATTCTTCTAAGTTACTAGATTTGTCTAAAGTTTCCATTTTTGTTTTAAAATTAATATCAGTGCGCTCGATTTCTTTTCCCTCAACACTTTTTTTATAATTACATTCTAATAAGATCATAATTTTTATAGTATTCCACCTCATAATATATTTATTCAAAATTTTAATTAATTTATTTTTAACATTATCGAGAAATTCGTTTGGGATATATTTAACCTTATCATTTTTAATATAGATGTCTGCAAGCGTCTCGTTGATAGCCGTTGTAATAATAATATTGTTTTCATCTGATGTTGATTGTTCCCGTAAGCACTTGTCATATACTATATATTTTCTTTTTTTAATCGGAGGATCGGATCGGGACTGCATTTGTTTCGATGTGTTCACCTCTTTCTCTATGTTTAATTTGAGAGCAACGCATGTTTTTATATGTCTTTTATAATTTTGTTGACTGTATTCTCTACCACACATTTTACACAACATATATGTTTTACACCATTTACATTTATGTTTCCAATTGTTTAGTAAAATACCACATTTTGTACATAAGTATGTATTTCTAAAGGTACTCATCTTTTTACTAAAAAATCCTTATATTATAATCCTTAATTATTATGATGCTTACTTAGACCGCTTTGTGAAATTTTATAATATGACTTCTATTTATTACACCCTCATATGATAAACAGAGCTCGCCTAAAACAAATGTTAGAGTTAATTTAAGAAATACAATTTTTTTTTTTAAATCTTATATTTTTGCATACTTACCACTCTTATATTGTTGTATATCCTCAGCAGTTATACAATGAAGATAGCGTTCGGGAAGAAACGTTTTAATTAAAAATCCGTTTTCCTTTGAATCTAATATTACTTGTAGACAATCGCCATGTTCTGTTTTAGTTTTTGCAAAATGTGTTATCAAATATTTTTCACCTTTTTTTAGTTCTCCAATTCTTTTATAAATAGGTAAACTGTTTAATTTTTCTATCATGGACATCTGAAAAGGAAACCAGTAGGTTGAGTAAGGAAACTTAAAAAAATAAAATAAAAATTTTTAATAGTTATTAAATTGTAATTCCTTACCAATTATCTTTTTTACTAGCCTATTATTTACAGCATGCTTTACTTATGTATTAAGAAATAAGAAAAGCATATTGTTTTCTGTTGTCTAATATAAATATTGACAACAGTCCAGGTAGATTCATTTGGTGTACCCTTACTAGCATATGTGATGGCAATATTGTTTCCAATATTACCATTTCATCGATTGCTCGAAGAGTAACCATCCCTCCTTCCAATCCTAATATTTTATAAATCATTTCTCCTAAGTTTTCAAAGTGAATAAATTTAGCCATCTAAAATACAAAGAGTAATTTTTTATAAATACTACATACAATACTCAATGCTACACTATACATACCCCAGGGATGACCCGTTAGTCTATATACATAGCTGCAGTCTCCTCCAGGGTGGTTGCCTGGGCATCTCCAACTCTGATAGCTGCCATCATGGTCAGCGGCTTCACCTTGCCCAGTGCCACCCTGTACGGGATACCCCAGGGATTCTTCTCCGATTCCTCGACGATAAACTCGTCCCAGGATTTCTTCTTCTGGTGACGCACGCCGTTTCGGTATGGCTTATACTTCCTCTTCGTTTCCTGTCGAAGTGCAGGTCTCCTCTCCTCGTACCTGCGCCTGGCCCTGTAATACTCCCCCTTGAGGAGCGTCAGGGCAGGCGTCCACCATGGGACCAGACGCGCTCTCGCTCTGCAGCGCTGGAGGGTCATATTGGTCGCTTCTGTGATGGCGCCCGTCAGCTCCGCCAATCTGCGGTCTATAACTGACTCTCCCACTTCCATCGGCGCCATCTCTTCCCATTCTCTATCGACCAATATTCCCTTCAGTTCACTGGAGAAAGCTCCCCAGTTCGCCGTACGGGTCACGAAGCCCTTCTCAACCGGAAGGACTTCACCTCCCTCCTCTACCACACTGAAGGCTATGACCCGGTGGTCGGAGCTCGTGTCAGACCGTAGGGTCCAGTACGCTATGCGCCTCGCCATGGTGGCCGTGGCGAGTGTCACGTCTATCCAACTCTGGCCCCTGGCTCCAACGAATGTGGGACCAGAGGGCTCATTCATCACGATGAGCTGACACCTCGCCACGGTTTCATCCACCACTTTCCCTCTGGCGTCTGTGCGCACCGAACCCCAGGCCGTGCTCCACGAATTGGTGTCGGAACAGACCACCACACTCCTGTAACGTTGTGTGATGGCCTCCACGGCGGCAACGTTCTCCTCTATCCGCTGATTCGGCGGCATGTATGACGAGACGAGGGCGAAGGATATCCTCCCCCATCTGACATAGCACGCCGTCTGATCCGCCGTGGTGAATTGCTTCAGTTCCATAACATAGAGGTTTGGATTGACAATCACTATAGCCGCCCTGGGCCTCCTCTCGCCACTGCCCATTGCGACTACCCTCGACGTGACACCGAATCCGGCGACCACGTTTCCCTGACACCACGGCTCCTGTATAGCCATGATGTCAGCCTTCCTAGCGAGAGCTCTCAGCTCGTCCGCGACCACTCGTCTTCGGCCCATATTGACCTGCAGAATCTGCAGCCTACCCATAACGGGTTTTCTTCGCCTGCTTGACCATCAGCTCCAGGTACGTCGGGCACTCCCTGCTACCCGCGCAGTGACGGAGCTCCTTCCCCTCTTTGCCGTTGGCCTTGCAATGCCTACATGTTGGAGGGTCACTTCTGATCTTAACCGGGCAGTCCTTTTTCTTATGCCCGTTTCCCTCGCACCACCTGCACGCCATCTTCTTCGTGCAGGTCTTCGCCATGTGGCCGTGCTCAAGGCATTTCAGGCAGACCAGGGGATCGACGTAATCACGGATGGTCAAGCTCCACCATCCACCGCTCACGCACTCCACCGTCAGGGTCATCAGGGCGTACCTCATCGCGTGGTGAACCTCTATCACCCAGTTCACCGTGAGGCCGCCCCTCGCGGGGGTGGCAAAGCAGGGTCTCAACCACTCCCTCCTGTCCTTTTCTTCCTTTGGCTTATCTATGGCCACTTTGCCCCAGAGGTAATTCTCTAGGGTGCTCCCGTCCCAGTGCCTCGGGACGCCTCTCACTTCCAGGCGAGGCCTTCTCCCCACTGCGAGCCTCGCCTCAAGCCCTGTCACTTCTGATCTTAACCGGGCAGTCCTTTTTCTTATGCCCGTTTCCCTCGCACCACCTGCACGCCATCTTCTTCGTGCAGGTCTTCGCCATGTGGCCGTGCTCAAGGCATTTCAGGCAGACCAGGGGATCGACGTAATCACGGATGGTCAAGCTCCACCATCCACCGCTCACGCACTCCACCGTCAGGGTCATCAGGGCGTACCTCATCGCGTGGTGAACCTCTATCACCCAGTTCACCGTGAGGCCGCCCCTCGCGGGGGTGGCAAAGCAGGGTCTCAACCACTCCCTCCTGTCCTTTTCTTCCTTTGGCTTATCTATGGCCACTTTGCCCCAGAGGTAATTCTCTAGGGTGCTCCCGTCCCAGTGCCTCGGGACGCCTCTCACTTCCAGGCGAGGCCTTCTCCCCACTGCGAGCCTCGCCTCAAGCCCTTTCTTCTTCAGGGCGTCCCATTCCACTAACTTCTTGGCCTGGTCGGCCCCTCCGGTCCTGACCAGGACGGTGCCAGCTCTCGTCACTCGCACCATGCTGACGCTGGCGCCGATATTCTTGAGTTCCTCCTGGGACGGGAGCTGATTGTGGATCTGGCTAGCCTCCCACCCTTCCACGTTACCCTTCAGGGTGATATAGGTGGGGATCTCCTCCGGCCTCCTCGGCGACGCGGGAATGCTCGCCAGGACTCCAGTGAAGGTGATCTTCTTTGGTTTATTTTCCTTTCTCTCTGCCTCCTCTTCACCCTGGGAGGTCGGCTGGTTCTGCTTCTTTTTCTTCTTCTTCTTCTTTTTGACCTCCTTCCAGGGTGCAGCGTCCTCTTCGCTGGAGTCCACCTCCTTATTCCTCCCTCGACACATTGGGGTGGCACTCGTCCACCTCTGCGGCATTGGGGCAGGGGCAAGCTCCTGGCCATCGTATTTTCCGCGGTCGGCCTCGTCTTGGGCGGGGCCACCCCAGATGGTCCAGCTACCACCTTTTCTGGCTCCTTAGGGCCTTCCGCCGCACTTCTCCTCCTCTCTTCCGCCCTTACTTTTGCGGTGTGTCTAACTTTTTTAAGAGTGGGGGAGACCCACTCTTTCTTTTTCTTCTCGTACTCGCCCCCTATGGCATCGCTAATCGATGTCACCACCATGGGGGCAATTATCTCCGACACCTTGCTTGCGATTATGCTATGCAGGGTGTCCCTATTTAGGGCCTCCTCTACCACCTCTCTAACCAGTGCGGGGACCATATTCCACTGGGCCTGGAGCCCAACTATTATGTTGGTGATGTCCCTCACCTGGCCGTTCAAGTAGGCCTGGGCCTCCAGGCTTATCTTCTTCCGGATCAGGTATGATCTTACCTGATCCGCAATCTTCTCGCCCCTTTTAGTATGGGACTCTTCGCTCTCTGGAGGGGAGTTGGTCTCCTCTCTCGGCCTCTTGGGTTTCCGCCCCGGTCTTTTTTTATCTTCTGCGTCTGTGTCCGCTGTATCGGACGCAGACGTCACTTTTCTGCCGGCCACCTCTTCTGTGGCCCTCTGGGGTTCTTCTCTATCCTGCCCTACCATTGAAATCTCCCGACTTCCATGGAGGGCCTTCTCCTCATCTACCCCAGCGTTGAAGTCTCTCGGCTTCATGGGGTTTTCGATGTTTTCTCCCTCTTCCTGGTCAACTTTTCCAAAAAATTTTTTGTGCATTTTCGGTCCGCCGAAATATGGGTTTCTTTGGACCTGAACTTTTTTCAAAAAAGTCTTCCAAAAAAATTTCCCGTCGGTGACAGAGCTGGTCTAGTATTTCCGTGGGGGTTCTCCCTTCCGTCTTTATGGTGATGTAGTAAGGCGCCTTTTCCCCGCTGGGTTTGGAGGGTAGCGCCTTCACTATATCAGCCATCGTCCGGGGCTTATTTTGATTTCCCGGGGAAGGGGTCGGGCTTTGTTCCGGTCCCTTTTTCTTTTTTTTTCCTCTCTACAATGGTGTAGGGGACCTCTTCCTCCTCCACCAGCCCTATCCTACCCCGCACCACCTCCGGTACGCTTTTCCGACTTGTTGAGGGCTGCGGTTCAAACAGCTTAGGGGCCGGTTTCTGGCTTTGGGGGCCTTTAAAGGTCCAGGCTCCTGCTGCCTAGGGATCCTCTTCTCCTCCTTCTGCCGCCTGGTCAGCCCACCAGCCACCATCGGCCCTACTATTTCGGCCACTTTTCCTGCAACCACCCGGCGAAGTTCCTCCGTGGCGAGGATCTCCCTCACCACGTGCTTCAACACTTCCGGGATCAGCTTCCTCTCCCCCTCTAGCATGAGGATGATGTCCCGTAATTTGGTGATATTGCCGTTGATATAGTCCTTTTTCTCTTTTGAAAAAGAACTTCTGAACCGCTCCATATATTCGGAGATGCTCCTTTGGATAGCCCGCGCCTGATCCGCTGGGCTACCCTCACTGTAGGCATGGGGGGGGGGACTCCCTCTCCTTCCTCTTCTCCTTTTTTTTGACTCAGGGCTACACTCCTGAGCCCCATCCGACTCTTTCCCCTCATGGAGGTCACTATCACTCGTGGGGGGGAGTTTCACCCTTAGTCCTGGTCTACCCGGTTCGATTAGCTTATCTAAGAAGCTCGATATCGAGGGCAGACCTCTTGCTGCGGCCTGCAGGTCTTCACCCTCTGTTGAGGTCTCTCTGTTTCCTTGGAGAGGCATCTCCTCCTCTACACCGGCGTTAAAGTCTCCCGACTTTAAACTTGAGTCGTCTTTTTTTCCCCCTTCCTCCGGCATTTTTTCCTGATTTTTTTTACTCATATTTCGTTTGCCGGAATATGAGTAAATATGAGCCTAAAAAAACTTTTAAAATCTTTCGAAAAAAATATTTATTTTTTTTATTTTTTCAAAATCCAAAAAAAATTTTACTAAAAATTAACTCCTGTCCGTGGGAGTCCCGACTCGCACTAGTGTCCCTCGGGGCTCAAACATACTCACTAAAACACATCAGCGCACTTTCACCGGGAGTAAAGTAAAAACACCTCTTACCTACTTGCCGGTTGAGAGCTGACTGACTCAGTTTCCTCCAGTAAAAGGTGGGGATAATCCTCGCGAGCCAACTTTGCGTGCGTCCGCTTCCTTCGACTGCCGGAGCGCAACTCTCACAGGAAACAATACCATGCTCCGCTGTCTCGGGGACTCCACAGGCAGGGCACCGAGGGTCGATTTCTCTCTTATGCTCGCTGAGCTTTCCCCGGAACCCGCCATGTCCTGTCAGCATCTGCGAGACCTAGTAGTCCGGGAGGACCCATGTCGCAGTCATTCTCGACTGGACCATCGTCTCCAGGTGCTGCGGGCACTCCTTGCTGCTCATGCAGTGCCAGAGCTCCTTCCCCTCTCTGCCTTTCGCCTTGCAGTTTCCGCAGGTTGGTGCCTGGCCTATCTTCTGTACCGGGCAGTCCTTAATCTTATGCCCGGTCTCTCCGCACCACCTGCACGCTATCCCGGTCGATTGGCATGCCTTCGCCGGGTGGCCGTACTGCATGCATTTTAGGCAGAGCAGGGGGTCGAGTTTGTCCCTGATGGCTAGGCACCACCATCCCCCACTCAGGTCCGCCTCGGTCAGGTTCATCAGGGCGACCCGCATTGTGTGGTGGACCTCTAAGATCCACTTTTTGGTCAGCCCACCCCTCACGGGAGCAGCGAAGCAGGGCCTCAGCAACTCCCTCCTGACCGACTCCTCCTCCGGTCTTTTAACAGTTACCTTGTCCCAAAGGTACCTCTCCAGGGCCTCCTCCGTCCAATGGTTGGGAACGCCTCATTTCTAAGCGGGGTCTCTTGGCCATAGCCATCTTAGCATTGAGGCCCCTGCTTTTAAGGGCGTCCCAAGCCAACAGCCTCTTCGCCTGGTCAGCTCCTCCTGTCCAACGGCGCCAGCCCTTGTCACTCTTACTACGCTGACGCTGGCACCTACTTCCTTCAACTCTTCCTGGGACGGGAGTTGCTCCAAGATCCTCCCGGCCTCCCATCCTGCTCCATTGCCCTTAAGAGTTATATAGGTGGAGGCCTCCTCTGGTTTTCCTGGCCCCGCGGGAACACTGGCCAGGACATCTTTTTCCTTCCTTGTTCCTGGGAGGTAGACCTCTCCTTCCTTTTCTTTTTCCTCACCTCCTCCCAGGGTACAGCGTCCTCCTCGCTGGAGTCCACCTCCTTATTCCTCCCACGGCACATTGCCGTGTCACTGGTCCACCTCTGTGGCATTGGGGCCGGGACAAGCTCAAGGCCGTCATATTTGCTTAGGGCGACCTCTCTCCTCTTGGGCGGGGGCACCCCGGAGGGTCGCCACCTTCTCAGCCTCTTTCGGGGCCTTCGCCATATTTTTCCTCCTTTCGTCAGCCGGTTGCTGGTCCCCGGCAGCAACTAACCGCCCAGCCTTCTGCTGCCTACGGGCCCTCTTCTCCTCTCTCTGCGGCTTCGGCAACCCAGTAACCACCATCGGGCCCACAATCTCGGCCACCTTCGTTGCCACCATCTGGTGAAGCTCGTCCGTGTGAAGGATTTCCCTCACCACGTGCTTCACCACTTCGGGCATCAGCTTTCTCTCCCCCTCCATTCTCAGGATAATGTCCCGGAGCTTGTTTAGATTACCTTTGACATAATCCTTCCTTTCCTTGGAGAAGCTATGTTTAAACCTCTCCATGTACTCTTGAAGACTTCTCTGTATAGCCTTCACTGTATACCTTCGCTGTAGGTATGGGTGGGAGTACTCCCTCTCCTTCCTCTCCTCCTTTTCTTTGACTCAGGACTGGATCCTTGAGACTCTTCTGACTCCTTTGCCTCATTTAATTCGCTCTCACTAGTCGGAGGGATTTTCACCCTTAATCCGGGCCTACGCGGCTCCAGGATTCTATCCATGAAGCCGGAGAGGGAAGGTAGGCCTTCTGGTACTGTGGACTCTTTTTTACCGGCCTGCCCTACCATTAAACTCTCCCGACTTCCATGGAGGGCCCTCTCCTCTTCTTTCCCAGCGTTGAAGTTCTCTTGGGCCAGGACGACGTCAGCATATTTACTCCCGGCTTCCTTTATTTACTCGTCGGATCAGTGAAAAGAAAGGATATGACCGGGGAGCGAGCCTGATATAGCCAGGATAGCTCAATTGGTAGAGTTCCAGACTAGCGATCTGGACGACCCGGGTTCGAGTCCCGGTCCTGGACATATCTTTTCTTTTCAAATAAAAATATATAAAACTCCTCATTTAACTTTACTACTTGTGGTCTCACTATCTTGGTATTGAAAGGATATTAATGAGGGATAATAGTTTAAACGAAATACTGCGTTTAATATTTACTTTAATGCACTTATATCTTTTAAAAGCTCTTGACCAAGTGGATCAAAGTTGTTAGAGAAGCCAAAGCCCACCCCCAGGTTGTAGAACTGCAGGGTAAAAGCAGTACCTCTCTCAACTTTTTATAATTCATTCTCAGTGTTCCAGCGTCCCTTAATACTACAATGTTCTGAGAGTTCTATTCCTCCTCAATTTTGAAAAAAGAAAAATAGCAATATAAAAGCAATATAGGTACTCGATGAAGATATTTAGCTTTCGAAACACTTATATACATTTAGCATATCTTCTACTCCGACATAAGGCATTTGATTATCCAATTCGCTAGTTGAAATAATAATGAGACAATTATCAATATTGTATTATAATTGTCTGGAATTGGAGGAGGGGGAGAAACATTGCCTATTTTGTGCCTAATTTTGAATAGCAAAATCAATAATAGATAGCAAAGGAGATCCATGTATAAACGATTTGGATTCAATATTTTAATATATTTTTCAAAGTATTCCTTAGCTTCCAATTTCCTTTGCAGGTGTTACATAGATCACTGATGAGGCTTTTCACCTATATGCAGTGCCTTTAATTTCTGCTTAGTAACTGCTTTAAAATTGCAATGGAAACATTGATGAGGCCTCTCACTTGTATGTCGAGCCATTAAATGTACTTTTAAATAATCTCCTCTAGCTGTTTTATAACCACAGTGAAGACATTGATAAGGCATCTCACTTGTATGATAAGCTATATGTATTTTTAAAGAACTTTGTGAGACTGTTTTATAGTCACAATGAGGACATTGAGGCCTCTCACTGGTATGACGAGCTATTGTATGTTTTTTTAAAGCTCTTTGTGTGACTGTTTTATAGTCACAATGAGGACATTGTTGAGGCCTCCCACTTGTATGACGAGAAGTTATATGTACTTTTAAAAAACTTTGTGCTACTGTTTTATAGTCACAATGAGGGCACTGGTGAGGCCTCTCATTTGCATGACGAGCAATTATATCCCTTTTTAAAATACATTTTTGGACAGTTTTATAGTCACAGTGAGGACAAAGATGAGGCTTCTCAGTTGTATGACGAGCTATTATGTGCTTTTTTAAATCAAATTGTCTAAATGTTTTATAGAGACATTGATGGCGCTTCTCACCTGTATGATGAGTCATTATATGTCCTTTTAAATCACTTTGTGCTACTGTTTTATAGTTACAATGAGGACACTGGTGAGGATTCTCTACTGTTTGAAGGGCCAGTATATGTCTTTTATATTTAGAAATATTTGGTGCATTATGTTCAAAATGGTAATTATGATAAGTCTGTTCAGCTTTATAAAATTTGTTCTTTAAGTAAGATCTCTGAACTGTTGCAGTATGTTGAATGTTAATCTTGTTAGATGAATCCATGGTACCTATGAACAATATTAGAACATATATAAAAATGTATAATGCACATACAAAGATGTGTACTATAATACACATCACAGAGGGAAAGAGAGAGAGAGAGAGAGAGAGTACTAGCTAGTACTTTTTAAAAATCTTTTATGAATAAAGTTAGTTGCAAAAAAACTTTTTGTTAAAACAATATTATCTACTGACCCTTGCTTTTTAATAATAATAACTAAATATTATGAGACCTCACACGGAACTCATTACAGCGTAGGGGAGAGTCCCACAGGTGGTGGATGTGGGGATTATCGGTGGAAATTTCCTGGTAGTTCCTCCCGGCTAAGTCCGATGGACTCGCTGACCAACAATGACAGACTTGCTGAAGGGATGTGACGTTGGTTAGAATGCCCTACCCACATTATTTTTTAGTTCACCAAATACCACTAATAGCCATGGATTTTTCTGAGGTAAACGGAATCACAACAAACAATATCACTGGTGAGGTAAACAATATCACCATAAGTTCTATCAATATCACCCTTTTCTGCTAATAACCATATATTTAGTCTTATCTGAATTAACTTCCAGCCCTATTTCCTTACCTGCATTCAGCAACATTTCTGTATTTAGTTTTGGTGTCTTCGCCTAACAATACAAAATCGTCCAGAAACCCAAGCATGGATATTTTACTATTCATATTCAAATTCAAACCTTTTTCATTGTGCATCACCTTTTTAATCACATTCTCAAGTGTTAAATGGAATAAAACAGTTGAAATCGAATCATCTTGTTTGAAACCTGAGATTTAAACAAACTCGAACTTCTCTGAAAAATAATTACTGATTCTAACCTTATCGAAAGTTGCGCTCATACTCATCCTTACCAGATTAACTAATTCTTTGGTATACCCTGTTAAATCAATACGTTTCCATCATTTGACAGTTGATGGAATCATAAGCTTGTTTAAAATTGATATAAAGCTGATGAACAACTGTGTTGTATTCTAATTTTTTCTCTAGTAGTTGGTGTAAGGAAAATATTTGATCAATAGTTGAACGGTTTCATCTAAAGCCATAATCTCCGATAATTTCCTCAGAGTATTCCGTAATTCTGCTAGATAAGATTAATGATAATATTTTATAGCAAGTCGGTAGGAGTGAGATTCTAAAATAATTAACATTAACCATAAGAATCTGGGTCATAAGATTTTAGAACATGAGATTCTAAAAAATTAAATTAAAAAAGAGAGTTTAAGCGATCTGTTTATATTCTTGTGCATATTCCTTATGTTACTTTCGATTCTATTAGTTTCTATCTGCACTATTTTCTTTTTGAGATACTATCTTTTTTTTTTCAAGGAGTTTTGACGTTTCATTTTTAATGGTTTGAAATCGACTAGATTGTTATCGAAGGGATTATTAAGAACTTTCACTTTTGGGGCTTTTCTTTTTTCACATATATTTTGACATTCATCGTTGAACCATGGTTTGTCTTTTTTACTTGCAATTTTCCCATTACGTAAGTTACCAACTTCTTTAATATTATCCCTAATCTTTTCACACAATTTTTCAATATCCTCACGGTTATTGTGTAATGTCCCTAATGCTTCAAACCTATTCTTGATCTTGAATGCAAAGTTAGTTTTAATTGAAGGGTTTCTCAATTAATCTAAATCAAAATTTTCCGAACGAAAAAGGTTTTCTATATTAGTTTTCGTCCCAAATCGTCGATCCACTCTAATCCGGGTTCCGTCCTAGTTTATCCACACAAGAATTACGAGTGACATACATGCCACCATGGAATACAAAAAAACTAACAATACTTGTTAACACTCAGTATGATTTTTTTTTCCAATTAACAATAAGGCAGGCGAAATCCAAATACTTCCATGAAGCCCTTTCCACTGTGACCGATCGTAAATCCAAATGTCAAATCCTTCGGAAACTCTTACTTTGTAAATACCCTTCCCTGGTAGTCTTTCCAGTTTCAGCAGATGAATTGAACGCACATTTTTTGTCTATCTCCTCTAACTATTCACGGCCTGCTCTTCTCCTAATATTTCACTGGTACCACCATTCAATTACAACTTTTATTTCTCAGACATATCTGACTTTATTTCCTCCCTAATGAAATCCCACTTTAACTCTATAGAGTATGACGGGATTCCTGTCAAACTGTTAACTGTCCCATATGTCAAATTTTCTGGGACAGTTCAAACTCCTTGATCTACTCCAATCCGGCTTCCGCCCTAGTTTATTTACACAATCTGCCCTTGTAAAAATCACCAGTGACATACAAACCACAATGGGAGAATAAAAAACTAACAGTACTCATTAATGCTCTGTACGAATTGCATTACTTTTGTTTTTTACTGTAGCTTATTTATTTATTTTTTTGTAATTAGAATATTTTTCTTTTATAATTAATTTAAAAATTCATGTTATTGGTAAAATGAACGAAAGAGACATTGTCAGATACTGCTCCTAATTTTATACAACTCTTGATTAAGCATAGACAATATCCAAACCCCCTACCTCTTTTTTTTTTCCATACTCAAGTAAGTTCGCCTTTGACTTCGGGTGAGGAAAAAACGACTATACACGATTGCGGAATGTGTTTTTTGAGCCACCAGCACCCAAACAATAATGAACCGTTCACTCATTATGAGTTCCTGGTTTCGCTCCAGTCATCATATTGATTCTACTCAGTACGAGCAACTGCTCCGATCAAAGTGCTCTAATCATCATTATCAGGCGCCTTCAATTGATAGTAATAATCAAGGGCCTTCATATTAAAGTGGAAGATGGGAGATAATTCATGATTAATGATTTATAGACATTAAAGCTATTGGTTTTTTATATTTTAATTTAAAATCATAATTATTTTATTAAATAAGAGGCCTGCCAATAATAATTGATTGAATTGGTCAGGGAGTGGAGTCAAAGATAACACAAAATAAGTAGAATTTATTTTTAAATTGTGCCAACGTTTCGGCCTACGATGTAAGCCATCTGCAGCGCTAATAGTGGCTGTGGTGACTTGTCTAACTAAAACTTGTCAACTCAACCCCCAATAATTGATTATAATTTGTATTTTTCATTAATCATTGCATTTTAATTGATGTATTGTAATTTCTCTCTTTCAATTAAATTAAATTTGTTTTCCTAAGTTTTTTCAATAATTCTGATTTATTTTCAATTATTTTTATTAACCTACAATTTCTCCTTTTTCCATTTGCTCAGAAATAATCGGCAATTGATGCGGAGTCGGAGATTTACACTTGGTGGCTTTTTTTTTTTATGGTGTCGATCGCCCGTAATACTTCTTGATTTTTCTAAAGCTTTCGATTTGCTGAAATATTTAATCCTTTTCTATAAATTAAAATATTTACCTGTTGAATAATATTAGTTGACCTAGTATATATGAGGAAGAGGGTAGAGATCAAGAAAGATCTCCCTATATAAGAGAATTTTCTCGATCTCTATCTGGACCATTCCCTTCCTTAAAATCTTTATCTTTTTCCAACAGCTCTAGACTCTCGTGGAGTCCCTCCCACCTTCCCCTCGGATACGATGTTTGTTTGTTGTTGCTTAGAGGCGTAAAACCCTAGGGTCATCAACGCCTGTAGATATTTTATTTTTATAATTATTTATCCTTAAGAAAAAAAAAAATAAAAAAAAATAAAAATAATAAAAATAAATAAAATAGTCATATACACATACATACTAATAAATAATCCAACTATAATAAGGAAGAAAAAAAATATATAGCAATCGGAAAAAACAACATATATCTCTATAGCAGGGACAATGGAGGATCAAATATTGGTTATTAATTTACAGTTTGTTATGAATTTCACCAATTTGTCGATTTCAGTTTTGTTGTCTCTAAGTGCTTCACTAACATCGGGGGGGTTTTTTGAGCTGATTTAGTATTTTTTTATAGGAGTAGCATTACTCAAACATATGTCTGATGCAAAGACTTTGATTACACCTAAGGCATATCGGTGGTGGATCCCTTGTAATGAGATGTACGTGGGTAAGCCGGGTGTGTCCAATTCTAAGGCGAGCTATAGCCACCTCTTCATGGCGTTTACTACGATTAGATGTAGCCCAGGGCTTTACTTCCCTCGGATAGGACTGAAGCTGTTTCCATCCCAAATCAACCTCTAACCTCTTTCCTTCCGGTGAGCACAGGAGTAGCACAGGGTTTTAGTATTTCCCCACTTCTTTTAAAAACTGTTACATTAATGACCTTCTGAAAACAATCAACCACTGTTCCCACCAATTATACACCGAGGACTCCCAAATCTATTTTTCCTTTCCTACCAATATTGAGGATGACCTATATAGGATCAGTCTCTGGGCTAAACTGAATTAACTGAAGTTAAATCCTGCAAAAACTCAGTTTATTCTAATTGGTTCCAATGCCCTTCTTAAATCCACCCACGCATTTCTGATTACTAGCAAAAAAAACCTGTACCAGTACAACCCATGAAGGGTCTGGGGTTCAGTACATGGTAGAGACTGTACTGTTTCATGGATAACGGTTCTGCAAGGAGGTGACTTGTCCTAGACCATGCTCGACCGCCAGATTTTCCCCCCTTATTTTGGGTACCCTATTTTTATAATATTTTATAGAGGCTGGGTGAGCCCCAGGAGGGTCCTAGATCCTAAATGATCCATCTCCGGCTGCAAACAGTCTAAATAAAAGTAACTGCCCGCAGTTAAAACAAAAAACAAATATGTAAGCAAATGTACTAATACAGAATGCATTCTGTATTTTAAAGGATAAGCGCTTAAAATTTGGCAAAATAAATGTTTCTCACCTTCATCTGGGATAAGGATCTCTTCTTCTTGTTTCACATGATTGATGTAAAGATTTTCAACTATAAACAAGAACAATAAATATACAAGCGACTTTAGAGCATTTAACTACTATAGAATAAACTTTGTATTTCATAGGATTTATTACAGGGTTAGTGAAATTAATATCTCACCTTCATCTGGGATGAGCATCTCTTTTTCTTGTTTAACATAATTGGGCCCTTCTGTCAAAATTGTAATTAATTATATTACTCTAAAAGGAAACATTTAATAAAACATGGAATGAATTTAGTAATGAAAGAATTTTAAATTTGTGATATTATAAAAATTAATTTAATTAGTAATATCAACTCAAAATGACCCATTGAGAATTTATTTATTTATTGAGCGAGTAGAATAATTTGAATATTTTGCTAATAAAAGTGGAAACCTGTTGCAAGAAATAAAAGAATTTTGAATAAATTTATTATGAAAAGACAAATCGAACATGAAGTTTTGAACCCTCACAATATCTAAAGTTCACAACTTACCAGTAATCTCAGCCTCATCGTTTATTTCTTCTTTTATACAAATGCCAGCGTTATCTGAAAAATTAAAAAAAAATACATTAAAAAATATAATTTGAAATCTAAAGTAAATCCTGTACAATTGGGAAACTAAATAATCTAATTATTAATTGAAGTGAAGGACCATTCTCTCCGAATAGTGTCCGAATTCAAGGTTTTCAAGGCTAAAAATTAAAAATGCTTTTCAACAATTCAATGAATTAAATTTTTTTTTTTTTTTTTATTTAATTCAATGATATTTACAACTATAATACATTATTATATCAAGTAAATGTGCAAAAATGTAGCATATGACATGAAAACACTTGTGGAGAAACTACCCATCGATAGCACTCCAATAAAGTTCTATAGTAGATGATCTCGAGGCCATCTTCTTTTCAGACGCCTCGGAGGGTTATCAGGAATAGTATGGGAAGCAAGCTGAGAGACTAGCGGATTCAAGTGCGTATGGAGCTTGTTATGGAAGGATAGGTATCTAGTTTGGGCCAAATCAGTAACATATGGGATATTAAGATCATGATGGATGAGTTTGTTTGTGACATAATAAGGAGCATTGAGGATTTTACGAAGGATTTTGGATTGCAAGGATTGGATACGAGATGAATTGGATGGTTTAGTAGAGCCCCAAAGCTCAACTCCGTATGCCCAAATAGGTCTGATGACTGTCATGTAAATAAGTCTTTTGTAATTAATTGGTAGCTTAGAGCATTTGTCCAGTAAGTGTTGAAGTAGGCGAAAACGTCGAGCAGTTTCTTGTCTTTTCAGTCTTGTATGAGGATTCCAAGTGAGACGTTTATCCAGATGGAGTCCTAGGTAACGTATCTGTTCGACAGGGTTAAGTGGTACATTATTAAACGATACAGTAGGACAGGAATTCGTAGGTTTACGACGAAGGGTGAAGGTAATTTGATGGGATTTGTTAGGATTTATTTTAATCCTCCAATTTTGACACCATTCTTGTAGGTGTGAGATATGGGATTGAAGAGATTGGGATGCAACAAATGGATCCTTATTAACTGATAACACACATGTGTCATCAGCGTAAGTAGTGAGGACAGTGGAATTAAATTTACACAAATATTGGTACAATTGCTTATTTATTAATATTCAATCTAAATACAGTTACACAAATATTAGTACAATTGCATATATTAATTAGATTCAGTTACACTAACATTTTTTTTTTAATTATCATTCCTTCTATTATTATTTTTAGTCATAAAGGTCCTTAAGTGGAAGACACTGAGTAAAGATGGTCCACGATGAGGGGTTCTTCTTCTTAATTTGCCCACCAGGTTTTCATTCTTTGAGAGAATTCAGCTCTTCTTTCTTTGCTCCAATTTCTTCCAGTTCTCGGTGCTTTTATATCTGGCTTAGCGTTCCATTTTTCAACGTTAAGTTTAAAATTGTTTCTTGTGTTCATATTTTCTTAAGTAATTTTGGCTGATTCCGACTCTCTCTTAATAATTTGGGCCCATTCCCGTTCATTTACAAGGGATGCTACATATTTTACTACTCTCTTTCTAAGTCTGTGATCGGAAGCCTCATTATGTGGCCATAGAATTTAAGACATATTTTCCTCATGTCCATCTCTATGTTAGAATATTCTTCAATTTTTTATATTTTCTGTAATATATACCCTTCTTCGGTCTATCTTGGAATTTTCTTAATTATTTTCCTTTCCTCTTTCTTTAAATTTTCCTTATCTGTTTTTCTGTTAAGTGTCAAGGTTTCGCTGGTATAACATTGTTGGTTTAATTACCGTAGTACTATGTTTAATTTTTGTATTTTCTTTCCTTCTATAAGTTAAAATTGTGGTGAATTTTAGATTGACAATTTTAATTTTATTTAAGGATTTCATTGACACTTAAATTTATATTAATTTAATAATTTTTTACCAGATTATTTATTTATGGTATAATTAACTGATATTAATTAATTAATAATCATAACATTAATAATAGAGGAAGTAAATGGTCTGGGTAGAGGTAAAAAAAATTCTCTTATATAGGGAAAACTGTTTATTGAAAAGTTGAGGTTTCAACTCACATCGCAGGTCTTCTAAAACGATAGTATACAAGATACAAATAAATTAAAATAATATACGGTAAAGAAAAAAAAAAAACCTTTACCACTATGACCCGTAAACGAGTCTGGGGGTTCAGTACATGGTTAAGACTGTACTGTTCCATGGACAACGGTTCTGCAAGGAGGTGACTTGTCCTAGGTCACGCTCAACCGCCAGGTTTTTTTTCCCCCTTATTATGGGTATCCCATTTTTATAATATTTTATAGAGGCTGGATGAGCCCCAGGAGGGTCCTAGATCCTATATGATCCATCTCCGGCTGCAAACAGTCTAAATAAAAGTAACTGCCCGCAGCGGGATTTGATTTCCAGGATTTCCAGCATGGCAACTCAGTGCTCAACCACTCAGCCACTCTGCTCCGCTGAACCACTTCACTCATGGTAAAGATAACAGTATAATATATATGTGCACTGTTAAGAAGTAAAGATAAATAGTGTATGTAAGAACTGTAATGTAGTTAGTAGTAGAAATAAAAACCAGAGGGGAATGAATTATATGATAATAAAGAGGTACTATATATAAACTAAGAGGTTCTGTTTGAATCCAACAAAGTAACAAATGAAAAATTAAAAATTAGAACAGAATAATAGAAAATAAATATTAATAGAAATTGTTTTTTAATTTACAATAATAATGTTCTAATTTTGTATCGATTGGACACAAGATAAAGAAACAGATACATCATGGCAGCAGGTAACTTTAATTTAAATATCAATTCAACCATTTTATAAAACTTTTTCTTAGTCTGTTGTTTCTTTGTTTCAAATCTACAGTAACCAAGCAAAATAATTTTTTTTTTTGTTTACCAACTTGGTATGGTTGTTGTTATAATTAGCATATATATATGTATATATTCTATATATTATTTTAGTATACATATATATATATATATATATATATATATAAAATAATAGTCTTTATAATACAAAAAATTAACTATGAAGTTACAATTTGTTAATTATTCATGTTGTAATTGTATTAAAATATGCCTTTTTTCTTTTTATTTAAATTAAAATAAATTATGTTATTCCTTCCCATTTTCATTCTGTTACTACTATATTATCTCTCCTATAATACTCATTTTGAGCTCTTGACATAAAATCCTACTGTTTTATCACCCTACCTTTTCCCATTAATTTTCATGGCCCTCTATAAAATAGTCATGATACTCATTTAAATATAATATAATAGTCAATATTTCTAAAAAATAGCCAATAAAAAATTACTATTAAAATACAATTAAAAAAAATATATATAAAAAATAAAAATTAGTCATTTTTTTTGGCCGTCAGATATCGCTGGCAGCACCTTCATAATGTATTTTTTTGTCAGTTAGACCGCTTCTAGTCTAGCTCCAGCTTCCTTTAGGTTTGTACATTTTTAATATTCATATCTTCTCCTCACCCCTTTCTTTCTCCATTCTGCACACCTTTTTCTCATATTAGCTTTTTTGGCATCCATCATATGTTATTATTTAAGATTTCATTATCATTTAACATCACTATTTCATCATATTATATTCTATCTCCATTCTCATACCATATTGTTACTTATATTTCTATACGTTTCTTGTATATTTACGTCATATATTTATACCATTTCATTCTATATGTATGCATTTTAAAACTCCCCTTACTTATAATTTCTACTTTCCATGTTCAGTTTATTTTTCACCTGTTATACTCTAGATTTATATCTTGACTTCTACTGTTATTTTTCCTTTATTTACTCTTTGATATCATTTTCGTTATACTTTCTTTCATTTTACTTATGTAAACTCCCTAGGAGTCTATTATCTTACATTTTATATTTTTTATATATTTTCTACAACCTTTTCTATCCTTCTTACCTCTGATGTTCATACTTTTTCTTTTTAAAAACTTTCTGTTTTCTTCCTTCTTTTATCTTTGTAAATTTTTTTTGCATTACCACCTTTCTGTACATTTACTCTGTAATATTTTTATTGATATATATCCCTCACTTTTTGTTCTAAATTTCTATTACTCTACATATATGTAGTAATTTGGATGATTTATGGAGTATTTTCCATTTGGATTTTAAATGGAAGTGAAGGGATTTTGCATGGCGAACTGGGACTGAGCTTCATTACGAAGAAGTTTGAATACTACACATACGTGCAACAATATTTTCATCTTGCCACTTTTCTTTTTTTCATCATATACGTTTTTTAGGGTGATAGCCAAGCTAAAGTTGGACAGCATAAGGTTTGAGTTTTTAGATGATTGTGATTATATAATATAAAGTGCACGGATTCAAGGTTAAAGTGTAAACCATGTTATCGATGGAATCACAGAAATAGGTGATATCTCAATTTATAGAAGCAACATCAGACTGAAGAGATTCAAAGGAAAGAAGGTTCAAACTGTGAAAGGATACAATTTTCCGAATAATAGATTTTTCAATCATCACATGAAATCTGAATTACATTATGTTAAGAAAGAAACAGAGAAGGCTGCTGGGACGATAAAAGCATTTTCAGAGATGACAAGATACAATCAGGTATCTGAAAAGTGAATAAGCAACATCGCAAAGGTTGAGGGAAAATATTAGAACTGCGAGAAAGGTTTTATTGCTGGAAATTAATGTCGAAATCACCAGAGATAATGATATAAAGTAGTCCCTCACCGGTTTTCTAGGATCCCTCTTATTTCGATTGTGTTTCACTGAGCCCACTCAACATAATTTAAAAGACCCACTAAATTAGAATTTCTTTCTCTTAATACATGGTGCACCATTATAGGTTTTCAAATTGATGTTTTTGCTCCTCAAGATTTTCTAGCTAGCTATTGTTATTTTTATTTTTTTAGATGCTGATTGTTTCTGAAGGGATTCAGAATAATGCCTCAACTGTGCTTTATCAACTTCAAAAAATAATAAAATAAAACACATATTTGATTCTTTGTAATAAAATCCAACTGTTCATTTGCTGCCACAAATATTTAGTGCACTAATAAAGAGCATGATGCCAACCAAACCACCTTCAACTCAGACCAATAAATAACACTTTTTTTTACAAAATCTTAACTCCTAATACACAAAATGGTATCAATTCCGCAGATTGTCACTTCGATATGAGTAACAAGTTTTAACTGTTTATTTCTTTCCTTTCTAATATTATCCAAAAATAAAAACTATTGTGAGCTTTAGTATGGAAAAAAGAATATAATTAAGGGAAATGTGTATATTTTAATGATCATTTCATAAACGTTTCAACTAACTTTTTTAAGTATGGATGAAATATGTTTGTTGAAGTGTTCATTTCTTGCAATAATGATTACCAAAATATACCCATTTCCCATAATTACATTACTTTTTTCCATACTATCATGATAATTTGTATTTTTAAAGAATGTTAATAAAGAAACGAATGAATAGTTTAAACTTGTATAGATGAATAGATTAAACAACCTGCAGAACTGATATTGAAAAAATTATAAGTTTATAAGTAAAGCTCTCAGTTTTTAGGGAATTAAGGAATCAGACGCCCTAAATTAATTAAAGACCCTGACTAAAGTCCACTATAAATAAATATGAACTACTGTTTGGTCAATTGTACTGCTCTACCATTAGTTAATTTACAATCAACTAGCTTAAGATGTCATAAGATTATATGAAGATGTCTTTATAAAAAAATCACTGCTAGAAAATGAAGTTCAGCAAAGTATTATAAGAAAGTCAAAATCTTAACCATTGTAATCGCTCATTTACCGATCTAATTACATTTCCAGGAAGGTTACACTACAATATTAATGTATGCAATACATGTAATTGCACTGCTTACCTACAAAATCCATTATATTAGAGCCGATGTCCAATTCTTATATTTGGCAAGATTCGTGGTCGAAGGAAAGTTCTATAACTTGGATAAGATCCAACTATTTATAGGGAGGAAAACGCCAAACTGTTTTTTTCTTCTAAAAAATTAAAAGAACTGTTTTTATAAAAAAGCCCAAACAGTTGGGCGTTTGGAACTGAGCTAACGTTCGACCGTTTTCCCACTCTCAGTCCCATCACTGCTATCAACAGCTAGGGCGGAATGTTGTTATGAAGCTAGTGGCGCTCCTCGCGTCGACTTCTTACATTAGATATCCCGGTTACTTTTAACGGATATTCCAATTGGTTGAAAAGTAACTGCTTTTATTTATTTAATAATCACGTCTTTGTACAGAAATATATTCCTTAATTTAAATTTAATTTGCATTGCAGTGCTGGATATCAGGTGAAATTTTCTGAAGGAATAGCTGTGGAGATGTAATTTGAGAAATTGCAGGGATATAAATAGAAAGGTTAAAGGAACATGGTTAGAAAATAATCAATTCAATTTATCTACAATTATTTATTTCTTATATTCTTAGAATATTTAACCTCTAGGTTTGCTCTATAAAAAAAAATTGGTATTTGTGTGTTAACGCCACCGCAGTTATTTTTCCCTACTTGTTCGCATACGCGAGCGACTACATTTTGTAACCCTTATATTTCTAAAACACTTATCTTGCATGTTTTTAAATCTATTTATTGGGGTTACAATTTAAAATTTTTTAAATAATCATCAACAATTACAAATCAAAATAATTTATTTACAAATGGAATATATCATAAACAATTAAAATAATGGATAATATAGAAATAAATAATGGAATATATCACGAACAATAAAAATAATGAAAAATCAAAATAATTTATTAAATAAGAAAGTGGTTAATCGGATTACGGTGGAAAATTGGTAAAATATTTCGCTCCTGGAAAAATACAATTGCTTCTTCTGTTTTTGTCCAATCCCAAAGACTTATTTTCGTAGCACAAAAATTAGCGAAATAATAACAAATGTAATAATAATTAAATAAATAAATAAAATAATAACAACAATGAGTCTAGAACAAATCAGCAACAAACAGAACTCAGCAAACAAGAACGAACATAAAAGAAATCAGTGGTTAGAAATATAACGGTTACAAAATGTAACCACTCGCGCATGCGAACAAATAGGGAAAAATAACTGCGGTGGCGTTAACACACAAGTACCAAACATTTTTATCGCAATAAATAATTCTTTAAAAACATTCTATCCAATCGCATTTGGGTGGAAAATAAGAACATAAATAAATAATGCAATATATAAACAATTTAAAATTAAAATAATTATTTAAAAACATACTATTCAATCGCATTTGGGTGGAAAATGGGTTGATATACAGTTCAACATGGATACAAAATAGTCTCTATTTCTATCAACCTGACGTTGTCGCCTTATAAATTCTGCTAAATAAGAATCAAAATGATGTCTTGCTGTCCCCCTATGTCTTTTGTTCCTCAATTTAGCACTATCACACATTCTCTCAACTGTTTGAGTATGTACTCCTGTTTCAGGATCAATAAAGTTGTATCTATGATTCACTTTAGCATGGTGGAATCCTTGTTTTTCGATTATATTTGTTTGGTAACCTTTCCAACTGACGGAATAAATAGTGCTCCCATCTGCAATGTTTTCAATTATTTTCTCAAGAAGAGTCGACCCATTTATATTAGCAACAGTGACAACAAATGAATCTTTTGTCTCCCTACATACAAACTCTCATCTATTTCCACAATGCAATCAAAAATGTAACGGTTACTGTTAGAAATGTAACTGCTTGGGAATGCGTAGACATTGGCCTATTTCGGGCGTGCATTATGTACACAAGTACCAAAAATTTAACAACTTATACATGTGTCATTTATTCATTAACGATCAGTACAGTGATTGAAAAGTAACTGGAAATTTTATTTGGTTTTGTAAATTAAAAACGATTACTTTTTAAACTAGAAAAATAACTGGTGTACCCTGAAGGAAAAAATCCTTTTTCTGACTTTATTTTCACGAAGCCTACATCCCTCAAAAAACGTCCAGATATTCTAGATATATTTGTTTCCTCACAGATTTCCTGCAATCAAACTGCTATAAAATCCCTGGATGACCTTTCCTCTGATCACAGCCCAGTTCTGCTTCAAGTGCATTCGATTCCCATTCCTAAGCCCTCTCTTCCCCGACTGATTACAGGACGTGTAGACTGGGATAAATTCCGATCAAATCTAGAAAATAATTTAGACCTCAAAATTCCGCTTAAAACAAAAGGAGACATTAATTCTGCAATAGACAAACTAACAGAAGCAATACAAGTCAATATAAAATATAACACTTTACCAAGTAAAAATCATTATCAACAGAATAACTGGCCACTTCATATTCGCGAGTTATTAAAAGAAAAACGACGGGCAAGAGCAAAGTGGCACCGCACGAGATATCCATCGGACAAGAGTCATTATACCAAACTGACCAACAAATTAAAATCAGAGATCAGAACATTCAAAATTCAAAATTTGTATTACCGTACAGAAAATCTCAGTACTACTGACAAATCCTTATGGAATACCACTAGAAAACTCCTAACCTATAAAAAATTCAACCATCCACTTTTAACCGAATCCCAAACCTGGTCAAGATCTGATGAAGAAAAATCACAAATTTTCGGCCAGCACCTATTCAAAACATTTAACCCTCATCCAGATATCCTTAATCAAACCCACTCTGAATGCATTGGAGCAGAATTAAGTATTCCTCTTCAGTTGTCCCCTCCTCCTAAAGCATTCCATCCTTCCGAAATATCAAACATTATTCATAGATTACCCGCCAACAAAGCCCCTGGACACGACCTAATCACATCCCAGATTCTAAAACGCCTTCCTCGGAAAGCGATCCTACTCCTTACATATATATACAATGCCGTACTCCGCACCACATATTTTCCTGATTCCTGGAAATTATCCATAATTAAGATGATTCCAAAACCTAAAAAACCACCAGAACTCCCATCCTCTTATCGTCCTATATCTCTCTTGCCCACAATGGGGAAAATACTTGAAAAACTCATTCTGAAACGTCTTCATCCTATCATAGAATCCAATCAAATGATCCCAGATCACCAATTTGGTTTCCGAACATCACACTCCACCATCCAGCAATGCCATCGTGTGGTGGACGTTGGCGCACAACGGGTAGACGGGCAAAAACATCAACTATAATCTTGTGATTAGCCTATAATTATGTACTGTAATGGATTCTCCACAGTACACAAATATTCTCTGTGCCCCCCCCGCCTAAATCTGCCCTTGATGAAAATGTTTACTATTAATGTAAATACCACATGTATGTATTTTACCATACATTACTTGATTTATCCAGCTACTAAATAAATATACATAGAGAAGCAAAAAATAAAAATAAAATTTTCAAATCACGGAATAGTAACCACAATGGGGGCATTTATAAAGATGGCTCTACTGAACTTGAAAGCAATCAAACTATTTAGAAAATCATTATTATAATTTTTTTCTTAATTTTTGTATGTATCAAATTAATTTTGTCTAAAATATTTGTCGATAATAAATTTGTTTAAAATAAACATCAGCACTTGATTCATTAACACACTTCCTTTGTTCATGCTTCCCCTGTCTGCTGTAGTTTAAAACCTTCCATATAATGTGAATTTCTGATAGTTTTATTTAGTGCTTATATTTTGTGTCTGTTAATGATGATAATTGTAATGATAATAGAATTCAATAATTATTAAATATTCAAGTACATTGTATAAGTTTTTTCATATTTTTATTCTTATGATTAAATATGTATAAGCAAGTTATAAAACTAGCTAAAGCCTCAAAATCATACTTTCAAAACCATCATGAAAGAAGACTGTTTTTTGAGACTTCTGTTGTGACATCTTGCTTATTGTTCACGTTATGTGCAGTTGTTACAAGCCAGCAATATTTTGGAAATCCTATTCAATGTATGCAAGACAATAAAAATGATCAGATTCCTGAATCAGCTTTAAATAAATTTTGTTTCATATCAGCGACTTATGTTTCAGTTGATTTTAAAGGTGAGTTAATATAAATTGAATTTTTGGGAAGGCACATTACAGGGTTTTGGTTGAAAACAAAATGAACTTATTAATATTTATACATTTGAAACATAGTTTATTCAATCGTAATTGTTACATAGTATGTACTGACAAGACAGTTTTATTACAGCCCAAAAACCAGTCAGTTTTTCAAACTGACAATTGGTTTGATTTGACACAGTGGGTTTTAGGTCTGTTTAATTTCCAATAGCTATTACTTAGGCCAAGGATTCCACTTAAGATTCCACACACAATGTTTGTCCATATTGCGGTGGCATGAAATACCCTTTAACCATGGTTTATGTGAAGAAGTCATTTCCACTAAATTTTAACACTAGATGATCAGTAATAATTTGGCTTTAAATGGATGTATTCAATTTATCTATCTGCAATAATTTCTTATTATAAGCCCTCACTTCAGTGCCAAGAAAATTGTTTTGGTATCACTTGTTGCTTCTGAAAGTTAAGTGTTTATTTTATTGGTTGTATGCTTTTTCGCCTCATTTTTAATTTTTTCCAAAAATACAAGTTATCATGAATTTTAGTATGGTAAAGAGAACGTACAAACTTGGCTCACATGGCGAAACCCAATACATTTAATCGCCAGTAGTCTCTGTCTTCCCAATCTCCCTTCGATAAGCTTTCAACTCCTTGCAACCAAGTTTTCCTTGGCCGGCTTCTTTTTCGTTTCTCCTCTGGGACAAAGTCAAATATCTTTCGGGCCCCATTCTTCTGAGATGGCCGTACTGCAGCTGCTTGGTCCCAATGCATTATCCTCATTAATGATATCTCATATATAGAGTTTTTCACTCACTCCATTCTGGAAATGTGTCTACTCCAAAAATCCATTTCTACAGCTCCAGCCTTTGTGCATCTCTTGGTCCAACCGCCTAGATTTCTGAACCATAAAGGGTTACACCTTCAAAAAAGGAATGAAAAATCCTCTTTTTGGTCTATTAGGAAACACTTGGGCTCCAGAGTACGGAGTTTACGATGCTGTTAACTTTCTTTCCTTGGGTGATCTTTTCCTTTATATCCATCTCAAGTATTCCCTTGCGATCTATGTACACTCCCAAGTACTTGAAGAGAGCACTCTGATCTAGTGACAAATTTTCTAAGTGAGAGAAGATGTAAAAGCGTTGAAGCCATGCTATCATAAGCTCTAATATGGAAAAGAGAATTTAATTATGGCAAATGTGTATACACTCTTGCTACAGCTTCCTATAGCCCTGAAGATGACCCACAAAGTGGGTCGAAACGTCGGCACATAATTAAATAAGCTACTACTTATTTAGTGTTTTCATTTGACTGCACCCCCAACTATTTTCTTCCTTACGTAAATGTGTATACTTCAGTAATCATTTCATCAAGAAAAGATAGATGAAATGATTACTGAATTACACACATTTCCCATAATTACATTCTTTTTAGCTTACTAAAACTCATGATAACTTGTATTTTTGGGAAATATTAAAAGGGAAATGAATGTAATAGTTAAAACTTGTTGTGACTCAATGCGAATCGACAACCTGCAGAATAATTACATTTTATTTTTTGCATTAAAATTTAAATTAAATAAATTTCAACTATCCAACCTCTGTTGTCACCTGTAGTGTAGTGGTTAGCATAACAATCAACTATGCCCAAGACAGCATGCTTCCATCCTGTTAGGTGGCCGAAGGATATTTTAAAGGATGTAAAAAATTCTTGGTT
This sequence comes from Troilus luridus, assembly GCA_964056705.1. Taxonomy (NCBI): domain Eukaryota; kingdom Metazoa; phylum Arthropoda; class Insecta; order Hemiptera; family Pentatomidae; genus Troilus; species Troilus luridus. Next base: position 3,162,795 of record OZ057412.1, read on the forward strand.
ATGCTCTCCTTCAGAGGGGGCATTAAATGGTGGTCCTGAGGCTTTATGGTGCCAGGTACTTGTTTAATCTAGTTATATCTGGATAGGCAAAATTTATGACTCCCACTGCGGCATTTTACGATTAGCCATTGAAGCATAAGTGATGTTGAATGAATAAACAACAGCAATATGTGAAACTTGCAAATTAATATACTCAAGAGTAATTATACAATAATAAGATTAAAAAATATATAATATGAGAATATTGATTACATAATAGTAGAATCATTTTTCTTGCATTTAATTGTTAAAAAAGTTGCATATACTTAACTAAAGGAGGAATATATATATATGGATATTTTTTTTTGTAATATAAAAGTTTTCTTTTAATTTCTGCAAAATTGAAGGTCCCCCGAAGGCTGGGAGGAAACATTCTTTCTACCCTTGGGTGCCGTTGGTTTTATTTTTACAAGGATTGTCATTTTTATTGCCAACAAACTTTTGGAGCTACATAGATGATGGTTTTCTTGAAAAATGCTTAAAAGACATAAATTTAATTGTAATTGAGAACAGAAAGATACAGACCCTAGCCAGGTAAATATTTAAATTATTTTTAAATTAAAATAAATGTACAGGTGATTTAGCTGGTTGCCATGGACCTTTCTTTCTATTCTAGACCTGTTTAGCCACATTTATTTTCTATTAGAAATGCTCTTCCTACACCTTTGACGAAAACATCTCCCTTTAAGAGATGTCTCGGCCCCTCCGATATTACAAAGAGTTGAAGTGGCTTTATCCTTCCTATCGTCGTAAGTACTTCCTACCATCCTTTCTTTACCAAGTTATCCAATCCCGCCGACCATCATACATTTTCGATCTCCTTCAATTCAAAACCACAGCCCACTCCCGTAACACCCGTTCTCGGCTCTCAGATCTACATACAGCATCCCACCGAACAGCAGCTTTTGACAGAGCTTTCCTTATCCGATCCTCATCTTTTTGGAACTCTATACCTTCTTCCATTCGTCATTCCAATAATCTTTCAACCTTTAAATCCTGTTTATTCAATCACCTAATTTCCTTAGAATTCCCCAAGAATCGGAAATATTTTGTTCACTTTTGAGATTAAGGTTTTCCAAGTGATGGATGGATGATGTATTTGATATATATGTGTGTATCTGTATAACTGTATGTGAGTGAGGTGTGTATAAACTTACATTTTCTTTCTCTGCTAATTTGGATGTTCACACTTCCAGTCACATATTTTTATATTTTATTTTTTTTAATAGTTATGAAAGTTAGTTTTGTTTTGTTAGTTTTTTCTTTCATATTCTTATTTCTTTTTTCATTGTTATTTTGTTTTCAAAAATTTGTATGTATATATACATTTGTATGTATATGTGTGTATGTGTATATGTACATATGTAACTGTCAATTATTTCTCTGTCTAAAATTATTATTTACTTATTTCTATTTTCCTGTATTGCTTCTTCTTTTTTAAGAAATAGTTTTCTTTAAATATTGTTTTAGGAGGTAGTTCATATATTTTTTTAAAATTAATTTTTTATTTTTTCCTCATCTATTAATTTCAGTTGTAATTAATTAATGTAATATCTTATATTCTACTCTAAGAAATTTTAATTTTTACATTATTCCTCTATTGTTATTCTAAAGGGACTTGTCCCTGAATAAATAAAGTCTTTATTATTATTATTATTTTATTCACTTTTCAAAATACAATTGACCTGTTTCACATAATTTGATCTCTGGAATAATTCTGAACTTCCGGAAGTAGTTCACGGTTTCTTCTTTCGAAGACGGCTATTCCCAAAGTGTTATTCTGTTAATTTTAAATAAATAACAAAAGTTAATAAGACAAAAACACCAAATTAAATTTAATTGAGAATACAGAAATGTTTTTGTTAATTGTTGTTTAAAATACATTGAACAAAAGTTACATGACAAAAGCATTAAAAAAATAATTTAATAACGGTAATAAAAATAACTCGAATGAGAGGAGTAATGCAATAAGGTTACATGAAATAAGGAGGTGAGGAGGTAGGTTTGATGGATCCGAGCCTCCTCAAGGACCTCAAGCCAGTCATTTCTGTCCATTGCTCACTCTCTCCATCTCCCTCCTCCAAGAAACTTGAAGTCTTCTTCAACATAGTTAAACCGTGTCATTCTAGGTCTTCCTCTAAATTGTTTCCCTCCAATTCTCCCATATAGCAGGCGACTTGGCATCCTTGTTTCTGGCATCTGTTCCACATGTCCCAGCCATCTGAGGCGGGGTTTTCTCACAAACCATACAAGGTCTTGTTTTCCACATATTGTGCGGAGTTCACGATTCTTCCTTGATTGATACTTTCCTCTCTTATTGGACCTCCTATCTTCTGAAATTGAAAATGGGAGTATTTTCCTTTCTCAGACCTAGAACTTCCTTTTACTTTAATCTGTCAATACCCAGGATTCAGTGCCATAAGTAACTATGGTTCTTACCATGGTTTCATAAATAGCTATTTTAGCTTGTATATAGAGAGCTTTAAAGTTTAAAGTTTTTTGCAAGGGATGGAGGCACTTGTTACCTGCAGACAGCCTCGCATTCACTTCTTCTTTCATTCTGTTGTTATCTGTTCTTCATTACTTAAAAGTGCCTGTTCTTTTGATGTTGCGTTCACCGATCTGAAAATTTTAGCATTAAATTTGCTGGCTCTTGGGAGTTTTTAAATATTTTGTTTTTTGTTCCTTAACACAAAGACCCACTTGTGATGCTTCCCTTGCAAACTTTTCAAAGGCTCCTCCAAGCAGTGCCGTGCTTCTAGGTATTATGAGAAAGTCGTCTGCGTACGCCAAGTGATGTGTCAGTCAATTGAAAATAGTCACATTAGGGTTGATAATGGGCCTCCTTGCCTCAGGCCACTATTAATGGCGACCTGCTAAATGACAAATAAATAAATAAATTACGGAGTAAGTTAATTATTTAGTTTCTTAAGTTAGAAAGTTTCCATAGGGTAGTTCTTCACGCACCCAATGAGGAACAGATCTAGGAACCTAGTGACACTACCTACACGACCCCTTGTTATACCCTTATTCCTGTATCCTACGGGTAAATGACTCATTTACCTATCATATCCCCTTGTTCTAACCCAAACCTTTCTCCCGGGGAATAGAGGCAACAGTTCTCCTTTACTGAGCCAATTGATTAAAATAATTCTAAGCAAAGAAAAAAGGCTGAGAGGAATTGGATTAATATTATAATATAAAAATATTTTGGAGGATAGTATAAACCTTGTGAAACAAAAATGTTAACAGATCTTAGATAGATGGAAATGGTAGTTTAATTATTTTTTTCTGAAATTTGTCAGAGCCTGTTGGAAGAAAATAAAATAAAGAGGAAGTGAAAAAAGCTATAGAAAAGATTGCAGAAAGCTGCAGGGTGTGACTAGTGCGTACTAGTTAAATATGCTACAATTTTTTCATCGCAGATCTATGTCCCTAGATCCTATAGGGAGGAGATGGATCATATAGGATCTAGGACCCTCCTGGGGCCCACCCAGCCTCAATAAAATATTATAAAAATAGAGTACCCAAAATAAGGGGGAAAATCTGGTGGTTGAGCGTGTCCTAGGACAAGTCACCTCCTTGCAGAACCGTTGTCCATGAAACAGTACAGTCTCAACCATGTACTGAACCCCAGACCCTTCACGGGTTGTAGTGGTACAGGTTTTTTTTTTATCAATTAACATAATGACTATTATTATAATGCAAATGGAAAAAACCACAAGCAGAGCCTTATGTTTCAAATCTGGTGTAAAATACAAACACTTATGCAAACAGTCGACGTTTCGCCCATTCAGGCATTATCAAGACACAATAAAAAGTAAGTTCAATCACATCTCAAAACAGAAGTGCAATACATCCCAACGAATAATCGCTCAAAAAGGCTCATAATCCGGGACCGCACCTCCACCCCAAGACGTTCAACCCAAAACTGAAAAGCAGGTGATATGCAAACAGCTGGGAAGGTTCCCAGCTTTTCATGTTTTTCGTGTTTACATATCACCTGCTTTTCAGTTTTGGGTTGAACGTCTTGGGGTGGAGGTGCGGTCCCGGATTATGAGCCTTTTTGAGCGATTATTCGTTGGGATGTATTGCACTTCTGTTTTGAGATGTGATTGAACTTACTTTTTATTGTGTCTTGATAATGCCTGAATGGGCGAAACGTCGACTGTTTGCATAAGTGTTTGTATTTTACACCAGATTTGAAACATAAGGCTCTGCTTGTGGTTTTTTCCATTTGCATTATAATAAAATTTAATGTTTCGTTTTGAGTTTTGGCTCTAGTTTATTGATAATGACTATTATCTTAACTTTACTCTTAACATATTATACACTGTCATTCTTTCATATTCTCTCTGATTTCTCTTTTCTTCTCTCTACTCTATAAAACTATCTATCTATCTATTTCTAATCTCTCTCTTAAACTATTTTAGAACTTGTGTACAATGTCCTAAAAGTTAATAAGAGCCCAATAGACTGGTAAACAACCTATGGGTAGTTGGGAGGATAAGTAGTATTCGTTAATTCGTAGCCTACTACGTAAAGTAGTAGCGAAGTAAGATTCGCTTCGATTACAGATGTTTGTTTGTTGGAGCTGTAAGCTCATCATTACTTCTTTCGTCTTTCCGCAATTAGACTATGGTTGTATAGCTTATGTGTAGCTCTCGAACAAGCTCGAGGATAGGTTGAGGAGAATTATGAACTGCTCACTTCGGTTTGTCTTTGATGCCCCGAGGAGGTCTTATGTCAACACATAACGTCCCTCTTACATCTACAGTCTCTATCCAATCCCAGGGTACAAGATCTCGCCCGTTCCACCACATTTTGGAATTCGTTCCCACCTGATATCCACTATCGTTCTTCTTCACATTCAAATCCAATCTTTTCAAACATCTCCTAAATTCTCAAATAGATGCTCTCTAATCAGTTATAAAGAATAGCTCATTATACTTCAGAAATAATGGATTACTGTATTTATTTTTTTTGGAGGATCAATGTATATATTTTGTAGACAACTAAGAAGAGACATATTGGCCCGTAGCTGCTCCATTCACTTTGCTTCTCCTCCTTATAAGTAGGAACAATTAATTCTAATTCCCAATCATTTAAAATTTTTTTGCAGTCACATACCTCCTGAAAAAGAATCTGTTGAACTTTAAGTATGTTTTGTCGGCCATATTTAATTATGGTACTTGTGTATTAGCCTGTCGCCATGAATCTTAAGCTCTTGTCTTATTTCATCACTTGTCTCATTTCATTTGAGTTATTTGTGTGTGTTATGAAATTGTTTTCTGTATTGTTTTTTAGTTGTTTTTGTCTTGTTAATTTTTTTTTATTGTATATTTAAATTTTTGTATTGTTAATTAAATTAAATTTTATGTTTTTATCTTATTCCTTTTTTTGTTATTGACTATTAAAAATGAACGGAATAACGATTTAGGAATAGCAGTCTTTAAAAGAAGAAAATGTGAAATACTTCCAGAAGTTCGTAATAATTCCAAAGAAGTAATTATGTGAAAAACATCATCAAATGGATTTTGATTAGGATAGAAATGGAGATATTTTCGTTGGAAGTTTACAGAAAACAATTATATAAAAAGAGGAATGTGGCTAGAGGGGTCTGGAATTAGAATTTTATTGTAAAATTTTGTGTATTTCAGTGGCGTAGGGAGTTGGCGGCCCTATTGCCCAATCATCTGACTGAAATTAGCCACGGGTCCTCCAGGTTGGGGGAAACCCATTCCTGAGGGGTATAGTCCTGTCACCATTTCTCCTTAAGGGACATAACTATTGAGGAGACCAGTTATCCCGAGGATAAGGGCCCATCATCGCGTTCCTAATTACCCACGTGGTAGAAAATCTATTCAAAGTAAACTAAATATCCTCCAGACTTCTCGACGCTAGATATTCCAGATATTAAAATAAGAAGATATTTCAAATTCTATTAATGAATAAGAAGGTAGGTGTTATCAGTATCTGAATTATCAGTGCTCAGGTTATTAGGAATGGCGGATAACCGTCCCTGCAGACCAGCTAATACACAAGAACCTAAATTATTTCTGGAGAGATTTGGTCATACCCTGCAGCTTTTCTGAGCAATTACAGACCTGTGTCGTAGTTCAAAATATTGGGATATGTAATTTCAAATAAAACCTCCAATGGCTTTTTCATAATGTTTCTCATTATAAAAATATTATCTTGTGTTAGCCTTCCTGAGTGGATTCCAACCTATTCTTGCTCCAATTCACCCACTAATATTTCTCTAAAGCTGTATTGGAGGATCAATCTTAAAAATATAAAATGGTTTAACATTTATTAATCTGTTTCAGATATTTGGCAATGAGAATGAACTCTTTTATGATATGGTCTCTAGGTTATGTATTATCCGAAGTTATATTTGTATTAAATGTAGTTGTAAATTTGTATTTAACAGAAATCTTTCTCGGAAGTGGCTTTTTGGACTATGGATTACAGGTACTATAAATACATAGATTAGTTATATTCTTTTATAATTATAATATTTAATAAATTATATAAGTAAGGAAGAAAATAGTTGGCGGTGCAGTCAAATAAAACACTAAATAAGTGGTTACCTTTTTAATTATGTGCCGACGTTTCGACTCACAAAGTGGTCATTAAATAAGTAACCACTTATTTAGTGTTTTATTTGACTGCACCCCCAACTATTTTCTTCCTTACGTCTATCTTCCAGTCAACCATCCCCTCGCTTCTCATTAATAAATTATAAGTTATAATTAACTAATAAATTATAAGATAAGTTATAATTAACTAGCTGGGGTGCCTGGCTTTGCTCAGGGAGTTGATATGAGATTGTGTTGGAGTTGGAATAAAAGAATAAACTTTAAAACATATGAGACACAAATTTATTATTGAAAATATAATTTAACTACAATATTTACAATACTTGTTTATAAACAACTTGTTTCATTTTGTTATCTGGAGTATTTATGTATAAATTTTTAGAATTTCCTACTTGAGAGCAAGTAGAAAAAGTGGGTGAAGTTAGAAAAAATGGTCCACAATACTCCAGAATATTCCACAACATTCGAGAGTGTTCTGGAATGTTCCACAATGATCTGGGATATTCCAGACTATTTCCGAACAATCCAGAATGTCTTAGAACATTCAAACCCGTCATAGATCTTGCTTTATATACTCCTGTCAATAGGTAGGTCTACCCATACAAAAAAGTCTTTGAAATGGTCCACAATGTTCCCGAACATTCCAGAATGTTGTGGAATGCTCTTGTATACTCTCGAATGCACTTGACTGTTCTAGAAATTTCTAGAGGGCGAAACTTCCAGCCGTTATATCTTCAAAAGTACGCCCTTCAGGTAAAAACGGGAACCTTCTTTATGGACGGGATACAGAGAGCTACCACACCATATAACTCCCTTGATCGTACCGGGACTCATTTCTGAGTTTTAGTGGTACACTAACACACGCATTGTACACTTTCTTTTATAATATATTTTGATTAATAAATTATAAGATGTAATAAATATTTACATCACAGGGTTAAGGTAATTGCTTATGTGTTATGCGTTTTGTTTTAGGTTTTTTTAAATACCAATTTGCCTGGTTCAACATCTTTTCCCTCAATGACCAGGTGCATTTTTCAAAAGTTTGGCCCCTCAGGAACAATAGAAACCAGAGATGCTTTATGCGTAATGACGCTGAACATGTTGAATGAAAAATTATATTTAGTACTGTGGTTTTGGTTTTTGTTTCTGTTGATAATATCTGCACTCATTGTTGTATCCCGGTTATGGTTCCTAACCTTAGTTATGGTACGAAAGAAAAGTAAGTTGTGATTTTTTAAAATCTAGATGGATATCCCTGGTCAAACCACATTTTACCAATTACACAACTGTTCAAATTATACAACTTACAACCAATTATATTACAAATTATACAACTGGAAATCACTCATAATCCTGTCATAGAATTTTTTTGTTACATAGAATGACAAAAATTATATCTCTGCAATTTTTTTGATTAATTGATCAAAACTTTTTTTTTTTCATTAAATATTGTGATGTTCTACATATAAAAATTCTATGCTAGATTTAAATTATAATGTAGGAGGCAGTAAATATTTATGTTTATGATTATTTTAAATTAAAATAAAATCAAAGTTGTAATAGACTAGCTGACCCGTCGCGCGTTGCTGCGATAGGAAATTTTTAACACCGTTGCACTAAATTAAAAAATCTGATCTAATTCATAGTAATTGTTCTATCATTCCCTCAACTTATATTTTTTTGTCCAGGAAAAGGATTTTTTTTATTGTATTTTTAAAATTGTAAACCTTTCCTGTTCATTTGAAATTGGCAACCTAAAATGTTTTTAAAAATAGTCAGTTGTAAAGTGAAAAAAAACCTTTTAATTTAAAAAAAAGAAAAAAAGGAATCTACGTTAATAATTGATAAAGTTATGAAGAAAAAACGATTTTTTAAGTTTTATTTTATTTTATTTTTTTAGGGTGAATTTTAATATTTGGAGTTAAAAATTTGGGAATCTTCATTATTTTTTATGGCAAATAAGATCCAATTTTTTTGTTCCAAATATCGCCTGGTGCATTTTTTTACCTTCTTATTTGGCTATACCCATTGGATAGTGTATTCAGAACATATATTGCTTAATAAATTGATTGTTAATATTTCCCAACATAATCGCTCTTAGGTTATCTTTAATTGCTTGATTTAGAACAAATAAGTGAAGCTGAGATTTTGTAGAACATAATTTTTTGAATCGAAAATAACATTTATAATTGAATTCAAAATAATTTATATTTCCGATTTGTTCTCGCCTCCACTTTTTCTTTCATTTATTTTCTTGAAAAAAAAGTGATCTTATCGAATAGAACTTCCGGTGTATCATAAGTTAAAATGTACATGGAAGGCTATAAGGTGGAAGAATGTTACTTAACAGAAATTTCTTCCCAATTTATGCCAGAATAATAAAAAGGTAGTTTAAATAAAACAGTATTCAGTGGTAGCATTTATATTTAAGAGTTTTAAAAACATTTGTAGCATAATGTACAGTTTCTGCTCTTGTTGTATCTAGCTGACCCGTCACGCATTGCTGTGGTAGGAAATTCACTTGTTATATATCATTTTTCTTATTCACAATCATTTTTATATATAAAAATCAATTTTCTTTATTTACTCAAGTGCTTTTGGATACACAATATTTTTGTTTTTCCTACTGGTGTGTAAAGAATAAATCTGAAGGTTTTCCGACGCGAGAGCTGGCCACATACAGTTGTCCATGTGCGAAACATGGATGCTCCAAATCTAGACCACAGACTTGTAGTGACTGCCCTTGCGCTTTGTTGATGGTCATTCCAAAAGTGAGTCGAACTGGAAATTGTAAGCGCTTGAATTCAAATGGCATATGTGTTGGAATCATAGGAATACATGGTAACAGTACATCTTCACCCTTAAATTTCCCATTTAAAATTGTAGCTTCAATGACATTCTTCATCATCTTTTAAATTGCAAGTCTCGTACCATTGAAAAGTCGTGGTGGATTGATGTTTGAGGAGAATGATAGGCACGCCAATTTTTAGTGCTAAAATGTGCGGTGGCATACCTGACAAATCAAGGGAATTCAAGAATTCGGTTGGGTACCGGACAATTTCGTCTTTATTAATCACAGTATCGATGGATTTATACTTTGTTGCTTCTCCTGGTATTCGATTCTGAATGCTAAAATTGATGACATTGACATTGTTGTTATTCGTAGCTGCTGATATAGCACGTGAACTGAGCCACTGATGGTTTTCATAATATTGCCATCTTTCCATTCCCAATATCCAGCAATTGCCTTGCGAAAATGTTGGCTGATGCAGCATTTTGCAATTGAACACGCATATTGGTGTTCAAACTTAATTTCTTAACATGTCTCAATCGTCCCTTTCTTCACACTTCACTGTCATTAAAATTTTTATTCAAATTTCTCTTCACATATATTTATTTATTTCGTACGAAATTTGTTCCTACTCTCCCTTTATTATTGACTCGATTACGAAAGAAATAACTTGATTTGTGACAAATAATTATTTTTTTCTAGAAATTTAAAAAAAAATTTCAAATCCTCCCCCCCCCCAAAAAAGGTGGTAGAAACCTTCCCTAGAGTGTACTGAACAACTTCCCAAAGTTTCATGATGATCGGAAGATTGGTGTAGTAATGCATAAAGGACAAACACACATACATTCATTTTTATATATATAGAAGATTTGCTCTATCGATAACAGCTGATTGATATAACTTAATGAAGGAAACAGCTGTTAACTAGTTTCAAATGTTTAATAAATAGTGTAGTTATCCAAAATTATCCTTTTATTAATAAAACTGACCCACAATAATTATAGCTAACCTAGGACTGCTTCTTAATGTGTTTAATAAATATTATACAACTGTTCATTTAATTGTACTACAATAGGTACTTAATACTTTTGTACTTTGATACTGTTTTAGTAATTGAAGTTCAGTTTAGTACTTAATTTTTACCTCTCTAATGAACCTATAAAATTATAAGTTTCCATTTAGTATTATTTTGAAAAATTGAATGTTTTGCCTTAAATAAAATAATCATATTAATTTTTTGTTGGTACTTTTGCCGACTAATTTTATTAATAAAAGATTTTAAACAAGTAGCAGCTACGTGACTCTGACAATATTAGATGTGCATATATGTAATTCTCTATAAGGTAATATTAGAGGAGAAGCAAATTTAACAATATATTTTTAGTGAACAGAAATTAATGTTCACATATTCTTTAAACTTGATATGTGAGGTATATATGAACGATTCTCTCTTACTTCTATATTTTACGGTATGAAAAATAAACATTCAGTTTATATAAATAATAAAGTCTTTATTCATTCTGGGGCAAGACCCCCCTAGAATAACAATACAGATATTAAATGTATAATATATATATATTTCTTAGAGTATAATGTAAATAAATTTGATTGATTAATACAATTAAATTAACAAAGAGAAAGAATTAATGAAAAAAATTGCGAATTACCTCCAATGACCATTTTTAAAGAATAATAAATAAATGAGTATAAGAATTAAAAATAATATAGAAATAAGATAACAATAATTATATAGGGAGAAACAATTGATAGTTACATGTGTATGCAAATTATAATATTAAGTAGACAAAAACAAAGCAAATTATGAAAGAAAAATACACTTAATATCAATTAAGATTACTTGTTTTTTAAACATATCTAACTGGATGATTATATATTAAAATAAAAAATATTTACAATTTTTTCTTTTTTCATATTTTTTAGTTTTGAATTTGTACCAAACTTCATTTAAGATTCCTGTTCATTAGATCTATAAAAGATGTTATAAGTTTTGTCATTATTTACCTATTTTAAAACATAATTTTTTCTGTGAAATATAGCAGGGTTTTTTTCCCCTCTTGATTTCTGCAATTTCATTAATTATTCAAATTATTTTTAGGTTCTTGTTTATTAAGACTGACACTCACTCCACAGCTGGAATGGAAAAACGTGTTTGTTCTAATTAAAAAATTGGAAATTAGTGATTGGATATTCATACAGCAGTTAGAAAAAAGCATGTACCCGGCATCGTATTCCAAATTACTCGAGAGCATAGCCCTAGTGTTAAGGGAATCTCACGATACCAACTTAAAATTCTTTGATCTACCAGTAGTCTATAAGAAGTCTGAGTTTGTATCAAATTCAAATTCAAATGTTTAGGAGGGAATTGAGTCTTGGTATGTTGCCAATACTGATCCATATGTTCACAGTTTGTGTCACATGTTTACAAATGTATAATGTCATCTTTATTTCTTTCAATTATTTAAAATTGTGATTTGTTTTCTCGATAATTATATTTATTTTGTTTTTTAAATAAAAACTGCTAAATAGGTGAGATATTATTCTGTTTTTTAACTTAAGAGGTTATCTGATAATTAAGCCTTCATGGCTCTAATTCTGAGAATCAGTTCATTTTGTTTACTTTGTGATATTAGCCTTGTTATAATTTTTCTGTTTAGTATCAAATTTCTCTTTGGTGTGAAATGTACTTGTGTGATTGATTTCTGTGACTTTTTTTAAATTTTGAAATAAGAAAAACTTTGTAATTTAAATAAATAAATAACCATATTTTGTATTAAAAAAAAGATTTATTTTGTTTGAATAAGTTTAATTTTGTCCCTAATACCATTTAGTCCAATGTGTTTAAAAAGTGATAATTCAATTTGTTTGTTTTTTTATTAGTGAAATAAAAATGTATAATGAGGATGGATTTGAGTTATCAGGAATGTGATCTCTATGACATGATATGAGTGTTATCATCTTTTTGTTTTTTCCAGCTCATGTATGTGTAATAGCCATGATGAGAAAGTGTCTTTGTAAGAATCAATGTTTAATGTATTGCAAAATTGTTTTAGTGTTTTTCATGATGAATTTAAAAAGTCTTGCCATTCGTAAGTCGTTTTGTATTCCACATTTCGTTTATGTAATATTCTATGATGAATTAAAGCATCTGTTTGTGAATGTCAACTTGCATGTAACCCATGACTTCATTTCTATATTTAGATCTGACATCACAACCTTGAAGGATATACACACCTGAATTTATTTTATAATTATAATAAGCATCTACAGCTTTTAACAGGCTGCTATATTCCAAAAATATATACAATTTCTTCATTTAAAAATATTTTTTATTGGTTTTTAGCCATTTTTTTATTATTACCATTTCTATTGCAATCAAAGTTATATATTTAATTTGAGATATATAGTATACATAAAAACTACATACCTATGATATAGTATGTATAAAAAAATCAATACATTTACTTCTTAGGACTTTTAAGAAATATTCCTTTAAAATAATTTAATAAAAAGTAAAATATTGTAAAAAATTTCAAAATAAAAATAAATATCACTTTTAAGAGATTTAGGATTTTTCTCCATCTTGAATTATAAAATGGTCACATGAGTTTTAATGGGTCGAAATAAAATGATAAAACAACAAGGTTAATTACAAAAAATAATAAAGATATTTTTTAATATATTTAATCACAGAAATTTAATGTACAAGTTATCATGATAAATAAACATGCTTTTTTTGCAAACCAATTTCTTTTAATTGCCAAAAATTTTCTTGACATTGTTCTTATTATTTGTTTTCCTATAAACTGCAATTTTATTCTATAAAATTAAAATCAAGATTTCCTGGGAAAAAAATGAATTTGAAAGCGTAGAAATGCAATATATCTTAATTTTAATTCTTTTTAAATACAGTTTAATATTTTTTTAGTTCATGAGAAACGACTTCTTTCGATTGAGGCTCAGGCCTTTGCTACGTTATGCTGGTTCCCCGTTACTCTCTCTTCAAGGTAAGTGAATAAATCATTCAATACTGAAAACTTGATTTCATTCAGTGACTAAATAAAAATTTCTAAACTTTTTACATATAAATAGATATTTTTAAAAAATATAAAAATGATTTGATGTTATTTTTTTCAAAGAAAATTGGAAGGATTGGTTTAATAAATAAAATAATTAAGATAATGATGCAATCTGTTTCAAACACAACTTAATTTTAAAAATATATCAAATTTAAATTTTACTTTAATTATAGGAATTTTATTTTTATACCTATTTTTGAAATACCTTCATAATTTTTTTTTAAAATATTCCCCTTTGTTTTTTTCCATTAATTCTTTCGTTAATGTTGTTTTTAAGGTTTTATCAGCCTTAGGTATCACAATTTAATTTGGTCTTTTCTCTGGGGCATGTATTTAATCTTCCATTTATAGAGCTTAGACTGATTTAGTTTTAAATAATAAATTTATTTATTTTAATTACACTTTATATAAAATATTGAATATAGTAAAAGTAGCTTTATTGTATTTTTTAATGACAGCTTACAATAAAGGACAAGTCTTTATTGTTGCATCCTTCAGATACCAAGAGCTCTTTCCTTACCACCGCTCTCCGTAATAGACAACTTTTTTTCTTTTGCTGTTTATTTAACACTCCACTGAGCAATAAGTTGCTAATTACGATGGCAATATAAATTATTTATTGTCTTTTTCTTTTTTCCTTCATTTGTCATTTTTCTTTTAATACCCAAGTTTATGTTTTATCAATTTTCTTTAAATAAAATATATTTTCATCTTTGTAGACTAATATTGAGATGTAAACAAAAAGAAAAATGTTTATATATGAATTTACTGAAGTACAATCGAGAAGAATTTCTCAACGGCTGTTGTGTACGTGCAGCCTATACATCAAATAATAATAATAAATTTACAAAAAAAAATATCTTGTAAAAAACAAACATATTTTTTTCTTTTGAAAATTGGAACTAAAAAAAAGTAACTCAGGTTTTTAAAAAATGCTGTAGTTGAGAACATTACTACGAAAAGTGTTATTTTTTGTAGGAAACATTTTTTTATATTCTGTAGATATTTGTTTGTGCTTACGTCATCGACTCCTAATCACCTTAGATAATTTTACTTCTGGTTCCGCATGATAAATAATTTAATTATGGTTATGGATTTTTATAAAATTAAATAAACATCTATTGATATCTATATGGCCCTAAAATTAAGTATTAAAAATAATGTTGTCATTCTATAAAATTTATGAAATATAGTTAGTATATAGAAACTTTTAAGTTTTTAAAAATCTACTTGTAAAAATTATTATGAATTATGGCACAATACCAGAATAACGACGTATTAATCAGTTCAGTGGTGCAGCTCTCTCTGCTACATCTGGTGGGATTCAAAAAAGCTTTGTGTTATTTTCCTAAAGTGGAATTATCTATATCTTATATCTAATATATATATATATATATATATATATATATATATATATATATATATATATATATATATATATATTTAGATTATAGGATGGATGAAGAGAACAGATTTGTCTGATTTGGATACAAACCCTGGTAGCTCAGCGGCTTAGAGCACTGCACCGGAGATGCAGACGACCCGGGTTCGAATCCCGGCCAGGACAAATCTTTTCTCTTCAAAACAAAAATATTCAAAAAATAATTACCATCAAAATAACAATTAATAAAAATAAATTATATTTAATATTTGGATTCCTTAATTTGATTTAATTAAAACAGGATCAATGAAGATTGCAATTAAGTTCCTGGCTTCAACTAAAAAGGATACTTTGGGTTTTATTTATCTTGGTAAAATTGACAGCATCAACAATTTTAAATATTACACAATTAAAGTAATAATAACTGTTTACAGTTGAATACAAAGTGGTTAACTCAAGTTCTGCTAGATAGCTCTAGTGCTGTTCATGTGCTAATAGTGGGAGCAGTATTGTTGAATTGCATCTCTAAGTCACATTTTGTATTTCACATAGTTTCATACTAATATTTATTAGATTCAACAAGCATGTTTATAAAAAAATATCTTACTCAATGAGTAGAGTGACTCAGTGGTAGAGCGCTGAGCTGCTACGCCAAAGGTCCTGGGTTCGAATCCCACTCACTGGCAGACTTTTATTTGATCTCTTAGCGCCCGGAGATGAATCATATGGGTAATGAATCCTATAGTAGCTACCCAAAATAGGTTGGAAAATCTGGCAGTTTTGTGTGATCTAGGACAAATCAACTCCATGCACAACCATTTTCCAAGAAACAATTCAGTCTCTACCATGTACTGAACCCAAGACCCCCTATGAATTGTAGTGGTACAGGTTTTTTTTTTATCTTATTCACTGGGACGACAACACAAACAGAAGTTTGTCGTTGGCCTCTCCACCCTTTTCCATCTTTTGGCTATATACTATATTCTTCTCTAGTTATTTATACTCACCTCCTCTGTGATCTTGTCAATTCATCTTATCTTTGGTTGTCCTCTTATGTCTCTGATGTTTTCTTCCTCCGTCTGTCTGCCTTTCTCAGCACATTATGTGTCCTTACAGCTTCATTCTCTTCTCCAGTAATTCCCAGTTTCCTCCATTCAGCTCTCTCCCTAACTGAGCCAAAAATCCGAAAAACGTCTAAAAATGTAATTTTGAATAGTCTGTGGTGTTAAGATTATTATTTTTGGAGGATTAAAAAAAGTAATCGACTGCTGAAGTCTGTTAAGGATTAAAATTACTTGATTAAAAAAAAATTGACTGTAATTTACAACTGTACATAGATAAAGGCAAGAAGAGAATCTACCCAGTGATAATACTCAAATAACAAATTCAACTTAAAAGGTCACAAGGCCATCTTCTTTTCAGAAGCCTTGGAAGATTATTGGGATTGGAACAAGTAGCTAGGTTTGAAACTAGTGGGTTTGAGGGGGAAAAGTTTGTCATGAAAAGATTGATATCGGATTCGGGCCAAATCAGGAATAAACGGGACATGAAGGTCATTATGGATTACTTTGTTCGTAATAAAGTAAAGAGTATTGAGGATTTTGGATTGTAAAGATTGGATACAAGAGGAATTCGATGGCTTCCTGGATTCCTCTCTACCACCATGTAGGTCTTATAATAGTCATGTATATGAGTCTTGTAATTAACTGGAAGTTTAGAGTGTTTGTCTTGTAAGTGCAGGAGTAGCCTGAAATGGCGAGCAGTCTTGTATTTTAAAAATTACATTTAAGTATCCTCGAATTTAAGTAGACCTCTTTCTAAATATCCACTTTAATATCACAATACTTTAGCCTAGTATTTTTTTTTTTTATTTAAGAGTAGAAATTGCTAAGAACAAAAATGAATTAAATGTATGCATTTTTTATTATCTCTTTAACTTAAGGCTTTATGAATTAAATATCTTTTCTAAATTATTTAGTTTTCTAACTGTATATTCATAAAACCTGTTAAACTGTGCGACAGGTGCAAAAAAGTGCAACCCATTTAACCAATATTTTTAGTTTTTAGGAAATTTAAAAGTGCTTTAAATTATGCTTTTCTTTGAGATCATTGCTTGGGATACCAGACAGGCTTGTGACTGCCAGTTTACATCCCTTCCGAAGGACAGCGCAACCAAGGATTTGTAACGACCTCATGTCTTTTTCTTCTATAAGAGCCTATCTTTAAATGTTAGTGATCACAACATCTCACCTTACTGCGACATTAGAGACTTTCCCATTGTCTATTTCAACAGGACCCTCCTGGGGATATCTCATTCTCTATAAAGTGTGTACCCTTAAAGGTCCGGAAAACCTGGAGATTGTGCGTGATCAGATGTTTCTATGGAAACGGTTGCGCAGGGAGGTGATTTGGCCTAGATCGCACCACAGCGTAGACCAACTTTTTCCAATAATAATTCGACGGCACTTACCATATGGCATTACATGATCAAAGTAAGTATATTTTGATCTCCGGTGTTTGGAGTGGTTTCCATAATTGCTGGAGTGCATCAGTAATTGTTTTGTTTTGTGAACACCTCATCTCGAATACTTGTATACGTTTACTTGAAGCATCCGTAAGTGTCTATGCCTCTGATCCGTATAATAACTCTGAGAACAAGTAACATCCGAGTACTCTGATCCGAATCTGCAAGATCAATCAAGTTAGGTTAAAGGGCATTATTACATTTTCTATACGAGACCTGATTTCATTTGAGCGATCATAGTAATAAGTTTCATAGAATTGATTATTTGCATGGAATTCGACATCGATGTTGATTGGGTAAGTATACACATTTCCCATAATACATCCTCTTTTCCATACTAAAGCTGATCATGAACTTTTATTTTTTGGATAATATCAAAAGGGAAACGAATGATATTCGTATAAGTTAAAACTTTTGACTCAACTCGAAGCAACAACCTGCGGAATAATTACTTTTTGTTTTCTTAATCTTATGATTCATGTCCATTCCATAATTATTGGGTGCTATCGGTACGTATACGTAAGGGGAGCGGAGTGGCTCAGTGGTAGAGCAGTGAGTTGCCATGCCGGAAATCCTGGTTCAAATCCCGCTGCAGGCACGACTTTTATTTAGTTTGCAGCCGGAGATGGATCATATAGAATCTAGAACCCTCCTGGGTCTCACCCAGCCTCTATAAAATATTATAAAAATAGGGTACCCGATATAAGGGGGGTACGTATACTTTCATTCAGTTCCGGTACGTATACTGAAGTTTTTAGATATTTTCTTTTGAAATATAGAAAACGGTTCACCTTTGTTTAGTTGTATTATAACTCGAAATAATTATAATATAATTCAACTGCGAACCATGAAAGATCTCTGGTTCTGTTCATGTACATGATTGAATCTGTACTGTGTCTATGACAACGGATGTGCAGGGAGGTCATTTGTCTGACATGGCGCCCAAACACCGGGTTTTTCTCATAACTAAAGGTAAACAGTTTATGTAGCTTGGAATCCATTACAGTACGTATCATTATATTTTTTTCTCTCTTGTATAATTTGCTACAATTCACAAAATTAAATGTTGTACCAAATTTCATTACATACACATATAAGCAAATCACATGATCATAGTTGTTAAAATATATGAATAAAATAACAGAAAGAACATGAGTTAAACTATTGTTTTGATATTTTAATTAAACCTTTGAAACCTTTCTATAAATACTACAAGTTTATTTCTAAAGTTATTGTTAATTCTTTTGCCCGTCTGCCCGTTGCCCCCCCCCCTCCCCCCGAGAAAAAAATCCAGTATCCGCCCTTGAAATTATGTATCTGCTACAGCCGAATTTGAACCTGGGACCCTCGGCGCTGTACACACTAACCTATTCCACTTTTCCATTGTTATGATCACTCTGAAATAATGAACCCTCGTGCAATAGCTTTCTGTATTTTTCTATATATTCTCAATTCCTTCTCATTTGCTGTTTTTTCTTTTCCTCCAATACTCCCTCATCCTTTCACCACGCCTCTTCTTTGTTTCTTCCGACCACTTCCTGCATGTTTTATTGGTTATACCCTGGAATCCCAAGTTTAACACTATCTTTCTGAAGACATCTCTCTGCGCTGATTCTTCTGCTTTTATGTTGTGTTCTTCGGTACTTGTGTATTAAATCCACCACCTGAAAAGGCCAATGTTGTACGCATGCGCAAGCAGTTTTATAACCGTTATATTTCTAACCGTAACAGTTACATTGTTCTTTGTTTCTTCGTGTGTTCTTAAGTTATTGTATCCTCATTTTTGTTTGTTGCTGATTTGTTGTTTGTTTGGTAATTTGTTATATATTCAATTATATTATTATTATTATTTATTTATAATTTAATTTTCATTTGCACCTGCGCAATTGCGCATTCAGCAAATTTGATACTAGTGTTTTTCACCTTGATTTTCTACTTGAACTTCTTTATGATGATGGAGTAAAAATATAAATATCAATAGGTGAGTAGGTCTCTTGGCCAATTTCTTTTTAATCTTTTCCTATCCAGTCCAGGTAACAGGGAGTAGGAAAGCGGAAGAACGAGTGGGTTTGGGTGATATTGTGTCGATGAGTGGAATGTCATGTATTTGTTATGAATATATGATTTTATAGTGGGAATGTTCATGTCGTTGTGTATGGTGTGATTCGAAATATACCATGGTGCATTAATAATTTTTCTGAGAATTTTGGACTGTGTTGTTTGAATCTTGTGTATGTGGACTTTTTTTGCTGAACCCCAAAGTTCTGCTCCATACGTCCAGATAGGTTTCAGTATGCTATTATAGATCAGTCGTTTGTTCCGTAAGTCAAGTGAAGACCTGTAGTCCAGCAGATGTAATAGTTGTTTGTACCGTCTAGTCAATTCTTGTCTCTTTAATTTTGTATGTATGTTACATGTAAGTCTTTTGTCCAAGTATAGTCCGAGATAACGTACATAATTTTTGGAAGATACTTCGTCGTTGTCAATTTTGACTGCTGGACACGAAGCTTTGCGTAGAGGGAAGGTTACAATTATATTATTATTAGTTCTATTTATTTATTTCTATTATTATTATATTGCATGTTATGTTATGCAATTTCTAACCCCAATAAAAATATTTAAAAAGGTTATCCAAGGTAACTGTTAGAAATATAACTGTTATTAAACGTAACTGGTTGCGCATTGGCCTTTACAGGTGGTGGATTTAATACTGGATCTAGCCTGTAGTTGATTTATTTTCCGAAAGATACTTAAAGATATGTTTTGACAGCCTGTTGTCATCCATTCTGTATAAATGTCCAAAAAAAATCAGTTTTCTTTTCTTTATCGTTTCTTTTTTCTATATTTTATTTTTATATCCTGGATAGAGAAATATGAAACCTCTTTGGAGTATAAGATTGGATATGTTAGAAATGGCTTCATCTCTATAAAAGGTTTGAGGCCTGTATCTTAGACAGTCCCGTGGGTTGCCCAACTCCTACTCGTCGTGACTACGTCAACCCTAAGCTCATTGACTTCGTCAAAAGACATATAAGGGGCTATAGTGAACCTACGTAGGAATTTAACTGTAAATCATTATGTTAATGATGATCAATTTGAGAGCGAGGTTAGTCAGTGCAGATAAATTATTTAATCTACAGTTACGGGTAGACCCTAGGAGATGTGAAGACCTTGGGGATATCTCAGCCTCTATAAAGTGGGTACCCCAGGTGCGGAAAAACAGGCGGTTGAACGTCATCTTGGACCAATCACCTCCCCACACAAACGTCCTAGAAACAGTAAAAGTACCTACCAAGATTTTACTGCAACGACAGAAAAGACCAGCTGAACCCAAGACCCTTAACGTGTATTATAACAATATAATAATGTAATGGTATATAATAATTAATCTGCTACATCCGGTCTTCTGCATCTATATACAATGATTGTGTAAGGATCAAGATTCATTTTTAATCTTTTTTTCCATTTCAAAGAGACTGAGTGATCACAAGCAGGGTAGGTGATACAATATTCGATTAACGCTTGTTAATAGAATAATTAATTATATATTAGTAAGCCATCTCCTTACACACTAAGATATCCTGTTCCTTAAATCTATGTTAAAGAGTTTAAATATTTTTCTTCTTCCCCCCGATGAGGCCAGCTGAGGACCAGGTGCTGTCCACTCTTCCGTCCCTTCCAATATTCCTTCATCCTTATACTATGGTGTTTCTTTCTGTCCTCCGACCATCTCACCCCAGGTCCCCCCTCACTCTTCCCCGGAATCCTTCCATCCTCAAGATCTTCCTAAAAATCTCTTTCCATAGTGTCGTCTTCCCTTATGTTGTTTCTTTCCAAATCCTTCTTTACCTCTCGAATCTAATTGTTGACTTTTTCTCCTAAAGGTACTTGAATATCCTTTTTGTTAATCTCGAACGATCCATTCTGAAAACATGTCCAAAAAATAATAGTTTCCTTTTTCTTATCGTTTCTGTTATGTTTTCTACGTTCCTGTATATTTGATCATTATATCTTAATTTCCATACTTCTGTGGTTTTCACTGGGCCTACAATTTTTCTCTTTATTCTTCTTTCAAGTAATTCAAGCTTACCTACTCTATAGTTTAATACTAAGCATTCACTCGCTTATAGCCATTCTGGTTTCACAACTGCAGAGTCGTGTCTTATTTTAAGATTTTTAGATACACTAAAGATCTGCTAGGAAACGGTGGGCTTAAAAATTCGAGAAGACCGAGTATATGGCCGTTGGAGATCTTGATACAAATGCGCTTCTGGTGCACAGGGAGGGCTGTAAGAAAGTAAATATATTTAAGTACCTGGGATCTTATTTGGATACTACCGGGTCGTCGGAGCATGACGTCAGGAAAAAGGTGTAGCAAGCCCGAAAAGCTACTAGAATGCTGCATCCGGTCGTATGGAGCACATATATGTCTTAGGAAAATAAACGCCGTATTTTCACAACCATTGTCGAATCTATCCTGACTTATTCTTCGGAAACGGACTATGAGCTACCATCTGTACTCAAAGGTGCAGGCGGTTGAAATGGATTTCTGGAGGAGGTGTCTCCGTGTCACCCGGCTGGATAGACTAAGAAACGAAGAAATTCGACAGAGGATGGATGTGAATATATAAACAAATGAAAGAATCGGGACACGCCGCCTAAGATGGTACGGCCATGTGAAGAGAATGGCATTTGAATGTTTGCCGAACCGAGTGCTGGATTGGGTTCCACCAGGGAGGAGAGGACGCGGACGGCCCAGAAGCAGGTGGATGGAGGAAGTCCAGGAAGATATAGCCGGTAGGGAAGGTGATTGGTTAGATCGAGAGATGTGGAGCTCTGCTCTGACAGATTGAGGCAACCCATGTTGGAACGCCTATAATAATAATAATAATAGATAAACACCTTTTGTTATAAACATTCTTAGTAATTCCGAATGCTCTTTCCATCTTGTGTACCCTTTCTTCTATTGCAGATTTTTCTAAACCATTTTCTTGAATTTCTTCTCCCAAATATTTGAATTTCTTTACTTTCTCCACTCGATCAATATCTGTTATCAAATACTTTAGAGCGTTCTTGATGTTTATAATAAATATTGTTTTTTTCTACGGAGATTCTCAACCCTGTTTTGCTGGCTATTTCTTCTAAAAGATTGATTTGTATTGTTTCACCTGTAATGCTGTCCGATAATATAGCGAAATCATCTGCGAATGCTAGGCAATTTACTTCAATATCCTTGTGTTATCTTCCCAAAGTTAATGGTGAAATGTTATGGTCTTTTAATTTTCTCGACCAAATTCTTACGATTTTCTCTAGGACACAATTGAACAAAATTGGGGATAGACCATCACCCTGTCTTACTCCTATATTTATTTCAATAGGTTTTGAGAGCTCACCCATAAATTTTACTTTTGAAATCGTGCTCGTAAAAGTTTCCCGTATTAAGTTTCAGAATTTTGATTTCACGCCAAATTCACGAATGATTATTAAATATTTTTATTTTGAAGAGAAAACATTTGCCCCCAGCCGGGATCCGAACCCGGATCTCCGCCTCACCGTGGCAACGCTCTAACCATTTGAGCCACCGGGGTTTTAAAGAGTTTAAAAATAAAATAAAAGAATCTTTTCATTAATGCATAGATCGATAATTTTATTTGAAATTTAAGTATGGGAAACACAAATTTATTCTGATTTAACAAAAAAAAATTAACATTTCAAAATTTATTTTATTTATTGAAATTTACAACTGTATTCTAAAAATACAACATTTAAATGTCAACAAATCTGAACTAATACAACCCATGGAGGGTCTTGGGTTCAGTAAATGGTAGAGACTATACTGTTTCTTGAACAACGGTTATGCAGGTAGGCGATTTGTACTAGATCACGCTCAACTACCAGATTTTCCTCCCTTATTTTGGATAACCACTATATAGAGACTGTGTGAGCCCCAGGGGGGTTCTAAATCTCATAGGGTTCATCCCGGCCGCTAAGAGACTGAATAAAAGTCTTGCCAGCGATCGGGATATTCGGCATGTCAACTCAGTGCTCTACCCCTGAGCCACTATGCTCCCTCATGAACTGTGAAATAATCAGATGACAAAGTGCAAGTTGAGAAACTAACTACTGATAGTACTCCAAAAACCCATTTTAAATAAAAGATCCTGTGACCATCTTCTTTTCAGACGTCTATTTGGAACTGATGACGGCAAGTTTGAAACTAGAATTCAAATATAATTTGATATGAAGGGATTGATATCGTGTTCGGGCCAAATCAGCAACAAATGGGACGTCAAAGTTATCATCGATGGTTATATGAATGGCTTAAAAAAAAAAAAATTGAAAATAACTTTTCTCTTGATATTTCGTTGGGGGTGCAGTCAGATAAAACACTAAATAAATGGTAACTTATTTAATTATGTGCCGACGTTTCGACCCACTTTGTGGGTCATCTTCAGGGCTAAGAAAGAAAAACAGACAAAATAACAGAACTCTAAAAATACATTGCAGACTAAGTATATGATAAATGAGAAAAAATATATATGTAGAGAGGTAGAAATTTAGAACAAAAGTGAGGGATATATATGAATAAAAAAATTAAAGAGAAAATGTACAGAACGGTGGTGATGCCAAAAAGATTTTTTTACAAAGATAAAAGAAGGAAGTAAACAGAAAGTTATTTAAAAAAGAAAAAGTATAAACATCAGAGGTGAGAAGTAAAATTATGGAAAAGGTAGTAGAATATATATAATAACTATAAAATGTAAGATAATAGACTCCTAGGGAGTTTACATAAGTAAAATGAAAGAAAGTATAACCAAAATGAAATTAAAGAGTAAATAAAGGAAAAATAACAGTAGAAAGTCAAGATATCTGACTGCACCCCCAACTATTTTCTTCCTTACGTCTACTTTCCAGTCAACCATCCCCTCGCTTCTCTTGATATTTCGTTATGTTTCGATACATAAGAAAACTTTAGATATGCTTTATATATATATATATATATATTTTTTTTTTGTTGATGAATTTGTTCATCTATGAACCCCACCTCAAGACTTATGGTGTCTATTTTTTTTCTTCTCTTCCCAATACTTCTTCATTTTCTTAACAAACGCTGGCCTCAGATCATCTGTCCACACTTTTCGGCCGAGGCTTAGGCTTGTCATATTCATAGGTGCGTTTTCCATTGGGAGCCTGAAGCAGTTGCTGTCACGTATTATTTCTTCTGTAACACGTATTTTGTTGGTATCTTCCTTCAGTCCTTCTATCCATCCTACTGTTTTCTTCAGTTTGTTCACGTAATTAAAAATCTTCTTTGTTATCTGTGTTTCTTTCATTCTTTTAAATGCCCATACAGTTTTAGCTTTCTCTTCCTCATCGTATCTGTGATGTTTTCATACAAATCTTCATTTCCCCTTTTGATCCATTTATTTTCATTGTTTTTCTCAGACCCTTGAATTTTTCTTAGTATTTTTCTCTTCCTTTATCTAATTCTTAAGGTTCGTCTTTCTTCTTCAATGTTAAGAACTCTGATCCATATGTTACTTGTGTCCTAATAACTATATTAAAGTGTCTAATCTTCGCTTGTTTCTAATATCCGCTATTCAGAGACATATTAAGCCCATTAGGGATGTATGAAATGTTTTTTTGTTTTTTTAAAATTTATTTATTGAAATTTACAACTGTATACAAAATACATCTAGTAAATATAATGAGTGAATACATTGACATGAAAGACAAGTAGAGAAACTACCCAGTGGTAGTACTCAAATAAAAAGTTCAGTTTAGAAGGTCACGAGGCCATCTTCTTTTCAGACGCCTCGAAGGATTATCAGGAATTGAAGAGGTTGCGAGGTTTGAAACTAGTGGGTTTGAGTGGAAATAAAGTTTGTCATGAAAAGATTGATATCGGATTCGGGCCAAATCAGCAATAAACGGGACGTTAAGGCCATTATGGATTACTTTGTTCGTAACAAAGTAAGGAGCATTTAGGATTTTCCGAAGGATTTTGGATTGTAAGGATTGAATACGAGAGGAATTCGATGGCTTAGTGGAGCCCCAAAGCTCTATTCCGTAAGTCCAGATGGAATGATTGTCATGTAAATGAGTCTCTTTTAGTTAAATGGGAGCTTAGAACGTTTATCTAGTAAATGCTGAAGTAGCCTGAAACGGCGAGCTGTTTCTTGTCGTTTCAGTCTAGTATGAGGATTCCAAGTTAGGCGTTTGTCAAGGTGTAGTCCTAAGTACCGGATCTGTTCTACAGGACTTAGAGGGATGTTATTAAACGATACAGGGGGGCAGGAAGTCGCAGGTTTACGACGGAGGGGTATGAAATGTAAATCCATATATATATATTCATTATTCATTATTGGCGCGACAGACTCATAAAGAAGTCCTTGGCCTTCTCAACCGCTCTACCCCAATCGTCCCGATCGCCTACTCGAGTGTGATGCCTCAGCCTCAGATCTTCACAGACGGCATCCTTCCATCTAGCTTTGGGCGTTCCTCGAGGTCTTACTCCATCCGGATTTCGTTTATACAGCTTTTTACCTGTTCTTTCTTCGCCGATCTTATATAAGTGGACCAGCCACTTGATGCGTCGAATCCTGATGAAGCTCGATATCATTTGGTCTCCATATAACTCAATCAGCTCGTTGTTCCTTCTGATCCTGAGTTGGCCGTTTTCTCGAACTGGACCGAATACTTGCCGAAGAATTCTCGTTTCGAATCTATTCAGCTTTTTCACGCTGGATTTATTCAGTGTGAGGGTTTCACCAGCGTATGTCACTACTGGCCTAATCACGGTTTTATATATCATCAGCTTGGAATTTAGGCTAAGGAGCTTACTTCTCAGGAGCTTTGATATCCCAAAACATGCTTTATTACCTAATACTATCCTGGCTCTGATTCCCTCCTCCTCATCCAAATTCTCGTCTATACGGCTTCCTAAATACTGGAAACTTGACACAGGTTGGTGTCATATATACACTAAACAGCAAAAAAACCGGACACTTCATATTTTTTGTATTAAAAGCTAATTTTCAGCAATGTGTTTGTTTTTGTGGGTATTCTATTTATTACAGAGAATGTAGGGTCTAAGTCCATTGAACTAATCCCTTCAGGATTAGTAAACAATTAGATAAAACTCAGATTTGATTTATTTGTCTAGAAGCTGATTTACCTTTCTGTCCTATTCTAAACTGTAAGTAGTTTTTAGCACATTTAAACATCTTTAATGTATTTACCAAGCCTTTTTTTTATTTTGGTCCAGAATAATGGTTCTTTCAAATGTTGACACAGCCCGAGCTGATGCCTTGGCCAGAGAAGGCCGGTGCTTGGGGTAGCGAAGTCTACCATTCACGATGCACTTCGGGGTTTATTTCATTCTTACCATGAATTAAAAAGATTAATATACATATGTATTTAACGAAATTATAAAAACAAATCTAAGTGTCCGGTTTTTTTTGCTGTTGAGTGTATATTAGGCCTAATGGATTCGGCATATATGTATTACCTTCCTATCAGTTGTATGTTGAAAGTCTTGGTGTGGAGGTGCTGTCTCAGGTTGTGAGCCAGTTTGGGCTGTTGATTGTGGGATGTATTGTACTTTCTTCTTGGCGATGTGTTTTTTCTAACTCTTTTTGTGTCTTGATAATGCCTGGATAGGCGAAACGTCGATTGGTAAGTGTTTGTTTTACGCCAAAATTTTGAAACATAAGGCTTTGCTTTGGTTTTTCCATTTGCATTCTAATATATATATATATATATATATATATATATATATATATATATATATATATATATATTTATATGGATTTACATTTCATGCATCCCTAATGGGCTTATTACGTACCTGACTAGGATTACGAAATCAAGCTGCCTAACCAACTTAAACAGTTCAATTAGGGTAACCGATTTCCGCCATGAAGTATCTTTGAGACCAACCACGAATTTTATAGGAAGATTGCCAATCGTGTTAGAAATGATCCAAGTTTCTGTTCTTGGCTCGAAACTGGAAAGATCTAAATAAATCAGAAAGGTTACAGAAATCTTTATTCGGAGGAATTTATTTCTTATAAATCGTTTAATGGTCGTATTTATTTTGTTTGCATTATGTCATGACAATACTTTAGCAGATAAAAATATATCTGATTTTTGAGAAGAGTATATTCCATTGTGTTAATTTAATCTTATGACAGTTTATTTATTTACATACTAGCGACCCGCCCCGACAATTGCACGGGTAATGAAGCACATTATCCCTACATGTTTTGTCTGTCTTAGGATCGAATAAGTTTGTATTAATTAATGTATTTTATTATGCAGATATTATAAACATAAAAACAAAACATAATATTTCTTTATATACGAATTTATTTTCTTGAGAGTTAAGTTTTTGCGATAACTGCTAAGATACTCATCTAAATTATCCGGCGTATAATATTACAATAATAGCAAAACACGGGGATATAGGATCTGTGAAGGGAATGGATTTGCCTGGCATGGTTACGAGGCTTGGTAGCTCAGATGGTTAGAGCACCGCGCTAGAGATGCGGACGACCCGGGTTCGAATCCCGACCAAGACAAATCTTTTCTCTTCAAAATAAAAATATATTTAAATAAAACAAAATAAATTTAGGTATGAAAAATAAAATCTTTACTCGTTATCGATGATATAAGTTAGTGTTAGTATGTGTTTGCACAACTATTATAAGAAACTTTTATTTAAATATAATTATTCTTAAATCAATCGAATTCTAAACTTTAAATTAAAATTGTAGTGTACTATTCAAGCTCAGGTCCCTACGTGTCGCCAATCTCGCGCGTGTAGCTACGAGCGTATCGTACATGTTGGTGACGCAAACCAATAAGTTTTTCCCCTACCGAAAATCGCTCAACGGGGCTAAAGAAGTTTTCATTCTAAAAATTGATAAAGCCGGTATTGAAAAAAATCTTTACAACTCATGAAGGGTGTTGGATTCAATACTTGGCAGAGACTCTAGCGATATTATGCCAACATTTTTGTAGTGAAGAAATTTTACTGAGATCACGCCCAACCGCCAGATTTTTCTTCTGTTAGGGTAAACCGAAGTGTAGATGGGAGGATTGCATTAGGGATGATATCGTAGGTTTGGATTTATTTCTTAGTATCTGCATAAGAAACCTTCAGCCTCGCTAAGCCTTTTTTTTGCAATGATAAAATATAAAAATTAATGATAATTAATTAATTAAAGAGAAGGAAAAATATTTTGTAATGGTAGCAAAAAGAACCTTAAAAAAGAATAATAATACATATAGATAAATACAAATTATGAATGGAATTAAAAACAATTAATTAAAAGTTAAATAATTTTAAGCGGTGGAGGAGGCCAGGGGGTCTCTTTTATTGTGAGTTTCCCCTCAAGTTTAAGTTTTCTTCAACCAAATTTTAGGATAATATTTTCCCCAGGTATTCCTGTTAAGTGCTTCCTCTTATTGAGAACGTACCCTGGCATGTCTTCCTGAACTTGGTTCATCCATGAAATTCTCCTTTTTCTTTGCTCATCCTCTTCTTCCTTCGGGGTACCACTGCGAAGTCAACTTGGTGAGCCCCAGGAGGGTTTCTAGATCCCGTAGGGTCGATCTATGCCTGTTAACAGATGAAATAATTGATCTGCCACAGACAGATTCGAACCCTAGACCTTCAGCACAGCGACCCTTCGCTCTACATACTGTGCTGTCAAATCCTTCAGGTTATTGACAGCGTCGCCCTCTACGTGACGAATACGACTGCCTCCGCTCTAAAAATTTCCCCGGGTCAATGTGATTTGATGGTGGGCTGTGATTTGAATTCGCGTGGGAATACGGGATCCGAAAGTGTGTTGTCATCTTTCGTTTTTATTTTTAATAAGATATGACGTGTTCGAATCCAGTTTGGCGAGTCGAAATTAATCAAAAATTATCTCGCCATTATAACTTAACATCAATCAAGATCGAAATGTTAATAATTTGCTTGAAGATCAAGAATTTGTATGCTTTTTTCATTCAGTGTGATGAATGATGAGGCAGCGGATGGTCCTGGGTTCACGTCCCGCTGCGGTCAAGACTCTTATTTAATCTTTTACCGGTCCTGAAGGTAGTATCCTTGGCCCAATCTTTTATACAGTTTATACAGCTGACATCCCAACTCATCCTAATACTATCCTTACCACGTATGCTGATGATACATGTGTATTATCAGTCAACGCCAATCCAATTATTGCATCCCAAAGCCTCCAATCCCATATCACTGATCTTGAAGAATGGTGTCAAAACTGGAGAATTAAAATAAACTCTCAAAAATCGCATCAAATCACTTTTACCTTACGTCGTAAACCAATGACTTCCTGCCCTTCGGTATCCTTTAACAATATCCCACTGTTGCCTGTAGAACAGATCTGATACTTAGGGTTGCATCTTGACAAACGATTAACCTGGAATCCTCATACGAGACTGAAAAGACAAGAAACCGCTCGAAGTTTCAGGCTACTTCAACACTTACTAGACAAACACTCTAAGCTCCCAATCAACTACAAAAGACTCATCTACATGACCATCATACGACCTATTTGGACCTACGGAGTAGAGTTTTGGGGCTTCACTAAGCCATCGAATTCCTCTCGTATCCAATCCGTACAATCCAAAATCAATCGTAAAATCCTTAATGCTCCTTATTATGTTAAGAATAAAATTATCCATAACGACCTTAATGTCCCATTTGTTGGTGATTTGGCCCGAACCCGGTATCTATCCTTTCATAACAAACTTCATTTTCACTCTGGTTTCAAACCTAGCTTCCTCTTCGATTCCCGATAATCCTCCGAGGCTTCTGAAAAGAAGATGGCCCCGTGACTTCTTAGTTGAACTTGTGATTTGAGTACTACCAGTGGGTAGTTTCTCTACTTGTCATTATGTATCGCTTATTCCATTTACTTGATGTATTTTTTTTTATACAGTTGTAAATATCAATAAATAAATTTAAAAAAAACAAAAACTTTTAGCGGCCGGAGATGACTGAGTCTCTATAAATTGGGTAACCAAAATAAGGGAGAAAATTTGGCGGTTGAGCGTGATCTAGGACAAATTACCTCCCTAAACAACCCTTGTCCAAGAAACTGTACAGTCTCTATCATGTACTGAACCCCAGATCCGTTTACGGGTTGTAGTGGTACAGGTTTTTTTTTTCAATTGATGACTCGTCTGAGTGGTTTGCATTTAATTTCTGTATTTGCCTGGTACTTTAACCCTTTCAATGCAGAATTACATATTGTAAAACAAAGTCCTCTATAAGTAAACTCAATAATTACTGCAAGGATTTTCATTCGGTTTTCAACAATAGAGAGGGTAATTCACGAAAAAGGTTTTGGTATATAATTTGTCGAGGTTTTGTGTAAATGGTTTGGAATATCGATGGGTTTAACCGAAAACGCTGCTTGCCTATCCCCGTGTAATTATCTAATGTCCAAGATAATAAATTCGAATATAAAGATATATTTGGTTTTGTTTTTATTTTTATAATTTCTATATAATAAAGTACATTAGCTGAGATGGGAAGAAAGAAAATCAAGACTCCCAAAGAAACCTAACTATTGATATTTGCGTGGTCCTTAGAGGCCGCTACGTGACAACAAATAAAAAATAAAATACATTACATAGACAAATTATGTATGCATAATATACCTTATTACCTGAGCAAAGATGGGGCGGGTCGTTAGTTGTTACTATAGTAATTTAAAATCTATAGCAACTGTATGTATATATAAATAACAATCTCCTGTCACGATGTTTGTCTGGGCTAACCTCCGAAATTAATGAAATTTCGCACAGATACAATGGCGGAAAAAAGTATTTGCACGCCCAGTTTTCATAAAACTATCGGTCATAAAGGAAATAACAAATCCACTGAACTTCACATTAATAAAAAGTATATTTAAAACTAAAACAACTCTAGAGAAGCGAGGGGATGGTTGACTGGAGAGTTGACGTAAGGAAGAAAATAGTTGGGGGTGCAGTCAAATGAAAATACTAAATAAGCAACCAGTTATTTAGTGTTTTCATTTGACTGCACCACCAACTATTTTCTTCCTTAAAACAATTCTATATGTGTACAATAATTAAATTTTTAGGTTTACTTTTTATTAATTCTTACTCCAGTATTATCTATTCTATCTAATATATTCATTTGAAAAGAAAAGATATGTCCAGGACCGGGACTCGAACCCGGGTCTTCCAGATCACTAGTCTGGGACTCTACCATTTGAGCTATCCTGGGCCCTAATGAAGCACGCTTCTCGGCCATGGTCATATCTTTTCTTTTTGATTCTAAGTCCTCGCGTTCTTGCATTTTGCGAAGTATACGAGAGGAAGAATGTTCTTTGAACATTATTTTAATTTGGATCTAGTTGACTTACGTCATTATAATTATTATAATTTATTTTATTTTAGTTGTTACTAATTTTTAAATATATTCATTTGATAAATGAATTTCTTTTTCATTTCTTTTCAAATGAATATATTTAAAAATTAGTAACAACTAAAATAAAATAAATTATTCTATCTAATGTTTTCCTACAATCCTAAAGCATTAAGAACTAAATTCTTTAGTCACTGGTTAACTATCCTGCCGAAAATAAGTGAATTGAGTTTGGGAACTCGCGTAAAAATTGTTTTGTTGTGGGATCAACAAAAATCATATCGTGAGATTGCAGATTTATTAAGTGTTTTATCACCCAATCTGTCTCAACGTTATCAACTGGGAAAGGGATGATTAATAAAAAAAATTAAAATAAAAATAAATTTTATTTTAACTGGACTGCGCCGGAGTGCGATGTTTTGACAATAAAAGGTGATACATTTTAATTGGTGATTGTTGCACCAAATACATAATCAAAATTATACAACTGTAATTTCTAACACTTAGTTTTTTGTATATTGTGAACTTCCGTTAAAAATAATTAAAAAAAAAAAAAAACACTTCATAAATGAAAGAAAGAAAATTTTATTCTAAAAAAAAAATTAAAACTATAAATTAAAACTATAAACATTTTTAAACTGGTCCAATTTTATTTTATGCGCATAAAACCGTAATACAATTCGTACGAACCCAGGCAGATGTAGATTCCGTATGAAATCAATCTTCTAGCTTCCGTATCTGAATTGTAAAATTCATTATTGCTCGTCTGAGCGATGAAAAAGGTGCTCGGCTGAGCGATGAAGAAGGTGCTCGTCTGAGCGATGAAAAAGTGCTCGTCTGAGCGATGACAAAAAAAGTGCTCGTCTGAGCGATGAAAAGTTACTGAGCCGGCCATAGTCATCGGCTGTTAGCACTGAACTGGTCATAGTCCCAGAGTTGTAACAGGACGGTGTTGTTGTTGACGATAAACATGGACTCTAATCCTCCATTCTTCCTTCCTATTACTGTTGTTATTACCTTATTATTAAATTAAAAGACCTTTCACTAAATACATATAAATGTAACTTTATATAAAACAAACATAATGTAAACATTAAACAAAATTTTAATGTGACCTAATTAAAAAAAATAATGCGATTCGGTCCCGAACATCCCGCCCACCAAAATTTCCATGAGATTTTATGGAAATTTGAACCTTCATGGCTATCCATCAGCTTCAGAGTTAAGAAGCGGAATTAAGTTGACAACGGGACGCTGGAATTCCCTATTAATTGTTTTAATGGTGACTACTCTGACTAGGTCATCAGCACCTTTGTGTAAGGCTGTTATACGTGCCGTTGGCCAGGAAAGGGGCGAAGCTGTTTTGTCATGAATTAAAACCAAGTCACCAATTTGCGGTGAATACGTAGCTTGTTTTGTCCATTTGATTCTTTGCTGTAATGTGTTCAAATAATCATGACGCCATTTCGTCCAAAAATGTTGCGTACATTGCTGAATCAGCTGCCATCTGCTGAGACGATTTTCAGCCGCATTCGTCCAGTCATGAGTGGGACGAGACGTTAAACAATCGCCTATTAAAAAATGACCTGGAGTTAGGTATTGGAAATCTTCTGGCTCAGATGATAACGGATATAGTGGGCGCGAGTTCAATATGGCTTCAATCTGGACTGCAATTGTGTAAAATTCCTCGAAGGTGTATGGAGTAGAAGATAAAATTCTTGTTAGATGGTGTTTTACTGATTTAACCCCTGCCTCCCATATGCCTCCAAAGTGAGGAGCTGCAGGAGGGTTAAAGTGCCATGTTATTTCTTTCTCTACCAAGTGATTTACTATGGTATGTTGATTAGCAGGTACTCCAAACCATTTTGAAATTTCCTTCATCTCCCGAGCTGCTCCTACGAAGTTGGTTCCACAATCGGAATAGATGTTAATAGGTTTGCCTCGTCTGGCTATAAACCGATCCAGTGAAGCTAAGAATGCATCAGTGGTAAGGCTTGAAACTATCTCCAAATGTAAGGCTCTGGTTGCTAAGCATATAAATAAGCATATGTATCCTTTGGTGGTAGGGGAATTCCTTCTTGACGAAAATTTCAACTGGAAGGGACCGGCATAATCCACTCCAACATTTAGAAAAGCTCTTCCACTGGTGAACCGAGCAGGCGGCAAATCTCCCATCAAGGGGGGCGAGGGTTTCGCCTTTAATTTAAAACACTTGAGGCATTTGAATATACGAAACTTTATTAAACGTCTGGAGGAAAGAATCCAGTATTTTTGACGTAAAGCGGATTGGATCATCTGTAAACCCCCATGAAGTGTAATACGGTGGTAATGATCAACCAAAATGTTAGATAAGTGACATTTTTGGGGTAGTAAAACAGGATGTTTGCTGTCGTAGTGTAGATCAGAATGACGAAGTCGGCCACCCACCCTCAATAGTCCATGGCCATCAAGGAAAGGTGAGAGTCGTGCTAATTCCTTCTCATGGCATAGCAGAGCTGGCTCAGCGAAAAGTTTGGGAAAATATTGTTGCTGGGTCCATTTAATAATGGTGACCTCGGCAAAGTGAATTTCGGGAACTGTAAAGGGTCCTATCGTTTTGATGTTGGATGTTTTTATGTTATTAATAAATCGAAAGAGATAAGCGACTACTCTTAATAATTTAGTGAATGAAGAAAACCTCTCTAACCAGATACACCAACAATAAGTGCTTGCTTGAACGTTTGATGTCAGAAGGATGTTCTTTTCAAGTTTAATTTCAGGGAGTACAACATTTGTATCAATATTGGCTGGTTTAGGCCACTCGGTTGTCGGTTGAAGTAGCCATTTAGGACCCGCCCACCATAGTGGGTATTTCAAAAAATCAGAAGGGGTCATGCCTCTGGAGGCACCATCAGCAGGATTATCAGATGAATCCACATGAAACCAATATGTCCGCTCGGTTTTCTCTAATATTTGTAGAATTCTATTTGCGACATAGATGTTAAGCTTATGGGGTAAAGTATTCAACCACCCTAACACTATAGTCGAATCCGTGAACATGTAAATGTCGTCAACATTCAAGCGCCTTAAAAATTCTTTTATGGAGTCATACAGTAGCGCTAAAAGGTGAGCTCCACACAGCTCGAGTCGAGGAATCGTAATGGTTTTAATGGGAGTGAGTTTTGTTTTGGCTTTAAGCAAAGAAACATGAACGTCTCCATTAGTATGTTCGACCCTAAGAAAAAGCATAGCAGCATAACCTCGTTGTGAGGCGTCACAAAAGCCTATTAATTGGGTGTTGATAGCTGTTTTTAGTTTGAGACTTCTTGGTATGTGAATGCTTGATATTGATCTTAATTCTTTAATAAAAGTTGACCACTTGTTGTTAATGTCTGTAGGTATAGGGTCATCCCACTTCAAACGATGTTTCCAAAGTTCCTGCATGATCACCTTGGCATAAAACACTACGGGGGAGAGATAACCTAAGGGGTCGTAAATTCTGGCGATTGTGGATAGTATGGAGCGCTTAGTGGTAACTGTTGGTAAATCATGGATATGATAAGAGAACATGTCGTTGGATGGGTCCCAGTGCATCCCCAAAATTTTAATTGAAAAGTCATCTTTGGGGTTCAACTTCACGGCCTGTTCACGATAGTCTTCTGGGATCACGTTTAGAAGTGCTTGAGAGTTACTGGCCCACTTTCTGAGCTGAAATCCACCCTTTTCCAATATATCGATTAACTGTTTCTGAAGAATTAATGCTCCTTCTAGTGAATCCGATCCAGTGACGATATCATCAACATACATATCCTGCGACAAAGCTTGCACGGCTTCAGGAAAACACTTGCCTTCATCCATTGTTAACTGTTTGATGACACGTAAGGCCAAGAATGGCGAAGCTGATATGCCATAGGTAACAGTCGTGAGCTCGAACTGTTTTAGCTCTTCGTGGGAAGCTGACCTCCAGAAAATATGTTGATAACAGCGATCATCTTTATGTAATTCAATCTGCCGGTACATCTTGCAAATGTCAGCAGTGAAGGCAATCTCGTGGGTGCGAAAGTTTATTATTATATCTGCTATGTCCAACTGCAGTTTTGGCCCTGCGTAAAGAAAATCATTCAATGAACCAAATTTACAACGCATTGATGCATCGAAAACCACTCGAAGCCTAGCGGATGAGCTATCCCTTTTGACAACACCATGGTGTGGTATTATATACTTGGCTTGATCAGTGGTTGGCCTCATGTGTCCCAATTGTCGATATTCTTCCATAAAGAGTGAATATGAATTTTTTAAATCTGGATTTTTTGAAAATTTAGATTCCAAGGAGAAAAAACGTTTTAAAGCCTGTTGGTTGCCATCACGCAAATCAGGTGGTGTACCTTTAAAAGGTAACCGAACCCCATATCGTCCAGACGGTAATCTATAATGAGTTTGGTCAAAATGAGTTTCGCACGCGACATCCTCAGGATTCGATGGAATATTTGGAGAAGCTGGTTCTTCCAGTTCCCAGAATTTTTCGATTAAGTTGTCAATTGTTGATGTGGATAAAATATGCAACGAAGCTGTGTAGCTAGGTTCAACATTGTGAATTCGTCCTAAAACCACCCATCCGAATACGGTGTTCATTAACGTGGCTTCCTCACCTTCGATTCGTCGTACTCCATTCCGAAGAATTTTCCAAAACAAATCAGCTCCCAATAAAATGTCAATTTCTCGAGGCTCAAAGAAATTAGGATCCGCTAAAGCATATGATGCGATTTTCTGTTGGACCCTACGGGGTACTTGACTCGTTGGCAATTTACCAGTAATATTCGGCACAACAGTTGCTTGCGTGGATAATAAAGGACCGTGCCTGTTTCTTGGCTTTAATATGCAACGAGCTGTTCCTATTCCCTCCGTTAGATGTTGTCCCACTCCTGAAAGATTTCTTTTAACTTTCTCAATATGGAGATGAAAAGCATTCGCACATGATTGGGTGATCAATGTACACTGTGACCCGGAATCTAGGAGGATGCGAATTGGTTTAAACATCGACTTATTATCCTGTAAATGCACGATAGCCGTACTTAGCAATATGTCATTGTTGTCTTGGCAAGCATGTGTCATTACTGAAGAATATGTTTCAGGTGGATTTTGATTGGCTACAGGTATTATGGCATCATTTGCTTGGCTATTAAATTGGTTATTTCGGCTCGGGAAATGCAGCAGTGAATTGTGAGATTTTTGACAATATGCACAACATGTTTTGTTTTTACACTCTTGAGTTGAATGAGTCAAGGTGAGATGATAGCGACAACCTGGGTAATTCTTTATTGATTCAAACCGTTCTTTGGCAGTCATTGCCTTGAAACGAGGGCAGCTCGTTAAATAATGGTTTTGTTTGCATAAAAAACAAGTACGTAATGGTTTATTCTGTTGAGAATTTGGTTGCGTTGAAACGATAAATGAATGTCCTTTGGGCTTGCGGTTGGTATTTTCTTGAATTTTATTATCTTCGGATAGGCATGAAGATAATTCCAGAACTTTACATTGCTGAGTCACAAACTTTGTAAGTTGGTCAAAGGTAGGGAACTCGACGTCAATATGTTTTTGTTCGAAAGCTCTTTTAGTTGATGCATCCAAACACCGCATGGCTAAGCTGAATAGAATAAATCCAGTTTCATCCGCCAGGTGTAGCTGCTGAAATTGTGTTACATTAAGGCATGGTGGATCATGCAATCCAAGAAATGCCTTAAGGACGATAACGTCGGTGATCCAGTTATTGGCTTGAATGCTAATAACCGTTGAACATAAAGAGAGGCTAAAATGCGTTTATTATTGTATCGAGTAATAAGCCTTTCCCAAGCCAAGTCATAATTCAGCTCCTGAATTGGGAGATTTTTAATAAGATTTAGAGCATCATCTCTTAGAGTCGAATTCAGGTAATGAAATTTTTCAATTTTATCTAAACCGTCATCCTTGTGAACTAGAACTTCATAGGTATCGCGGTAGTGAGGCCAATCAAGGGGGTTTCCATTGAAAATTGGGAGATTAATTTTGGGCAAACGCCCTCGTGGATTTCTGGAGTCATTTAATGAGGCAGTTGCATTTACCGATTGGTCTGTCGAACCAATTCGTGTTGTTTTGGCATCTTCCTCGGTTAGACGTTTGTACAACATTTTACATTCATAATAATAACGGTCGGAATTTTCCTTTCTTGCTTTCTCGTTTTCATCGGGATATTCTTTTTCACGACCTCCTTGAAAATACATTTGTGTAATTTCTTCTTGGGTTTGATCCATTTGTAGCCGAAGGGAAGTTAAATCATCATACATGGCGTAAAAAAGTGGTTTTTGTGAAGCATCGGTGGCAACCCGTCTTCCTTGGTCTGTCACTCCCTTGATTCTGGCTTGAAGCGTTGATAACTTCGACTTTAAATACTTCAAATGTTTTTCAATATCTTTCTCAGTAGCCATTTTGAAGAAGAAAAGAGAAGGAAAAAGAGAAAAAAAAAATTATTATTGGAAGGTTCAATTCGAAAAAATTCTCACGTTAATACGAAGGTAAAATTATGATTCAGAGAATACTGTGAATGAACAGAATGTTCGAGCCCACGCGAACTAGAATTTTGTTGTTGAAAATATTACAATCATTACCTAATAAAAAAATAAAAATATTAAATAAATAACTTATAGTATAACCTTTTTGTCACACCACCGCAATCCGACCTCGGAGGACCAAATGTTTTATCACCCAATCTGTCTCAATGTTATCAACTGGGAAAGGGATGATTAATAAAAAAAATTAAAATAAAAATAAATTTTATTTTAACTGGACTGCGCCGGAGTGCGATGTTTTGACAATAAAAGGTGATACATTTTAATTGGTGATTGTTGCACCAAATACATAATCAAAATTATACAACTGTAATTTCTAACACTTAGTTTTTTGTATATTGTGAACTTCCGTTAAAAATAATTAAAAAAAAAAAAAAAACACTTCATAAATGAAAGAAAGAAAATTTTATTCTAAAGAAAAAATTAAAACTATAAATTAAAACTATAAACATTTTTAAACTGGTCCAATTTTATTTTATTTTATTTTATGCGCATAAAACCGTAATACAATTCGTACGAACCCAGGCAGATGTAGATTCCGTATGAAATCAATCTTCTAGCTTCCGTATCTGAATTGTAAAATTCATTATTGCTCGTCTGAGCGATGAAAAAGGTGCTCGGCTGAGCGATGAAGAAGGTGCTCGTCTGAGCGATGAAAAAGTGCTCGTCTGAGCGATGACAAAAAAAGTGCTCGTCTGAGCGATGAAAAGTTACTGAGCCGGCCATAGTCATCGGCTGTTAGCACTGAACTGGTCATAGTCCCAGAGTTGTAACAGGACGGTGTTGTTGTTGACGATAAACATGGACTCTAATCCTCCATTCTTCCTTCCTATTACTGTTGTTATTACCTTATTATTAAATTAAAAGACCTTTCACTAAATACATATAAATGTAACTTTATATAAAACAAACATAATGTAAACATTAAACAAAATTTTAATGTGACCTAATTAAAAAAAATAATGCGATTCGGTCCCGAACATTAAGTATACACTTGTTTACGGTCAGGTAAGTCATAAGGAGGTATGAGGAACGTGGGACAACTAAAAGTAGTGAGCGAAAAGCCCGTTCGAAAAAGTTGAATTCCAGGATGAGGAGAAAGATAAAAAATGAAGCTATGAAGCACCCCTAAATAAGTTCTCGAGACCTGGCTAATATGGTCCATACAACTGGTGTTCAGGTTCGTGAGAGGACTATCAGATACTGCCTTAATTCTGAAGACCTGCATGGTACAGTACCTCGAAAGAAACCTTATATAAATGAAATCGACCGTAAAAAGTGTTTTGCTTTTGCCAGAGAATATTTACATAAGACGCATAGTTTTTGGGAGGATGTCATATTCTCTGATGAAAGCATGTTCAAGTTGTTTGGGTCCGATAGGCAGAAGAGTATTTGGAGGCGGCGTATGGAAGAATTGAAAAAGCAAAATGTTTCTGTTACAGTAAAACATGGTGTTGGAGATGTTACGGTATGGGGGTGTGTCTCATACCACGGTGTGGGGAATCTTGTTTCCATTGACGCAATTTTAAATGCTGAGGGTCATGTGAACATTTTGCGCCATAACCTGCATGCAAGTGCCGAAAAATGAATATCCGGGATCCATATGTGTTCCAGCAAGACAATGATCCAAAACACACTGCCAACAAAACCAAGGAATGGATGATATTTAATGTGCGAAGACAGCTGCACACCCCTCCTCAATCATCTGACATAAATATTATAGAAAATTTATGGCACATATTGCATCAGAATGTGAGATTGGATAAAAACTTGGTCCACTCCATGCCCAGACTTCTACAGGCAATTATTGATGCCAATGGATTTTTTTTCGAAATATTAAATTTATATTTATTCTCGCAATAAAAAAACAATCGGAAGTGTGCAAATACTTTTTGCCAGAGGATTTTATTATTTTTATAATTTTTCCCCATTAATCTAAAAAGTTAATTATTGTACACATATAGAATTGTTTTAGTTTTAAATATACTTTTTATTAATGTGAAGTTCAGTGGATTATTATTTCCCTTATGACCGATAGTTATATAAAAACTGGGTTTGCAAATACTTTTTGCCACCACTGTATGTAACATTGTCAGACTTAAAATACTGGCAGTTTTATTTCGATTAATGACCGTGATAGTTTTTTGCAAAACTATTTTTTGTTTTAACCTGCTGCATTTTTATAAGTTGTAAGGGCATGTCTTAGAAGTGTAAATCCGGATTCGCATCCGAAAAAACGGATGGCGAAACTTTTGGTGGCCGAAAACCGCGAAATGTTCGGAGTTATTTCAGTTTTTGACCTGTATCTCCTAATCGGTACATTTTTGAAAAAAAAATCGAAGTAACCATTTTTAAGTAGATTAAATTTGAGCCCTATTGCAGCTCTGTACGTCTAATAGATTCTGAGTTCCGTTCCTATCCTATAACAAATAACCGGAATCTTATCTATCTAAATATATAAAAATCTCCTGTGACGATGTTTGTTCGGGCTAATCTCCGAAACTACTGGACCGATATTAGTGATATTATTATAATTTATAACAATATAACTATCCATAATTAAAAATAAACCATTATATACCTCATTCATTAAACTAATGTTTATAATTTATCAGTTGAGAATTTTGTATATTTCTTGTTTTTAGGATATACTCTACTTAGATATAAGACGAATTAAATGTAAAATCCAAATTCTATTTAGTTCATTTTTTTCATTCATTCATTGTTTCATTTACATTCAAATTTTAACGCAATATTTTTTTAAACTTTTATAACAGCCACAGCAACTGTGCAGAAAGAAGCAAGAAGAGGAAGAAAGAAGAAGTAGGAGCTTCTACCAAAGGTTGAAAAGGCTAAGAAAAGGATTTCAACCCCGAATAGGTTTCTGCAAGGATAGGGATGGCACTCTATTGCGAGACAGAGAAGATATAACCGATAGATGGAAAGAATATTTCAATGATTTGCTTAACCCGGGCACAGAAAATTCTCAAGAAACCACAACAATAAACGTATCGGTGCCAATAGTAGATGATATATAGTCTCTAGAACCTCCAGACCCAGAAGAAGTGGAAGAAGTCGTAAAATTAAAAAATAACAAGGCACCAGGATTCCAAATTCTATTTAGTTAATTTTTTTTTATTCATTCATTGTTTCATTTACATTCAAATTTTAACATAATATTTTATTATATATATATATATATATATATATATATATATATATATATATATATATATATATATATATAATTATAATAATAATATTTATTATAGCGTGGAAGAAAGATCAGGGGCAAATGACGCTAGTTTGATACTTTCCAAAACCTTTCGCAACTAATTTTCTTCTACAGAATTTTAAAATCCATTTTTAATTTAAACCTAACTGAACTGTCGTGGAAGTATTGTCATGACAGTGTGGCAGTAAAGTTAATAGTGAACCTTCGATGTTAAAACGAAATTTATTGATGGCTTGTATTTATTAAAATTGAACTATTCCTATTTTTAGTTTTAATTGAGAAAAAATTGCGGATTCGACTTATTAATAACTTTATTAATATGTGATATAATCGATAGTATCCTGTATTCATTTCGTGTCTTAGGAACTTAATATAGGTGTTTACCTCATCATTAAATGTATATTGAAATAATATTTCGATAATCTAAGGAAAAAATTGAATATTGTTTATGTATATGTATCTATACACATTTTTATGTTATAAAAAAACTAAAAATAACAAAAAAAAAGAAAAAAAGGAGAGATAATGAAAGCAAACACTGGCTCCAATATGTCGCTAATATTGACTAATCGATTAGGTCTACAGTGATAACCTCTTTTATTGGATATTTATAATTTATTATTTACATATCATCAATGAAAAATGTCTGTCTAGTTCTTAAAATTAAATCCTATAACTCTGTAAACATTGACACAAGGAGTTGGAGTAGAGAGCTGGCTTACTGATCTCTAGGTACCCAACGCCAGATATATTATTTACGAGCGACCCGACAATTGGACGGGTAGTAAGGCATATTATATCTACATGTTTTGTCTATCTAATGTATTTTATTACGTAGATATTATAAACATAAAAACAAAACAAAATATTTCGCAGTTAACTTATTAGATAATTTGCCACAGCGACTATTTTTATGATTTTTTTTAGTTAATTCTAGGTTAATATGTACGACGCTTTGAGTTACTGAATTCCAGGTCCCAAGTTGGTGAGCTGATGTAGCACAATAATTGTTTATTTTTATACAAAAAACTTCATTTGTTTCTTCTGGTTTAGACCGTGTCGGTGAATTTTCTGCCAACGTTTCGCCAGACATGCTGCTGACTTCCTCAAGGCTTAATTGAGACTGAAGATGTCCAGCCAACCCGCGGCCTTATATAGTAGCCACTCGGGTCCACTCGTGATTCATCGGTTCCTTCCGTTAGTCGATCGGGTTTCTTCGGGTCCGGGGCCGGAGTCTGTTTTTCCATGTCTGTGATTGCTTGGGGTCTGATAGGCTGGATTTCGGCTTGATTGTTGCTGCTGGTTTAAGTTCTTGTTGATTGTCTTTCTTCTGTTCTATGTTAGGGAGCCATAGTTTACGAGTGGACCCGAGTGGCTACTATATAAGGTCGCGGGTTGGCTGGACATCTTCAGTCTCAATTAAGCCTTGAGGAAGTCAGCAGCATGTCTGGCGAGACGTTGGCAGAAAATTCACCGACACGGTCTAAACCAGAAGAAACAAATGAAGTTTTTTGTATAAATAGTGGCCGTGGAAACTTGAAAGAGTGTTTATTTTTATTTTGATGGTAATTATTTCTAAATATTTTTGTTTTGAAGAGAAAAGCATTACACCAGGATTCGAACCCGACTCGTCTGCATCTCTAGCGTAGTGCTCCAACCAACTGAGCTGCCAGGGGGCGTATCCAAGTCAGACAAATCCGTCCTCTTTACTTATCCTATATCCCCGTGTTCTCGCAATTTTGCTTTAGGAAGAATGTTCATTGAATATTACTTTAATTAGGATCTTG
The DNA here is from genome assembly GCA_964056705.1 of Troilus luridus. Classification (NCBI taxonomy): domain Eukaryota; kingdom Metazoa; phylum Arthropoda; class Insecta; order Hemiptera; family Pentatomidae; genus Troilus; species Troilus luridus. The sequence continues at coordinate 3,206,263 of OZ057412.1, forward strand.
TTGACTTACGGACAATATATTATTTATAATTTATTTTTATTAATGTAGGATGGAAATAGTTGGGGGCTGCAGTCAATGTAAACACCAAATAAGTGAGGACTTATTTATTAATTGTGCATACGTTTCGACCGTTTGTTTTTATATTCTGGAGAGTAGTATAGCTATATGAACCTAATAATATTGAACCTAATGAAACTAAGTTTTGTGAAACGAGAAATAAAAAAAAAAAAATCTTATTTAACTGGATAATAAAAGGATATTTAAAAACTTGTTAAGTGTTATTTAGCCCAGCACTCACACGCAGATAGCGTCACGTGTCAATAACTGAAGTGCGATTCGGCAACAATTTTGATATATCGATTTATTAAAAAAAAAAATAAAAAAAAAAATATATATATATCAATTAAATATCCAACAAAAACATCGAAATAGTTTTCTATAATTTATAAAATGTATCAATATTTCTTTGGAGGAAAATAAATACTGTATGTCTTACTGTAATCATGTATATATAATTACAGTGGGGAGGGGCTACTCCTCCCCCCCCCCGCACCAACACCGATAATACAGAAATTTAAGTTCAGTTTATAAGAAAAATGGCTGAATCTTATTTCATTGCATTCACTATATTGAAATGACTGTCCAAAAATAGAGAGAGAGAAACACACATTTTATTGAAATATTACAATGTCCCACTTGTGGGAAATAAGTAATAGTGCTAAGTAGCCATACAATCATTCCATAAAACAATTAAAAAATAAAATAATTAAATTAATGTAATAAAAATACATACACGTGGTATTAAAAAAAATAAAATAACAATTTACATTCATACCATAATTACACTATTTACAATTTGCCTGGGGTCCCATTACTAAGTTTCTTCCCCAGGAACGAGGGCAAAGCAGGAGTCCGGGAGGCCACTGCCCCCTAGCCCAGCCGCATCACTGGCATTAAACGCCAATGGAAGCTGTTCAAGGGCAAAAATATAAAAAATAATAATAAATATTAAAAATAGAAATATCGGAATAGCCTGTTTTTTTCCTTTGAAAAAAGTGTAATTTTCCGTAAATTCCTACCCCCTACATGCTTTCTCATTATCCGATTTGATCTCGCTAACAAAGAAAACCATAATAATGTCTATTCAACCTTTTTTTCTCAATCTGCTGGTGTTCTTCGAGGCAGTATCCTCGGCCCAATTCTCTATACAGTTTATACAGTTGACATCCAAACAAATGCTAAAGCCATCTTAACAACGTATACTGACGATACATGTCTATAACCATCCAATCCATTTACTGCATCCCATACTCTTCAATCCCATATCACTGACCTTGAAGAATGACGCCAAAACTGTAGAATAAAAAGAAATCCCGTCAAATCACCTTTAACCTCCATCGTTAATACTATACCAATGACTCCTGTAAAAAAAAAATCCGATTCTTAAGATGCATCAAACCTTAACTTGGAATCCTCATACTAGACTGAAAAGACAAGAAACGCTTGCCGTTTCAGGCTACTTTAACACTAACTAGACAAACGCTGTAAGCTCACAAATAATTTTCAAAAGACTCGTATACATGGCTATTATAAGATCTATTAGGACTTACGGAGTAGAGCATTGGTGCTCCACGAATCCATCGAATTCCTTTCGTATTTAATCCTTAAAATCCGAAATCCTTCGTGAAATTCTTAATGCACCTTGCTTTGTTAAGAATAAAGCCCGAACCCGATACCAGTCCTTTCATGACAAACTTTAACCAACTCAAATCCACTAGTTTCAAACCTAGTAATTTCTTCAATTCCCAGTAATCATCCGAGGCGTCCGAAAAGAAGATGGCCTCGTGAACTTCTAAATTGAATTTGTTATTTGAGTACTACCACTGGTTAGTTTCTTCACTTGCTTTATCTAATATCATTAAGTATCAATCATTCTATTTCCTTGTTGTATTAAAATACAGTTGTAAATGTCAATAAATAATTTTTTGTTTTTTTAAACATCTGAAACAAACAGGTATGACGACGCTGGTTCTTTTCTACAATAGAATTTAAAAAGTGTTTGGTACAAAGAAGTTAAACAAATAATAATAACTCATTATTATTATTTATTAACTCAAGAATTTCTATCAGTTTATTATTCATTTTTGAATAGCGAATGTGGTCAATCACAAATGGCATGAATGAAGGCGAGATAACAGATAAACTCGGATGATCTTTGCGGCCTTTATCGGGTTTTCCATTCGTTTATTCCAAAACGGAAAACAGATTCGTAATAGTTCTGAGAAGATCCGTTCATATTATTGCATAGAGATATACATTTCTAAATGTACAATGAACCAAAGAGAACCGGGAGTCAAATGACGTCGCTAAAGGTCAAGGAATTTTCTAATGTCTTCTCCCACACAAACAAGTTTATTTTTCTTTAATGGCAATTATAAATATGTATATATACCAGTTACGTTTTATAACAGTTATATTTCTAACAGATACCTTGGATAACCTTTGTAATTATTTTTATTGGGGTTATAATTTACATAACATAAGATGCAATACAATAATAATGGAAATAAATAAATAGAGCTAATAATAATATATATTATTTTATTAGTTATTGATTTTATTAATTTTTAAATATTTGTATTTGAAAAGAAAAGATATGTCCAGGACCGGGACTAGAACCCGGGTCGTCCAGATCGCTAGTCTGGAACTCTACCAATTGAGCTATCCTGGCTCAATCAGGATCACTCCCCGGTCATGGCCATATACTTTCTTTTCACTGATCCCATGTCCCCGCGTTCCCGCAATTTGCGATGTATACAAGGGGAAGAATGTTCTTTGAACATTTATTTAATTTAGATCTTGTTGACTTATGTATTATAATTTGTCTTATTTCATTAGTTTTTGATTTTATTAATTTTTAATTATTTTTATTGAATTTGATTGAGCCAGGATAGCTCAATTGGTAGAGTTCCAGACTAGAGATCTGGAGTAGGGACCCGGGTTCGAGTACCGGTCCTGGACATATCTTTTCTTTTCAAATAAAAATATTTAAAAATTAATAAAATCAATAACTAATAAAATAAAATAAATTATAATAATATATAATGACGTGAGTCAACAAGATCCAAATTAAATAAATGTTCAAAGAACATTCTTCCCCTCGTATACAACACAAATTGCGAGAACCCGGGTTCGTGTCCCGGTCCTGGATATATCTTTTCTTTTCAAATAAAAATGTTTAATAATAATATAATTGAATATATAACATATATAGATAATATATTGAATATATAACATATATTAATAATGGACTATATCATCAACAATTTAAAATAAAAAAAATTATTTAAAAACTAAGTAATCATAATTTGAATAACATAACATGGTATATAATAATAATGGAAATAAACAAATAGAACTAATTATAATATAATTGGATACATAACATATATAGATAATATATTGAATATATAACGTATATAAATAATGGAATATATTATCAACAATTTAAAATAAAAACCACCCCTAACCTCCAAACAAACAACAAATCAGCAAAAAACCAAAATGAGGATACAACAACTCTAGAACACGAAGAAACAAAGAACAATGAATCTGTAAACAATGTAACTGTTAGAAATATAACTGTTATAAAATGTAACTGTTTGCGCATGGGTACAACATTGGCCTTTTCAGGTGGTGGATTTAATACACCAGTACCGAAATTACCTGAAGGTCCCTCACTCTATTTATCTAAGTACACCTAATGTTCCAGATAGTGTCACATGTAGCACAACACTATCAAATTTTGCTATTGGACTTTATTTTGTGGAAGATTGTTGATTTTGGAAGAAACCGCAATTTTTTTATTTTAATTTATTTATTGATATTTACAACTGCATAATAAAAATACATCTAGTAAATGTGCTAAGCGATACATAATGACATGTGAAAATGACAAGTAGAGAAACTACCCACTGGCAGTACTCAAATCATAAGTTCAACTAAGAAGTCACGGGGCCATCTTCTTTTCAGACGCCTCGGAGGACTATCAGGAATTGAAGAGGAAGCTAGGTTTGAAACTAGAGGCTTTGAGTGGGAATGAAGTTTGTTATGAAAGGATAGATAGCGGTTTCGGGCCAAATCAGCAACAAATGGGACGTTAAGGTCGTTATGGATGATTTTATTCTTAACAAAATAAGGAGCATTAAGGATTTTACGAAGGATTTTGGATTGTAGGGATTGGATACGAGAGGAATCCGATGGTTTAGTGGACCCCCAAAGCTCTACTCCGTAAGTCCAAATAGGTCGTATGATGGTCATGTAGATGAGTCTTTTGTAATAAATTGGGAGCTTAGAGCGTTTGTCTAGTAAGTGTTGAAGTAGCCTGAAACGTCGAGCGGTTTCTTGTCTTTTCAGTCTCGTATGAGGATTCCAGGTTAATCGTTTGTCAAGATGCAACCCTAAGTATCGGATCTGTTCTACAGGCACCAGAAACCGAAATAATTTTTAAATCAACATCTCGAGATTTTTTTGAACTTGATTCATTACAGTGTTGCTTCCAATCTCATAAACTAGTTCAGATCCAATTTAAAAGATGGTGATGTTTGAGGTGAAAATATCTCTGATTATTCCTAATCTGCCAGTAAGTTTAAATAAACTTGTAAGGAAATGCCGTTTAATTCTACTAGCTAAGTAAGAATGCTTAAAAGTCATTGTTATAGTCTTTAGGCTATTATATTTCTTGATATCCTGTAAAGGAGAATCGTAAATTCTTAAGGACCTGGTCCTAGTATAAAATAATTTTTCAATTCTATTACGATCAGCAGAGGATGGGGATCAGACAGTGGAGAGGTCGAGCTGCTGACAGGGAGGACTGGAGAGGCGTTGTTGCGGAGGCCAGGGCCCTCCAAGGGCTGTAGAGCCAGGAAAAAAAAACAAATTACAGATTATTATCTTTATATAGGATTTCTCGGCTTCTACCGGAGAATGGACCTACCCGGGACTTAAGTCAAGGGTGAGACTTGAAAAATTAATTTGTTATACTCATTACTTTTCTCCGAGTAACACTGCTTTCTACATTTGTTTTAAAATATTATAATTTAGGTCCAACTCTTTTATACTGTTCACCGTCATTTCCGGAATCAGTCTATTCGTGGATAACACCTAAGCAAAACTTTTCTTTTTGGTTCTGACATTTTCTAATTTTTTCAGCAACCACCTTCTGTAGGTTATAATCTGCCGATGATACTACATTCACACTGTTCAGTCGTGGATCAATTTCATAAATTAAAATTAGAATCTCGCAGATCTAGTTCACATTTTGTTTCCATGGCGACGAATAAAGAGGATGTTCAGTAGCGTAACATTTAAAGCTTGGTATATTCAAATTCACTAGTCACCGCCGCCATGATCGGCTATAGCCATCTAGATTAGGAAAGAAGGTTGAAACACCATCTGTCGGCCGAATCGCGCTCTTCACTTCACTTGACGCTCCGCATCCAGACTCCAAGCAAACACATCTCTCCACTCTTCTCTACTGAATCCTAAACCTACGGACATTCACCAAAAGGTCGCCGTTCACCGCAGGACATTGATATATTCGCCCAAGGCCCTAGATCGCCTAGCACCACCAGAAGAGACAGGAAGTACACCCTCGATACCACCAGATCGCCTAATACCAGATGCAGTCAGAATTGAGGTGACGAAATTGACTCCACCACCGTAAGTCCGCCTTTTCTCATTCAATTTAATAACCTCAAAGACAACATCATAACATTCACCGTTCGAGATAAAGACTCTAGACTCAATCACCACGCGCCCATTTCGCCCAGTGTTAATGTTTTTGTTTATATGATATATTAACTTTTTCATAATCATTTTCTTTAGTAAAGACTGCATTATCTTTTTTTCTTGTACATAGATATAAGTGATATTTGTTTGTTTGTTTCTTTATTTAATTGTAAACTAATTCATTTTCATGTTTCTATTTAAAATTAATAAACCACATGTTTCAGTATCTCGCCAATTTATTTAAAACCCCGACTCTATTTTGCTATTATATTTCATTTCATTGTCTTTTTTTTTCTCTTTCTATTCAGTCTAATCACGCCCGTACACACATATTTTTCTTCTTGAGGGATTAGCAAAATATCAGGCTACTGGTGAGGATACGTGTGATCAGTTATGATGGCTTGGTCCCAATAAAGCTTTACGTGCTGTTTATCAATTATTGCTTGTGAGTTGTACCTATAATAAGACTTGTGAGTTTTGCCCAAAGTTTTAAATTTGATGAACAATTTTTGCCACATTATTGTGTCTCAGCAAATACTCCTTGCCAGGAATAGCTTGACATATACGTCGCCTATAGGTCTTAGCAATCACCTATTGCTGGCTAGTACAAAACATTCGGTTTCAGGAAATGATAATAATTATTAAATTTTGCCACAAAGTGACTGACTTTAGGTGGCACCAATTTTAAAATATGCCACAGGAGGTTTTTTTTTTTTTTAAATTTGCGCTATTGCGCCACATCAACCGCACTAGGCAACCGATGCCGTCACTACCCTATCACCCCCTTATCTCCAAAATATCATCTAGGTTGCATTGTATGTTAATTAGCAATAGTGGAGCACCTGTCGGCATTGACAGGTGAGCCGCGCAGGTAACTATGCGCGGTCAGAATACTTAACCGCCGGCGGCGCCATTTTGTATTCCAAAGAGCTACGGCAGAGATTCCGAGAACATCACTTAGGCTATTTGTAAACTTTACTCTCGCTTGGGAAAAAAAAAGAAAAAAAATGGTGAAGTCAGGCGATGTGGGTGGAAGCAGTGGATACTGGTCACCAACCTACACAAAGGTTACGCTCAATTACTACTCAGATGTTGAGATTTGAAGTAGTTGCTAATATATATATAAAGGATGACTTGGACCGAAGAAAGAAGAAAAGCCTTCAGTGAAACCTTGAGGAAAAGAAAGAACTGAAACCCCGAGAAAAAACTTTTGAAACCCTGCATCCTAATCGCGTAGTCTTTCATGCCTGTTTCGCGTCAAATAAATAAATATATATCGATGCCTTAGTTCACAAATGTGTTAAGTGCAAATTTTTCAAAAATGGGTTATATTGTTTCTTATATAAATAATTGGTTATATTATTTGTTATATAAAAATAATATTGTTTTTTTAAAATTATTTTATTGAATTGTACAACTGTAATATATACATCTAGTACAAAGGCTGTATGAATAAATAAATGCATGAAAGGACGTGTAGAGGCACTACCCATTGGCAGCACTCTAATTACATTTCTATTATAGAAGGTCTCGAGGCCATCTTCTCTTCTGACGCCTAGGAGGATTGTCCGGGATGGAATTGGAACCAAGGATGGAAACTAGTGGGTTTGGATGGGCCTGGAGTTTATTATGGAATGATAGGTATCTGGAATGGGCTAAATCGGTAACATATGGAACGTTCAGGTCATTATGGATGGTTTTATTTGTGACAAAATAAGGAGCGTTTAGGATTTTGCGAAGGATTTTGGATTGCAAAACGAGAGGAATTTGATGGTTTGGTGGAGCCCCAATAATATTGTTAAGTTGTGATCAGGAAGTCACAGATCAAATCGCCGCTCCGGAAGTATAACGACACAACTGCAAAAATTGAAATTTTACATTACGAGCAAAAGAAAAATAATTCCAATTTGTCTTAATAGAATGGCCTATAGATACGGTTTAATTCTTCTATTAGAGTAGTTTATAAAGATCGTGGGTTATTATTGCAATTTTTATGTTATTTCAATTTATAAAATGACTAATACCAGTATCACAGTAACCAGTGCCATGTAAATACCTCATTGTTCTTCTGACAAATGGATCACAAATTTTACACTTTTGTCTTTATAAGAGTAAGGAAAACAAGTAAAAATATGAAGAAAAGTTATCAAAATAGTATAAAAAGCATAAAAAAAATTATAGAAAAATTATTTACAAAAATTACAGAAAAACCTGTACCAAAATTATTCAAGACTGTCATAAAAGGGAATAATATTATTGTTCATTAGAATAATTAAGTCTTTTAACTTGTTTTCTGGAACGGAAATCTTCCTGGTGTAAGGAGGTATTAAAGAAAGGCTTTCTTGAGCATTTGATTTCCTTTTTTTAAATTTGACCTCTTTCCAATCTACTTCCTTAAAACTATTTTTATGCTCAAAAATATCACTTGTACAGGTATAGTCCAGTGGCAATTTCATTGGTTCCTCGTTTACCTAATCCCTCATGCCAAAAATAGCAGTTAGTTTTTGACGTTATAATTTCGGTTACCTGAGAAAAAAAAACACGAGTCAGTTAGCTGCTTTATTTGATAATTATTAATGGTGCTTGATAGAACTTACTGTGAAGTTGAAGCAGTTTAGTCGCGACTTGTAAAAAATTGCTGATGTTTGCCCCATCGGGACAGATTGCGAATCACAACTGAGCAAATGAGTCGTTATTCTGCTGGTTATAACGACCGATCTTCCCTCTAGTGGCGAATTTCGTAAGTACAATTATGTCGATTTAAAAACATCTAGTAAATGCATTTATGAGTCCGCCAAGACAAAAAAGTCAATTTCACAAAATTTTGATATAAAATTAATAGAGAAGCTGTAAAGGTTACAAAAATATATTGTGTGCTTAAACTTGAACTGTATTTTTCGTGTTAAATTAATATGAAAGTTGATTCATGTAAAATCTTGTTTTGGCACTTAACACATGTGTGAACTATGGCTTGGATTGTAAGATAATGGATGAGAACAGAGTAGATTTAGGCACGAATAGCGACGGGCAATAGATGTCTGTTCGGTTTACAGAAAATATTTTAAAAGGATGTCCTGAAAGACAAAGTGTCTCATATTTAAAACATTTGTGGCTTATGGATGCGTTGCCTGGTCACTGACAAAATACTGCAGAAGGATCCTTGAAGAATAGGAAAGAAAATTCCTGCGTAAAATTTTTGGACTCATCAGATTTGAGTAAAAGTGGAGAATCAGATACAATAATGAGTTAAGGGACCTACATGATGAGCCCGATATAGTAAGAGTCATCCAGCTCAAGGGACTACGATGGTTGGGGCGTGTGGAGAGGATGGATCTAATCAGAACTCCAAGAAGGATGATGTACGAGATATCGAAGGATGGTTCATGATTAAGAGGGATGTCCCGTCACAGGCTGCTTGAGGATGTAGAGGGTGATCTGATGGTGACGGGTATAAACCGCTGGAGACGCCTTGCGGCGGACAGAGGCGAATGGGGGAAGAAATTAGCATTCTCCAAGGTCTGTAGAGCCCAGTAATGAATAAATGTATTAAGGTTTGTTCTGTTTAAGGGAATAAAATAAAGACATAAATATCTATAATAACAAGAATTAAGCTGAGAAAAACAAAACAATATAGTTAAGTTATAAGTGAAGAAAATGGACATTAAGTAATCCATTATTTCTGAAGAATATGAGCTATTATTTAATAACTGATTATAGAGCATCTGTTTGGGATTTTAGGAGATGTTTGCAATTTAGGTATATACACTCAACAGCAAAAAAAACCGGACACTTCATATTTTTTGTATTAAAAGCTAATTTTCAGCAATGTGTTTGTTTTTGTGGGTATTCTAGTTATTACAGAGAATGTAGGGTCTAAGTCCATTGAACTAATCCCTTCAGGATTAGTAAACAATTAGATAAAACTCAGATTTGATTTATTTGTCTTGAAGTTGATTTACCTGTCGGACCTATTCTAAACTGTAAGTAGTTTTTCACACATTTAAACATCTTTAATTTATTAACCAAGCCTTTTCTGTGATTAATAGACATTTTTTTTTTATTTTGGTCCAGAATAATGGTTCTTTGAAATGTTGACATAGCCCGAGCTGATGCCTTGGCCAGAGAAGGTCAGAGCTTGGGGTAGCAAAGTTTACCATTCACGATACACTGCGGCGTTTATTCTATTCTTACCATAAATTAAAAATATTAAAATACATATGTATTTAACAAAATTATAAGACCAAATCTAAGTGTCCGGTTTTTTTTGCTGTTGAGTGTATATAGATTCAATAAACTGCACTACGCATTAAATTTGACCTTGGCAATTCAGCTTTACACTATTACGAACATACAATATTTGTTTTCATTTGTCAGTAAAGACATTATCTAGCAAGATAGCGTGCTATGATTGTAAAGTTTGTGGCGTACGACTTGAGTGTTGACAGGAAGATAAAAATTGTAATTCTAACAGCGGGGGATAGAATTAACAAACATGGAGAAGCCTAATTTATTGTTGACTCTTTTAGTTTAGGAGTTCTCGAAAAATCATTATTTGTTTCTAAAAATAACCATTACGACATATTATGGTGAAAAAAAAAATGAATGAGCTGAATATCAAGTAAGCATATCTCACAACGTTGAATAACATTTTTTGACCTTATATATATATGAATAAGTGGTTAAGTCGGATTTTGTCCAGAGAGAGTTAACTGTTTTCAGAAAAACCGAATCGTATCACTCTCGCCGTTTTTGGCTTTAAATGGAGTTGTAATATAAGCAATAACTCCTTTTCAAGGCAATGCCTTACTTAGCGCCTTATTCACTACGAAAATAACTCGATTCCGCTTACTTAAGTACAAGATACTTATTTTGGATAAAATTAGACTTAACCACTTATTCACCGGGGCTGTAGATATATGATGGAGAAAATGGTCCGGTTGGAGGTTAAAAAAAATTCTCTTATATAGAGAGAACTGTTTATTGGATTGCTGACGTTTCGATCCAGATTGCAGGTATTCTTCAGGCCTAAATATACAAGATACATATTATTATTTAACGTTTTTTTTACAACTTAGTTGTTTTTCGTATCTAATGCCTCGCCACACATCTCGGTCCAGCCAGCCTCCTCCATATCTTGCAACCATATTTTTTTGGGTCGCCCTCTTGTCCTCCTTTCCGTAGGGCAATAGCCGGAGATTGTTTTTGGCCATCGTTCCTCTGCTATTCTATTTAAATATGCACTTAAATAGCATATAAATTAAGATGATATAGTGAAGATATTAATTTCTAAGATAATCTTTCCTATTCTTCAAGGATCCTTCTGCAGTATTTTGTCAGTGACCAGGCCACGCATCCATTAGCCACAATTGGTCTCACAAGATATTAAAAATATATTTAGTGATCTAGGGAGATGAGAGATAAAAAATATATAACAAAAACAGAGCTAATATTTATGATATCTCACATTTCTGTGTATCATATCTTCCAACATTCTTTCACCATATTAACTTTGAACAATTTAAGTATTATTAAAAAAAGATAAAATGAATTTAAAAGATCGGCGAGGAGCTACATATATATTATTGTAGCGTGTAAATTTATTTTATATTTCTCGGCTGTTTATAAGGTTGAAGAAAGAAGGTCCAGAGGAAGACCCCGACATACCTGGGAAGATGGTGTTAAGGAAAGCTTCGTGAAGAGAAGCCTACAGTGGAATAGATGACGAGAAATGTTGGAGGATCGTTGAGTGTGGTCCGGGCTGTACAGAAGGAAACCTCACATTGCATGAGCGATCTAGATGATGGACCATGATGATGATGATGAATTTCGCACTTAGAACATATATAATGTTTCTTATTTGAATATTTATTGATCACACCCCAACCATTTTCTTCATAATCATATATGCGGTCAGCCATTTTCACATCTATACATTAGTTCATGGTAAACTCAATAACTACACGATAGAGTGATTCACCAGGAAGGTTCAGGTATATAATTTGTCGAGGTTTTGTCTCAATGGGTTGGTATATCGATGGGTTTCACCGAAGACGCTGCTTGTCTAACCCCGTGCAAATATCCAGCGTGCAAGATAATAAATTCTTATATAAAGAAATATTTGGTTTTGTTTTTATAGTTATAATTTCTATTTAATTAAGCTGAGATGGGAAGAAAGAAAATCAAGACTTTCAAAGAAGGCTAACGAATGATATTCACGTGGTCCTTAGTGGCCGGTACGTGATAAAAAAAAATACATTACACAGACAAATTATGTAGGCATAATATGCCTTATTACCGGAGCTGGGGTAGTTTGCTAGTTAATGAATTAATTTAATGTATTTCTGAATTACTAAATTTAATTTATATAATTATATATATATATATATATTAGTAGATTAGCTGTAAATAACGAAAAGGTATTTGAGGAGCTGAGTTGACTAATATATTGACATTTGAAACCATGACAGTTTGTTTAGGTAGTGAACAATTCTGGCGTACGTGGCCACTTCACCTCATCGTACAACTTCTGTCGTATTACTAATCAAGTGTTTATACTTGGCTACTCGTAAAATGAGAGAGATATATAGCTAGATAAATTTGTTTGTAAAAGTGATTATCACATGATGGCAACACAGAAATATTAGAAAATATTACTGAAAGATTGACAGGGAGGTGTCATTTAAAAAATAACTGGTGAGGTGTCGCTGCATTGTGAAATCACTAATTTAGCAGCCCTGTACTATCCTGTGATGTATAATATATATTCAGAAAGCGGGAAAATACGTTTAAATACGCAGTATCCATTTTATGTTATTTAACACAAAACATAACTAATATTATACTAAAATTACAATAATAAAAGTTTAAAAAAATAAATAAATACAATAATAAATAAATAATATATATAAATAATAATAAATAACAACAATATAAATAATAATAATATCAATAAATAATAATAATAAAAAATGAATAAATAAAATCCAATAAAAAAAAAGTTAAATGAACAAACAAACAAACAAACAAACAGCAATAAATGACTTGAAGAACCCGAAGGCCAATAGGTGTTTACAAGCTGCAGTCTTTTTTAACAGAATTTCTCATATTTACGCCTCGGACGTTTGCAAGATCTCCATAAATTGATCTCTAAGATTTGCCCTTGTTACCCCGAAGCGGTCTCGCGTGTCCTAACTTTATGATGAGTTAAAGTGGCTCTTCCCTCCCTTCCGAAGACAATATTTCCTCTGTTCATTCTTATACCAATCCATTCACTCTCAACACCCTTCATATATCTACAGTCTCCTCCAATTCAAATCTATCATTATTCAAATCCTTGCTTTTTCAACACTTATTAGCTTCCCAAAAGGATACTCTCTAAGCAGGTTAGGCATTTGCTTAGAATGTAATGTATAGAATAACTCATTGTGTTATTTAGTTCTTTTAATTTTGCATCTAACAAAAGCTATGGATTTATCTATTCTCTGTAATTGCTTAATATCCTGTCAAGATCTGTACTGTTTATTTACTTACTATTATTTTTGTTTATATATTTCTTTTTAAATTGTTTTCTGTAACTTTTTACACGCGTTATGATTTGTAACATTTAGCCTCCTGGGCAGATAAATATTATGTTTTTTTTCCTGTTCATATCTGTTATTCTAAAGGGACTTAGTGCCAGAATAAAGTTACTTTTCTATTCTATTCTATTCTATTCTTGTTCAGTCGCGAATCATCTCATAAATTAAAATTAGAATCTCGCAGATCCTTGTTCACATTTGTTGCCATGGCGACGAATAAAGAGGACTTTGTTTTCCCCCACTCCGTCATCTCGCACTTCACTTGACTCTTCGCATCCAGACTCCAAGCAAACCACATCTCTCCACTCTTCTCGACTGAAGCCAAAACCTAACCTCGCCGTTCACCGTAGGACATTGATGATATTCGCCCAAGGCCCTAGATCGCCTAGCACCACCAGAAGAGACAAGAAGTACACCCCCGATACCACCAGATCGCCTAATACCAGATGCAATCAGAATTGAGGTGACGAAATTAACTCCACCACCGTAAGTCCGCTTTTTCTCATTAAATTAATTAACCGCAAAGACTATATCATTCCATTCAACGTTCGAGATAAAGAACTCCACAATCAAACACCATGTGGCCTAGATCACCCAGTGTCAGTGTGCTTGTCTGACTATTCATATCGGTTCGAAACTTATATTAATATTTCTTTCATCATCAGTCAAGAACAATTCCTTTAGTAAAGACTGCATTATCTCCTTTTTTTGTACATATATATTAGTGATCTTTTGTTGGTTTCTTTCTTTATTTAATTGTAAACTAATTCATTTTCATGTTTGTATTTAAAATTAATGAACCACATGTTTCAGTATCTCGCCAATTTATTTAAAACCCCAACTCTATTCTGCTAATATATTATATTTCATTATTTATCTTTTTTTTCTATTCAGTCTAATCACGCCCGTACAATTCTAATGGATGCACCCGAATTGAAATATTAATATTGGAACAAATGTTTCTTTTTGTCTATAAAAAAAACATGTTAATGCAATATAAAAGAGTCGGAACTGGATCATGTGAGGTTAACATAAGATTAATCTAGTTAAAAAGCGATAACGAATCGAGATGGAGAAAGGCAAGTGGACTCGATTAGAGGCAGTTAGCGATACTAGGCTGCCACTTATCCTCTTGGGTCGCTCTAACTCGATCTGGCTACAATAAAGTTAAATACATGACAATACAGTTTAATACAGTTCTATTGCTCACATCCTCTCCTCTCTTCCCACAGCTGTCTTACATAGTTATAAGGAATTATTTCACAATATATATGTAAAAATTAACAAAAAAGAGGTTATGCAAAGCAGATGAAGTAAGAACTGAAAATAACCGATGAGGACTTCCTGGACATCTTTTCTTGGGCGACGAGAGAACGAAGCAGTGCCATGGGAGATGGACAGAGGGGAGAAGAAGGAAATATTCAGAGAGAATGAAGGATTATTGGTGGAGAAGAAATAAATAAAGAGCTAATAACATTATAGCTGCGTGGTCTTTGGTCAGCCAGTTCACAAAAAAAAAAAAGATATATATATATATATATGTATATATATATATATATATATATATATATATATAGATATATATATATATATATAATAGAGTAAGAATAGAAAAGCAACTTTATTCTGGGACTAAGTCCCTTTAGAATAACAGATATGAACGGGAAAAAAACATAATATTTATCTGGCCAGGAGGCTAAATGTTACAGATCATAAAACATGACAGAAAATAATTTAAAAAGAAATATATAAACAAAAATAATAGTAATTAAATAAATAGTACAGATCTTGACAAGATATTAAGCAATTACAGAGAATAGATAAATCCATAGCTTTTGAAATTGAATGCATGAGCTAGCAAGTAATACTTTCTTTACATGATGTACATTTCCATAAAAAAAACAAAATTGAAACGACTAATTAAAACACTAAATTTCATTCCCCTGCTTAGAGGGGATCTTTTTGGGAAGCCAGGGGATGTTGAAAAAGCAATGATTTAAATGAACTCAGTGAAGAAGCATGTTAGGAGGGATTGAGTTCCACATTGTAATGGAGTGGGCGAGAAAGGAACGCTCGAACGCTTGCTTCTCTGAGAACGAGTATAGATATCAGAATGTTCTTATATGCTATATAATGTAGTATATAATAATAATGTTGTATATAAAAATGTTTTCTATGTACTCTTATAAATGTATATCTTTTGTATAAAATCCTATGTACTTCTTTTTTCTGTTGGGTTTTTTAAATTTTTACCAACAACATAAACTTATTAACCAAACAACCATGTATGCAATATCATTCTCATTGTAAGGGATTATCCCACCAATGTTTAAAATGCATGTATATAATTTAAAATTAAATAAAATTAAAATCTCAAAAAAAAAAAAATAGATATCGGAAAGGGGAGATCTTGTTTTGTGGTGGACTGAGAATTTTAATTGGATGAGACTGTAGATATATGAAGGATGTTGCTAGTCAACGGATTGGTATAAGGATAAACAGAGGAAATATTGTTTCGGATGGGAGGGAAGAGCCACTTAAACTCATCATAGAGGTGGGAGACGCGCGATCGCTTCGGAGTACCGAGCACGGATCTTAGAGAGCAGTTCATTATTCTCTTTAATCTGTCTTCAAGCATTTTAGAGAGGCCTCCATATACCACGCTACAATAGTCAAAGTGGGGGAAGATGAGAGAAGATACGAGAAGCTTACGGGTTGTGTAAGGCTACACCTACATTGGATCCGGTGTGATACGATGAGACGTCGCTAGCAACCCAAATGACTGAAATATGACAAGAGTTATAACATTTGGTCCTTTAAATTTATAAAATAATTTATAAATAATCTTAATTTTATAAATTTAAAGAACCAAATGTTATAACTCTCTATATATTTCAGTAATTTGGTTTGCTAGCGACGTCTCATCGTATCACACCGGATCCAATGTAGGTGTAGCCTAAGGAGATGTTGAGAACGATGGAATAATTTCAGGGGATTAATTGACCGTCGGGATATTCGGCTGATGTGGGAGCTGAAAGTGATGGGTTGAAGGATTAAAGTTATGAGGAAGGAGGGAATTGGTAGCTAAAACCATGGCCTAAGTTTTCATTGCGTTTAATTCCATTCTGTTCAGCTTGGCCATGGTACTGATCCTATCAAGGTCTTCCTGAATACTGGCAAGTGCAAAAAAAAGCTCAGAAGGAGGGAAGGACAAATAGATTTGGAAGTCGTCATTATATAGATGGTACAGTGTTGAACAGATTTAGGAAGATCGTTGATGTAGCAGAAATGGAGAGAAGAGATGCAAGAGCCCTGTGCTACTCCTGAGGTCAGAGTGAGGAAAGAGGTATGGAAACTGCATAAGATCTTTTTTATTTTTTATTTATTTATTGATATTTACAACTGTATTAAAAAATCCATCCAGTAAATAGGCTATGTGATACATAATTACATGAGCTAATGTCAAGTAGAGAAACTACCCACTGGTAGTACTCAAATCACTAGTTCAACTAAGAAGGTCACGTGGCCACCTTCTTTTCAGACGCCTCGGAGGATTATCGGGAATTGAAGAGGAAGCTAGGTTTGAAACTAGAGGGTTTGAGTGGGAATGAAGTTTGTTATGAAAGGATAGATACCGGGTTCGGGCCCAATCAGCAACAAATGGGACATTAAGGTCGTTATGGAGGCCTTTATTCTTAACAAAATAAGGAGCATTAAGGATTTTACGAAGGATTTTGGATTTTAGGGATTGTATACGAGAGGAATTCGATGGCTTAGTGGAGCACCAAAGCTCTACTCCGTAATTTTTTTTTTTTAATATTGGAATATTGGAGGAAATATTGGAACCATCAGATAGAGCAGTTGGAAAAGGACAAAGTTTAGTTTGGCAAAAAAGATAGAATGGTCCAAGGAATCAAAAGCTTTAGAATAGTCAAGTAAGATTAGCAAACTCTATAGCGGTATCTGTGGGTGATTTTGGTAAGGGCAGATTGTGTGGAGAAACCTGGACGGTCATTTGATTGAAGTGGATCGTGGAGTTGGGACTGTTCGAGGAAATTTGATATTTGAGACTGGACTATTTTTTCAAGACGTTTGGACGGTAGTCTTTGGGAGATTCTGGGATAGAGTCTTGTGATGGACTGAGGCTTTTTCCAAGAAGTCGGGAATACAGCGTTTTGTAGTGAAAAATTATATATGAGGAATAGGACAGGTAGATAATCGATAAGGCATAATTTGAGCAGTTTGACGGGAATCCCATCAAAGCCTGTGGAGTTGGTGTGGGATTTCAAGGAGGAATAATGTCGGTAGGTGAAATGTCTAAAAAATAGAAGATGTAGGGGTTGAAAAAGATGGCGATAGTGAAAAGTCGGGAGAGGGTGTAATTTTTAATTATTGACTGAGGTAGCCAAAAAATAAGAGTTCAGTTCATCGGGAGAGGCTGGAAAGGATCTAGAGGAAGATGAATCGCAGAGGGAAAACATTCCAAGGAGTTGATTTAAGATCGGGAGAAGCGGACAGGGGTCAATGCAAGTATTTGTGCTTTGCCTTTCTGATTGTAGACTGTGTCAAATTTCAGAGAGCCTTCAATGCTTGATAGTTATCATATATATTATCATTTACAAAGTCATAATTCTATGTAGTCGTATCTGTAAAAAAATAAAAAAACAATTAAAGTTAACATTTCACACACTATTTACCAAACTGTTTTCTTTTAACTAAATAACAAGACACAATCAGTAATAACCTCCCCGGTTCTCCCCTCACAGCTGTTACCATGGTAACCGTATCACTCCCATTCAAATGAAAGACGTTTAGTTAGTGTATATATATTGGTTTCTACTTATCTTGACTGTAGTGCAAATATATATGATGGTTCTTGAGTTTCAGTCAGTTATTTCAACTTCTTAGGCGACGTTTCGAGACTAGGCTAGTCTCATATTCATGCCCTGACAGTGAAAAAATGATCTTTTAGTGAAAACATTAAATAGCACACTAAAATAAATATAAAATGGCACGTGTAAGTTGTAATGGACAGGGTGTACTTACAATTTCCAAAGAATTGATCAATTTATCATCAATCAGTTACTTCGCAATATATCATAGAATGTTTATATTGCATTAGCTATGATCAACGAATAAGTAATCGATTTTTAGGAACAGCAGTTTTATTTAATTGTTGAATCATATTAGACTATTTATTATTATATCACCAAAAATTAATAAAATTAGCGATTTTTATATTTCTCTATAGTTATCATTTCTTTTATATTACGTTAGAAGCTATTTTTTTCTTGGTGTATCACTTTAGGTGCATCAAATTTAAATGTATGTTGAGTATTTCTAAAATGTGTAGTGAGCGGTGTTTGATCTGGTTTATTGGGGTTTTTTATTATTGAATCACAACTATATTTGTGCTGGTACACTCTTCGTTTTAAGTATTGTTCCGATGATCCGAAATAGGATTTGAAGATAAATGCGGCAAAAAGCTCATTTTTTCACTGCCAAGGCATGAATATGAGACTAACCTAGTCTCGAAACGTCGCCTAAGGCTACACCTACATTGGATCCGGTGTGATACGATGAGACGTCGCTACCAAACCAAATGGCTGAAATATATCGAGAGTTATAACATTTGGTTCTTTAAATTTATAAAATTAAGATTATTTATTGATTATTTTATAAATTTAAAGAACCAAATGTTATAACTCTCGATATATTTCAGCCATTTGGTTTGCTAGCGACGTCTCATCGTATCACACCGGATCCAATGTAGGTGTAGCCTAAGAAGTTGAAATAACTGACTGAAACTCAAGAACCATAAACAATATATATATATGTATTTGAGTAAAGCAATATTGATTTTACTCTAAAGTAAAACAATGGTGAACTCATAAGAAGACAGTGTTCTTAATTTTTTAAAAAGATTAATAAAAATTAATTCAGTTTATTTCGTTGTTCTAGCTCTGAGACGAATATCCGGACGCTGCTACAGTGGGAGGTCTAAATTTTGCCTACCCAGGTTTTATTGGGATAGGGATTTTTAACGAGTACCTGAAATCGTACAGGCTCGGGACCCCCGTTTAACGTCCCTTCCGAAGGACGGAGTAACTAAGGATGTTTTACTCCCTTTAAAAAATTCTAGGGCCACCTGCCGGGCTACGAACCCGCGATCTTGGGCTTAATAGTTTGTTAGCCTATCCACTGGAGCACAGGTGGCCCCATCCCCCACGGTTAACTGTTAGTCTAGATTCCTCGTTAAGTTAATCCCTAGATGATGATAGCTATGGAAATTAATACAATAGTACCTATTGCACTTTCAGAGATGAATTTGACTTATAACTTTATAAAGTTATATACCTTGTTGGATGATCCCCAATGCTTATATTTTAGGTATTGATAATGACTAATGTCAATAAATAATAAATAATTATGTAGAATGGATATTGATTTTCTTCCTTGATTATGGTTATTAAGGTGTGTGAATTGTTAACTTTAAATGTTGTTTCTTTTCTTACAGGTAATACTGTATAGAATAATGAGTTTTTAAATCAGTTACAAGAAATTATTGTTGTAATAAAAATAAATTTTTTTACAGAGAGGAACTCAGTTTTTTTTTTTGAGATTTTAATTTTATTTAATTTTAAATTATATACATACATTTTAAACATTGGTGGGATAATCCCTTACAATGAGAAAGATTTTGCACACATGTTTGTTTGGTTGATAAGTTTTTGTTGTTGGTAAAAATTTAAAAAACCCAACAGAAAAAAGAAGTAGATAGGATTTTATACAAAAGATATACATTTATAAGAGTACATGCAAAACATTTTTATATACAACATTATTATTATATACTACATTATATAGCATATAAGAACATTAATTTAAAGAACTCATTTCAAAATATATATTATTTATAGTAGAATGTGTTTTGTTCGTTTGTGTTTTTATTTTGGTGTTGTTGTTTTTGTATAATTTCCTATTTCTTGAATGAGTATGTTGTTGGCATGATAGTTGGCATGAGGTGAAGAATCTGAGGGTTTGTTGGTGTATAGATTCATGTATTGTTGGGATATCTAGTTCATTGTGCATTGTGGTGATTTGAGTATATATTGGATAGTTTTTTATGATTCTTAGACATTTGTTCTGGAAGGTCTGTATTTTTTTTATGTGTGTTTTGCTAGCTAAACTCCAGACTGGGCATGCGTAAGTTACCATGGGCCTCATAACTCCCTTATATAATATTTTCTTATTTTTTTCCGATAGTTTTGATTTTTTGTTGAAGTAGGGGTACATTTTATATAATATTCTACGGGCACTATTTAGTTTATTGTTTATATGATGGTTGAATATTAGTTTGCGGTCTAAAGAGATTCCTAAATATTTAATATGGTTAGATATAGCTATTGAGGTATTGTTAAGTAGTATGGTGGAGGGGAGTTGTCATATTGCTAATACAGTGAGCAGTGGGAGTATCCATGGCAACCAGCCCTGGCCACAAGATTCCAGCAGTTGTTAGGCTCATACTCGAACTTATAACCTTACTTAATGTTTATGGTTTAAGTGTAATTGTTATTAATTCAATATAATGTTCAAACATATAAAGTGCTTTTTTATGGTATTATGAAATAAAAAAGCACTTTATACGTTTGAACATTATATTGAATTAATAACAATTACACTTAAACCATAAACATTAAGTAAGGTTAAGTTAGAGTATGAGCCTAACAACAGCTGGAATGTTCTGGCCAGGGCTGGTTGCCATGGATACTCCCAGTGCTCACTGTATTAGGAATATCACAGGAGTTTTGGTCTTCGTTTTGTGAAAATTATAGCTTCGGTTTTGCCAGTATTTAAATTCAGCCCCCATTTTTTCAGATATTTGTAAGTCTTGCAAAATGCTTCCTGTAGCGTTTTAATTATTGTGGTTATGATGATAGTATTGCTGTATCATCGGCGAACAACTAATTTCAGTATAATGTTGTACCATGTATAATGTTATAATGTTTGTACCATGTATGTGTGTATATATTTATTAATGAATAATTTAATTATGTAATTATTTCATCTCACTGGTTGTAAGGCTGGACAAATTAATGCTTGAATTTAAATAAAACTGAAACATTTTTTTAATGAAAATGTTTTTCTCAATCTGTCTAAATCTAGCTTTTTCCTCAAAAGTTTAGAATTTTACTTGAGTAATCTTGAAGATTGAAACTTCCCGTGAGATCGAGCTTTGATGGCGTTGTGAAAATAAAAAAAAAAAAGTAAATGTCCCCCAAACGGAATTTCTTTTATTGTCGTGACCGGTTTCAGAGCATTACCTCACCGCTCTGGAACAAGGAAACTATTGCGAAGCCTGTTGTGTAAAATAATTATAATTGTGGAAAATAGTTTCAATTAGATAAAATTATAATTACAAACCTAATAAACAATAATATATACCTGCGTAGTAATTAAAACAATTAAAAATGGCTAAAAGCACAATCCGGTACTTTTCCGGTAGCGGGCGCAAGTGTTTGGGGTCGTGTGTTCTTTTCTCTGAATTCATTCAAATCAAACCACGTCTTTCTTCTTTTCTTCAATCTTAGAAAAATGATGGAAATTTGGGATTTAGCTTTTTTTTTTTTTTTTTTAATTTATTTATTTAAATTTATAACTGTATACAGAATACATCAAGTAAATATTATGATTGAATAAATTGACATGAAAAGACAAGTAGAGAAACTACCCAGTGGTAGTACTCAAATAAAAAGTTCAGCTTAGAAGGTCACGAGGCCATCTTCTTTTCAGACGCCTCGGAGGATTATCAGGAATTGAAGAGGTTGCGAGGTTTGAAAGTAGTGGGTTTGGGTGGAAATGAAGTTTGTCATGAAAAGATTGATATCGGATTCGGGCCAAATCAGCAACAAATGGGACATTAAGGTCATTATGGATGATTTTATTCTTAACAAAATAAGGACCATTAAGGATTTTCCGAAGGATTTTGGATTGTAGGGATTGGATACGAGAGGAATTCGATAGCTTAGTGGAGCCCCAAAGCTCTATTCCGTAAGTCCAGATGGGTCTAATGATTGTCGTGTATATGAGTCTCTTGTAATTAATTGGGAGCTTAGCGCTTTTATCCAGTAAATGTTGAAGTAACCTGAAACGACGAGCTGTTTCTTGTCGTTTCAGTCTAGTATGAGGATTCCAAGTTAAGCGTTTGTCAAGGTGTAGTCCTAAGTACTGGATCTGTTCTACATGACTAAGAGGGATGTTATTAAACGATACAGGGGGGCAGGAAGTCGCTGGTTTACGACGGAGGGTAAAGCTGATTTGATGAGATTTATGGGAATTTATTTTAATCCTCCAGTTTTGACACCAATTTTCAAGGTCAGTGATGTGGGATTGAAGAGTACGGGATGCTATAACTGGATCAGTGTTGACAGATAATAGACATGTGTCATCCGCATACTTGGTAAGGATAGTATTAGGATGAGTTGGGATGTCAGCTGTATAAACTGTGTAGAGAATTGGGCCGCGGATACTGCCTTGAGGAACGCCGGCAGATTGAGGAAAGAGGGGTGAGTAGACATTATTATGATTTACTGTGAATGAACTGTAGGAGAGGTAGGATTGGATAATAAGAAAGTATGTAGGAGATAGGAATTAAGGATTTAGCTAAAACTGAAAAAGATGCAGTATCTTATTTTCAAGAGAAAGGTATATTGGCAAAGAATGCAACATGTAATCATAATCATGAAATGTAAGCTCTCGTCTATCTCAAATATTTTTGCAGGACCAACGATTTTTTTTTTCTACACATTCCGCTAATACTTCTCTTAAGTAGCTGTTCCTACCTACAACTGTATTATGATTCATATCCAATTGCTTTTTGAAACCATTTAACTGATGTCAATCCAGCTGTAAAAAAACCCTCAAAAATGTTAGAACTACGTAGAATTACGTAGAAAAAACACGTACCACGCTCTTCTTCGTGCGATATGTTGAAAGATCGCACCGCCAACGTACTCCGTCACAAAAAAACAGTTTCATTTCATGATTCTGATCGCATGCTGCATTTTTTGCCAAAAATTAAACTGGTACAAAAATTAAGACTGAAGAAAAAAAAGGAAAACGTGCTTTGTTTTGAATGAATTCAGAGAATAGAGCACATGACCCAAAACGAGCATATCCATTATGATTGGAAGAAATTTGGCGGAATTCTGCATTATTTGGTAATTTTTAGCGGAAAAGTACCCACATTCCTTTAATTTAACATGGTATATTGTACTATCGAATTTAACAAATTGTTGGAATAAGGAAATAAGATTGATACTTGTGATTTACCTGGTCGCCATTGACTGTTATCTGCCATTGTTTATAGCAGTGATAATTCTGATAATGATGTTATCCGTCTAATTATTTATGCTAATGGAAATTGAAATATACAAAATACAATCTTCTCTATCCACGCCCCCTTTCTTATTGAAATGTTTTTCTTTCACTTTCGACGAAAATATGTCCATTATATTTTTTGCCAAAATCCATTAGATGACCCTATTTACAAAAGTTGATCTATCGAATTATTGCAAACTTCTGAAAGTATTTCACAGGTTCTTCTTCGGGAGATAGCAATCCACGAAGTGTTATATTTGTTCATTTTAAATAGAAAAAAAAAATAACTAGATTAAAAAATAATACAGAATCAATAATATAATTGAAATGAAAAGGTTACACGAGAAAATGCGGTAGGTTTCAAGGTGACCTAATAAATCACAATTACGACATTTTGGTACATTTGTCTATGAATGACACACATACAAGCTTAATCACTAATACGCAAGCACACTCGCACACACAGAACCGAGGTAGAGAGTGCCTCTAGAGCTGCCTGTACCTCCAGAACCCTAATGCTAAAGATACCAAGGATACATATGAAATATTCTGCCTTTCCCAGCTCTACGAGTCATGTAAGATGAGTTCGAGTTTTAATATCTAGTGGATGGTTCGGGTAAATATATTTCAAACCGTTTTAGGAAACTTGGCGAATCTGACATGATTATAGTCTTGCCAGCAACCGATAAGCAGACATGCAAGGCGTCTATCACGTGAATGGCAGTCATATTGTTTTTCCAACGCATAATTTTCTCAGTGTTGGTATTTTTAAAAATTTCCGGTACTTGTGTATTAGATCCACCACCAGAAAAGGCCAATTTTATACGCCTGCGCAAGCAGTTACATTTTATAACAGCTACATTTTTAACTGTAACAGTTACATTGTTTACAGATTCATTCTTCTTCGTTTCTTCCTGTGTTCTAGAGTTGTTGTTGTATCCTAATTTTTCTTTGTTGCTGATTTGTTGTTTGTTTGATGGCTATGGATGGTTAGGGGTTGTTTTTATTTTAAATTGTTGATGATATATACCATTATTTATATATGCTATATATTCAATATATTATCTATATATGTTATGTATTCAATTATATTATTATTAGTTCTATTTATTTATTTCCATTATTATTACATTCCATGTTATGTTATGCAAATTATGAATACTTAGTTTTTAAATAATTAGTTTTATTTTAAATTTTTGATGATATATTCCATTATTTATATATGTTATATATTCAATATATAATATCCAATATATACTCAAATCACCACAATGAACAATGAACTAGATATCCCAACAATACATGAATTTATACACCAACAAACCCTCAGATTCTTCACCTCATGCCAACTATCAGACAACGTACTCATTCAAGAAATAGAAAATTATACAAAAACAACAACACCAAAATACAGACACAAACAAACAAAACACATTCTACTATAAATAATATATATTTTGAAATGAGTTCTTCTTTAAATCAATGTTCTTATATGCTATATAATGTAGTATATAATAATAATGTTGTATATAATTTTGTATGTACTGTTATATATATATCTTTTGTATGAAATCTTATGAACTTCTTTTTTCTGTTGGTTTTTTTAAATTTTTACCAACAACAAAAACTTATTAACCAAACAACCATGTATGCAAAATCATTCTCATTGTAAGGGATTATCCCACCAATGTATAAAATGTATGTATATAATTTAAAATAAAATAAAATTAAAATCTCAAAAAAAATAAATACATATATACATATATTCAATATATTATATATATTCAATTATATTATTATTAGTTCTATTTATTTATTTCCATTATTATTATATTGCATGTTATGTTAAGCAAATTCTAACCCCAATAAAAATATTTAAGAAGGTTATCCAAGGTAACTGTTAGAAATGTAACTGTTATAAAACATAACTGGTTGCGCACTGGCGTTTTCTGGTGGTGTATCTAATACAAAAGTACCATATTTCCTTTATTAAAATTAAAACGTGACATTCAACGGAAAAGATTGAAAATATAATAAAACACTAGATTAATAAAAGGTAAAAAATATTTCATAAATGTTCTCCATAAACTCACCCACTTCAACAAACTAAAAGCTCTATGAATTCAAAGGAAAATTTGGATTTTTCTTTTAATTGTGAATATTGAAACATTAACTAATTTAATGATAATGAATTACAAATTTCGAAGTTGAATTCAAAGTGACTTAATCACCAATGAAATCCGATAGACCGCACTGTCGCGGAACCGTTAATTGATAAGTACTCCGAAGTTAAACCGCGCCAATGACTTCCTGTCCTCCTGTGTCATTTAATAACATCCCACTGATTCCTGTAGAACAGGTCCGGTACTTAGGACTTCACCTCGACAAAAGACAAACTTGGAATCCTCATACTTGACTGAAAAGACAAGAATCAGCTCGCCGTTTCAGGCAACTTCAACATTTACTAGACAAACGCTCTAAGCCCCCAATTAATTACATAGGACTCATATACATGACAATCGTTAGACCCATCTGGACTTACGGAATAGAGCTTTGGGGCTCCACTAAGCCATCGAGTTCCTCTCGTATCCAATCATTACAATCCAAAATCCTCCGTAAAATCCCTAATGCTCCTTACTTTGTTACGAACAAAGTTATCCAAAATGACCTCAATGTCCCATTTGATGCTGATTTGGCCCGAATCCGATATCAATCTTTTCATGACAAACTTTATTCCCACTCAAACCCACTAGTTTCAAATCTAGCAACCTCTTCAATTCCTAATAATCCTCCGAGGCGTCTGAAAAGAAGATTGCCTCGTGACCTTCTAAGTTGGACTTATTATTTGAGTACTGCCACTGGGTAGTTTCACTACTTGTCATTCATGATAATATGTTCCAATCATTATATTTACTTGTTGTATTATATTAATACAGTTGTAAATTTCATTAAATAAATTATTTAAAAAAAATTAATGTTTAACCGCAATTCCTATAAATAAGAAAAAATGATTCTTGTATTATAATCGTAACTTAATTAAATTAATGCCAATGAACTAGATAAGGTTATTGTATAGTGTATAATTGAATACACAGCTACTAAACATATAGTTATCCCTTCTATATATACTGACTGATGTCAATGCTAGATATTCATCAACAACGTATACAGCCAGTTTTTTAAAGGGTTCATTAGAGCCATTAGGAATTCTATTTTTGGGGTTCTAGTGGTCTCACTCCTTATCCCTAGGGACAAAATACTCTAATAGAGTCCAATCCCTAGGGATTAAATAACTATAATAGAGCCTGGCTTTAATTTATAAAACCGATTAAAATATCTGGCATAATTTTAAGGCTAAATTAACTGAGAACGCTGTTGATTTTAACGATTTAAAAAAATTAAATTAAATTCAAATACGCCTTCACCATCTATAAAATACGATATTGGAAAAAACGAATTCTAAAAATAAATAAATAAATCTGGTACTTGTGTATTAGCCGGTCACCATATACATTCTTTTCTCGTGTTATTTCTTCTTATTTGAGTTACTACTGTGTGGGTTATTAAATTATTTTTAGTGTTTTTGTTTTGTTAATTTTTTTTTATTGTCTATTTAAATTTCTGTATAATAGTTTGGTAATTTAAATATAGCCTTTAAAAGAAAAAGCTGTCTTTAATACTACCGGAAGTTCGGAATAATTCCAAAGACGAAATTATGTGAAAAAGGTCATCAAATGGATTCTGACAAGTTTTGGTCTGGAATTAGCATTTTAATAATACATATTGTATATTTCAGGGTGTAGGTGTTATTTACAATAGCAGATAACAGTCCCTGGGCACCGATTAAGCCACAAGTACCATTAATCTCCAAGTTTACTCAGATTTATTACAAATCTGACAATAACAAAAAATATAAAAATAAAATCCACTAAGTTCAAACTAAATATAATATAATTAATAAAATTCTTAATCTTTATTTAAGATTTCATTAGCATTTAACATCACTATTTCATCATATCTTATTCTATTTCCATTCTCATACCATTCTGTTACTTATATTTCTATAAGTTCCTTGTATATTTACGTCATATATTTATACCACTTCATTCTATAAGTATCCATTTTAAAAACTCCCATTACTTATATTTTCTACTTTCCATGTTCAGTTTATTTTTCACCTGTTATACTCAAGATTTATACCTTGACTTTCTACTGTTATTTTTCCTTTATTTACTCTTTAATATCATTTTGGTTATACCTTCTTTCATTTTACTTATGTAAACTCCCTAGGAGTCTACTATCTTAAATTTTATAGTTTTTATATGTATTCTACTACCTTTTCCATAATTTTACTTCTCACCTCTGATGGTTTTACTTTTTCTTTTTTTTTTAAACTTTCAGTATACTTCCTTCTTTTATCTTTGTAAATTTTTTTAACATCACCACCTTTCTGTACATTTACTCTGTAATATTTTTATTCATATATATCCCTCACTTTTTGTTCTAAATTTCTATCTCTCTACATATATATTTTATCTTAGCCCTGAAGATGACCCACAACGTGGGTCGAAACGTCGGCACATAATTAAATAAGTAACCACTTATTTAGTGTTTTTATTTGACTGCACCCCCAACTATTTTCTTCCTTACGTCTATCTTACAGTCAACCATCCCCTCGCTTCTAATAAAATTCTTCTTCATTCGACAGAGGAAAGGGGTTGGTTGGGCATAGAAACCGCTTGGAACCTACCAGAGAGGAAGGACTGGAACCATAGTATAGAGCTGTTGGAAAAGGACAATGACTTTAGTTTGGAGAAAAGGGTAGAATGGTCCAAGGAATCGAAAGCTTTGGAAAATTCTAGTAGGATTAGCACGGTTAGTTGTGTGTTGTCCATGGCTTTATGTATGTCAGTAGAGATTTTGGTAAGGGCAGATTGAGTGAAAAAACCACGACAGTCAAGAGCTAACATTTAAACACATTATTTTAAGATTATCAAATTTATGGAAGAAAAATATCATTCTTTATTAATAATTGCTCATTTTTAATGACTGCAATACTTCGTAATTATTTAAAAAAAATTATACTAACTATTGACCATGGAGGAAAGTTGCTCTCCAAGAAAATAAAATTTTAGATATTAATAATGCATTTTATGAGAATTTTTACTTATAGCTTTTTTAAGTTGTCTATGATGTTAATTGATGCAGGATGCTTATTGGAATAATTTAAAATAACATCAATTATCAAAACATCTTTAAAAGAATAAATTAATTTTATGACTGGAAACTTATTTCTTCATGATAATAATTATTGCTCATAAATTGGCCTATTTCAGAACACGACTTATGTAATAAATTTCAAATTTCACGACTTATATAATTTATGTTTAAATATTATTTAATAAGTTATAATAAGAAGAAGAAAAAAGGACTATATTTGACTTTTGTATGAAGCCTTCATGTCCTACTAAATAATTGTAAATAATGCAACAATAACTACATCTTATGCAAATGTATGATCTCGTTATTGATATAAAATAAATATTTTGAAAACAATATAAATTATATTTGTTTGAGCAACCTCGAAATAGTTATTGGACCTTTCGATGAGAGCTCCGAAATGGATAAGGAAAATAAATTTCTGATTCAATTATACCAGATCGCATGTCATTTTGGTTGTAACCTTTTATTAAACTAATAACATAAATCAATTAAACAACTACATAATACTTTAGATTATATAGAAAACCAATTAATTAAATTAAAAGAACAATTTAAACGCGATTATAGAAAATTATAATGAGAAAATGAAGTTATTAAAATTAACTAAATTACAAACAACTAATTAATAACAAAAGAAAACAATTATTATTTAATCTTACGATAGTAAATTCAACTCTATTAAATTACAAATAAAATCTATTAGAAAATAATGAATGTTTATGCGGTTTTCTGATTGCAATGATATAATAATGAAAACTCTTATCTGTCTGTCGAAGTAGTTTCCAGTAGATGGTAGATTCTCGTCAGGGCGAGCGGGACGTTGTGACGACAGAAGAATTTCGTCGGCAGGGCGAGCGAAGACGTTGAGATGATCGACTGGGCCAATTCGAATTGGTCGAATCGATGACCAGGTTTAAACTAATTACACCTGCAGGTGGGCAGCAAATTAGTGTCTTCTTCAAGTCAAATTCACACAAAACAATTTTGGGTTCCTCTAGAGCATACGATGTGCACGTCAAGAGGCTCGTGCCAACACTGTCTGCTCGGACTAGCCGGAGCGAACAAAAGCCGATCGATTCTCTTTTGTTTTTCTCTCTTCTTTTGTAACATATGTTTTCAAACTTATAACAAATATTACACTTAAAACTAAACAAATAAAATTATCTTTAAAGTTAAATTATTCTAAACAAATATGAAATAAACGTTTAAATTATTATATCAAATAAAAATGTAAAAAATAAGAAAAGATAATGTTCTTTCTTTTAAGAAAAAATGATTTAATTTTTTATGATTAAAACTTATAATACTTTATAAGGTTACGACTTCACCTGGCCTTAACAATATTTATTGTTCTTTTGATGGTGATTATTTTTAAATATTTTCTCTTCAAAATTGTTCCTTTGAAAGGACCGTTTATTTATTGGCAAAATACATACTTGAGTATACTATGTGCCTTTTAAATTCATTTTTACTATAATGATTAACAACAATTGTGATAATTTAAACATATATACAATAGACATTATTGGTTTGCTTTTTTTTTTTTTTTTTTTTTTTTTTTTTCCCAGGAAAAGGCCTTAAAGACCACGCGAATATCACAACTAATGCTTCCTCTTTTCCCAAATGTCCCTCATGAGCTCTGCGTTCCTAAGTTTTCTCTCCTCAGATCACGCAAGGTCCTTTTTGGGGCGCTTTTTTCCCACAAGAACCTTTATACCCTTGAGCGTCTTTCTGTATTCATCTCGGTCTGTTAGCCTCACTTGGTCCATATCATCCCTAAGTTGCTTGACATATCCCGTTGCATTTTTGTGACAGTGGATTCGGTGAAAAATTGTATGGTTCAGTCTTTCAGGATTCATCCTCATCATGTGTCCATAGAACCTTAACCTTAGCCATTATTGCTTTTATACTGTTACAACAAAATTAAAATTACAATAGTCATATAAAGATTATCTATGTTTTACATTCTATGATTATTCTTAAATAGATGTCAACTTTTCAAAATCAATACTGTAAACAAATTTAGTGAAATCGTGTCGATACTTGCCGAACTTACCGTCTTAATATTATGGAGATAATTAATATCGACCTTTCTTCATGATACATTTGCCAGTCATATATTACTTGTTTAAATGTCTGTTATTCTTTGTCTATTGAGTAAGTATTGTCATAGATTATGTGAAATTTGAGTAAGTATGATTTGGTATCTCTATGTTTAGTTAAAACCTGAGTTAGGAAGAAAATAGTTGGGGGTGCAGTCAAATAAAAACAGTAAAAAAGTGGGTACATATTTAATTATGTGCCGACGTTTCGACCCACTTTGTGGGTCATCCTTAGGCCTAAGAAAGAAAAACAGACAAAATAACCAAACTATAAAAATACATTGCAGTACCAAGTATATGATAATATAGAAAAAATATATATGTAGAGTAATAGAAATTTAGAACAAAAAGTGAGGGATATATATAAGAATAAAAAAAATACAGAGAAAATGTACAGAAAGGTGGTGATGCAAAAAATTTACAAAGATAAAAGAAGGAAGTAAACAGAAAGTTTTTAAAACGAAAAAGTATAAACATCAGAGGTGAGATGTAAAATTATGGAAAAGCTAGTAGAATATAGAAAAAATTAATTAATGTATGATAATAGACTCATAGGGAGTTTGCATAAGTAAAATGAAAGACAATATAACAAAAATGATGTCAAAGAGTAAATAAAGGAAAATGAAAAGTAGAAAGTCAAGATATAAATCTAGAGTATAACAGGTGAAGTATAACAGGTAGAAAAATAATTTCTTTTAATAAAATATTTTCTTCCTTATGAGAGAATTATTAAATAGTTTTAATTAAATAGTTTTAATTAAAGAGTTCATGTTCACAGAACATCATTATTTTTTATAATATATCTCTATTCACTTACTGATATCTTATATCTCTCATGTATAGTTCCTTGTATTCTTTCATTTTTATAATATAACATCATACCTAATGTATACCTTTATATAACCTCTGTATACCTTGATATAACATCTGTTATATAATGTATAGTGTATACCTTTATATAACATTTATACCTTTATATAACATCTGATATATAATGTATAGTGTATACCTTTATATAACATTTATACCTTTATATAACATCTGATACTTATATTTTAAATTTATATTTATATTTCACTTCTCGGCCTGTCATACATTAGATTCCTTTTCTTTACGTTCTATAATATATTCTTCTCTATTTATTCTTAGGTATCATATTTTTAATTCATGTTCTCTCATTGCACTTATGATACTCCCCATGAGTCTATTTTCATACTATTGTTTTCTTTGCAATACATTTCTATCTTTATTATACTAAGTTGTCCATACTCATTATATTTATATCTTTTTCATTTTATTTTTTTTCTGTTTAACTTCATTGCTCTCTTTGTATTTTGTTTTGCATTATCACCTTTCTATACATCTACCATGTAATCATCTTTATTCATATATCCTTTCATTATATATCCTTCACTTTTTTTATATCTCTACATTTTGTTAATTTTTCTGTACCTCTATTTTATGTATTTTTACAGTCTATTCTGTTTTTTGTCTGTTTTCTCATAGCCCTGAAGATGACCTACACAGTAGGTCGAAACGTCGGCACTTAAAATAAAATAGTTTCACCTATTTTTGCGTGTTTTCTTGACTGCACCCCCAACTATTAACATCCTATTATTTTCTTCCTTACTCTATCTTCCAGTCAACCATCCCCTTGCTTCTCATAAAACCTGAGTTAGTTTGTAATTTCTGGATTTTATTAATTTGTCAGTTTTGGAATAAACCTTTGCAAACTAGCATATTTATTAGAAGCAGTTCATAAGTAATATATTTATTTTTGGTACTTGTGTGTTAACGCAACCGCAGTTATTTTTGGCTTCTTGTTCGTATGCGCGAGCAGTTATATTTTGTAACAGTTATCTTCAATAAAGTTTTTAAATCTAGTTATTGATTAATAATCATCAAGAAATAAGAATTGTAGTTTAATAAAGGTAATTTAGTATAGTTTTGTTTAGTAGTAGTAGTTTAGTGTAGTTTAATAAAGGTAATGTAATTTAATAAAGCTTCATTTCATGCGAATTGCTACATTTTCGTTTTTTTGGTAAATTATTACGCTCCTGAAAAAATACAATTGCTTCTTCTTCTGTTTTTGGCAAATACCAAATACGCATTTTCGTAGCAAGTAACAACAACAACAAATCTAATAATAATTAAATAAATAAACAAAATAATAACAACAAGAATTCTATAACAAATGAGCAAAGAAACAAGAAAACGGCAACTAAAAATAGAACAAATCAGCTGCTAGAAATATAACTTTTACAAATTATAACTGTTAACACACAATTACCTTATTTTTTACAGAAGTAAAATCCCCTATAGTGCAATTGTATTCTCCGACAATCAATATTTAAAAACTTTACATTTTGTAAACTCTGACATTGAACTTTACTAAAATAATATTAATAAATATAAATCATGCATTATTTAAACTTAAATGTAATATACTTATTAATTTCGAAAATAGTACAATATACAAGTTCATATATCAACTTACACGACCCACGTGCTGTAGCCCGGATAGCTCAGTCGGTAGAACATCAGACTTTTAATCTGAGGGTCCAGGGTTCAAGTCCCTGTTTGGGCGTTAATTTTTTTTTTCTCTATAATATTTTTAGTAAATATTTTATTCGTAGAAATTAATAATCACCATAATTCATCCTCTCTACCGCTCATTCAGTGTGAGGGTTCTTTCTTTACAGCCCGGAGCACACTCTACGATCCTCTATCATTTTATATAAAATCTGTCCGGTGTTTCTCATTTTTTTCTTTTTGATTTTATTTATTCAGTATGCGGATTATCGGCCCAAACACCTAAGTCTGATATAGGGGCTGCCCCTTAAAGGGTGTACAGACACACCCTTCTCCCTGCTTCACCATCCCTGGTGTCCTGGATGAGGCTACTTCCTGAGACATTCCTTATTCGTCCCCTCAGGTTGCAAGGAGAAACCCTCCTCCTTTTTCCGGGCTTCGGAGTGGCAACTACTTTTGGGAGGCAGCAGGCGGAGTTTAATAACCAATTTATTATGTTTAGAGCGAATTTATTTTATATGAGTTTCTATAAAATAATAATTTAAATATTTATAATATATAATAATTTAAAATTATATATAATATAATTTTCTTAAAACAATTATCAATTATTTTTATTAAATGCTAAATTTATCAAGTATTGTTATTAAATAGTTTTCTTAAAATAATTTAAAAATCTAATTTTCTTATAATGATCCGGCAAGAAATAATAATTTTTGAAAGATAAAATTAAAATTAGGTCATTGGTGATGAAGTTGTAGTAAATTTAATTAGCTTCAATTTAAGAACAGACCTTGGCCTGTAGGCGTAATAGACTGTGAGTTGGACGACCTTAGTGAGGAACGCTGGCCGAAGGAGTGACCCTACGATGAAAGTTACGTAAAATGGAGTTGTAGTAAATATAATTATCTTCGATTTAAGCAAATAACGAGGCCATTTGTTGTTATACTTCTCTTGTTAATTATAAAAAAAGGAAAATCGGATAAAGTGGGTGTTTTAAGAAAATTACCTTGTACGCCACGAATCGATCTAAAACAGTTTGTTTATTGTAAAGTATAAATATTTACTTGTAAATTACCTATAAAAAAAACAATGGTGGTATTAGTACGCACTAGTATGCAGGGGGGGATCCACCCAGTCTCCCCAAGGTTTTTCGGCCACCAAAAGTTTTTCCGTCCGTTTTTTCGGCTGCAAACTTGGGTTTACACTACTCAGGCATGCCCTTACATTATATCAAAAATGCAACTCTCTTCGATTTTTCGCGACCCTCAAAAACCTGGCCATTATTTGTACTGTTCGGAAAAAATGAAAAAATAAAGCTAATTAAATTTACTACAGCTTCATTCCCCATGACTTTCGTAGGATCACTCACACTAGGCCGGTGTTCCTCATGAAAGTGGGCCAAAACTTAAAATTTGGACTTTTTGGAAAACATTACCAATTTTCAGAGGGGCGTAACTCAGGATCTATTAGAGCTACAGAACCGCAGTTGGATTCAAATTGTAGCAAATTTAATCTACATTAAAATTGATCACCTATATTTTTTTAATCAAAAACACACTAATTAGGAGATAAAAGCCAAAAACTGAATTAATTCCGAAAATTTCGATGTTTTTCGGCCACTAAAACTTTTCCCATCCGTTTTTTTGGTAGCAAACTTGGGGTGAAAAAGGAGGGCCAAGTTTACATGCTTGCTCACGTGTTTCTTACTCGAGAAATCTACATATTTTCGCTGAACAAAACAAATCAAGTAACATAGTTCACTTCTCTACCGAAAGGAACACAAGGCTTTTGTTTATATAGAAGCATTTGCAGGCATATATATTGTAAATTGTACATATATTTTAAATAAAATCTTAGAGGATGTGAAAAAAAAAACGTTCACTTCACGCTGCTGTCGTACAAGTGGAACCGTTATACTAAGTAATCCTTTTCAATAAATTCAATAACATTACATACTAATCCTTTACTGACAAGGAAGTTAACTTCTGTCCGTCCCGTTTGTCAATCAGTGTCAATGTATGTTTAACGGCTGTGCTGATCCGTCTGTGATGAAATTTGATATGGATAATCTCAAGCCTGAGAAAGGACATTGGCCACATTTTATCAACACACCACAAAGGCGAAGTTTATATAAAACTGTAACCTGATTGAATAACACACCCAGCGGTCAACGGACAGCAGAAACCACTGAACTTAGCCTCTTGAAATTTGCAGATAGGTTCTTTGTACAGCTTAAATGAGCAATAAGAAAGGAATTTGGATAATTCCACCCTCAAGGGTTTCTCCCTTAATGTAGTAGGGGTTCAAAGACTGTATGGAATCCGCCAGTTTTGAAATTACACATATGAAATTTCGGATGTACGAATAACTTGTAGTTGAAAAAAATTAAATTATTTATTTTAAAATGATCTTTCACGAGACTTTATGTGGCAGACCGAATTCCTCGCGAGCGAAGCCGTGAGCTAAAGCTAGTTGATATTAAAAAATTAAAAAATTTCATTTGTTAGTTTGTTGGGATCAAACGTTACCTCTTTCTTATTATAGAATTCAATTCCCTCTGGTTTTTATTTCTGCTACTTACTACATATATTCTATCAATATACTACATATACTGTTATTCTTTACTATATATTATTTTAATTTATTTGTATCTTGTATTTGTATTTACCCCTGAATAAGACCTGCAATGTGGGTCGAAACGTCGGCTATCCAATAAACAACCCTATATAAGAGAATTTGTTTCACCTACACACGTACCATTTTCTTCTTTTAATATATATATATATATAAGGTCAACTAATATTATTCAACATACATAATCATTCCCATCTTAAGTAAGTTCCCAATGCCTTACCTCAAGAAACAGCCAACAGAGAGACAATTAAAAAATATGCATAATACAAATATATTAATTATATTATAAAGGTTATTAATTATTATGGCCGTAAGTAGCTGGAGGAAATGATAGACAGTTTTGTAAAATTAATTGGTAGGCCTCATATCCATTAATGGACGGTTAATCACTATGAATCATTCATAATGTTATTCTTAAATTGGAAGCATCACTTCTCAGTTGGTCCAATTAGTTCCGTTATAATGGAATGGGCCACTCCTGAACGACCGTTTATTCTTTAGTGCAAAATTTATACTTATTATAAAACTCGCCCGCTTCTGTCAGTTCCCGGTAAACTCAATAACTACTGCACGGGTTTTCATGCGGTTTTCACCAATAGATAGAGTGATTCACAAGGAAGGTTCAGGTATATAATTTGTCGAGGTTTTGTGTAAATGGGTTGGAGTGTAACGATAATTGTCGGAAATGTTGGAAAAAGTATAGCCTCCTGGGAGGTTTCATAGAAGAGACTGCCTAATCCCTTTGAGATATAATAAAACAACGAATAGCAGAATATTCCTCATATATTGACCTTCAAAAAAAGTCCTTGATAGCATATATATATATATTTTAAGGAAAGCTTACTATACCCATCTTATCTTCTAAAAAAATTGAAAACGTACAATGCGGTATTTGGAAAGCTATTTAGCTGAGTAGAGCAAGAATCCTTATCAACTTATATACTTTAGTTACCTTATGCATTTCATTCCCATTATTAGAATGTTTTATACCATATAATTTAAATGAGTATGTTGGGTTATCGCAAAAAATTAACCCGCAAGAAAATAAGTTCATATATGAAGAAATATTTTGTTTTGTTTTTAAGTTTATAATATTTTCATAATAAAATACATTTGACAGACAAAACATGTGGGCATAATATGTCTTAATACCCGTGTAATTTTCGGGTCGCTAGTAAATCAATAAAATAATTGAATATTTGGTTGTTCGGAAGAGGATCGATTGTCCGAACTGGCTTCACGAAAAAGGTACAAGGAAGATTTGACATTGCCATTGCTATAAAATTAGTTAATAAATTAAGGGAGCGGAATGGCTCAGTGGTAGAGTTGCCATGCCGGAAATCCTGGTTCAAATCCCGCTGGGGGCAAGACTTTTATTTAGTCATATAGGATCTAGGACCCTACTTGGGCTCACCCAGCCTCTATAAAATGTTATAAAACCGCCGGTTGAGCGAGGTCTATGGCAAATCACCTCCCTGCAGAACAGTAGTCCTTGAAAAAGTACGGTCTCTACCATGTACGGTACCCCAGAACCATTCACGGGGTGTAGTGGTACAGGTTTTTTTTTCTATAAAATATGTTTTGAAGTGCATTTTCTCAAAAAAGTTATTTCCTAGAACTATATCTTAATACATACTATTACACTTAAACTAAGTATCCGACCCGCCCCCGGCTTCGCACGGTTGAAAGAGCATATTATCCCAACATGTTTTGTCTTTCGGAGGATCTCATCAATTTGATGCGTCGAATATGTTGATTTAAATGTAACATAATGCCTACACTACATGAAGTATTTTAATGTATTTTATTATGTAAACATTACAAACACAAAAATAAAATAAAATATTTCTTCGTATACGAATTTATTTTCACGCGCGTTAATTTTTTGCGATAACTCCTATGATACTTATTTAAATTAAATGGTGTCAAGGATTATAATAATGTACATGAAATGCCTAACCCATTCGAGACTGATTGCACACCGTGTGTGCAGTTGATTTCCGAGGCTATAAGACCGCCTGCACACCGTGTGTGCAATAACAG
The DNA here is from genome assembly GCA_964056705.1 of Troilus luridus. Lineage (NCBI taxonomy): Eukaryota > Metazoa > Arthropoda > Insecta > Hemiptera > Pentatomidae > Troilus > Troilus luridus. Next base: position 3,244,547 of record OZ057412.1, read on the forward strand.
TAATGTACAATTATCAGTTATTCCGAGTAAACTAGTCGCCGAAATAAGATTTTTCTTGAACTAATGAAATCTGCAAAGTACAGGAAAACAAGATTTTCTTGCGGGTTAATTTTTTGCGATAACCCAAGATACTCATTTACATTATTTGGTATATAATATTCTAATAATACGCATGAAATGCTTAAGGTAACTAAAGTATACAAGTTGATAAGGATTAATACTGCACTCGTCTAAATAGCTTTCCAAATACCGCATTGTACGTTATCGATTTTATAGAAGATAAAATGGGTATTGTAAGCTTTCCTTAAAAGATAGATATCTGCTAGCACTGACTTTTTTTGAAGATCTATAAAAGAGGAATATACTGCTATGCATTGTTTTATTATATCTCAAAGGGATTAGGCAGTGTCTTCTATGAAACCTCCCAAGAGGTTATACTTTTTCCATCATTTCCGACAATTATCGTTATATTCCAACCAGTTTACACAAAATATTGACAAATTATATACCAAAACCTTCCTGGTGAACCACTCTATCTATTGGTAAAAACCACATGAAAATCCCGTGCAGTAGTTTTTGAGTTTGTCGCGAACAGACAGACGCGGCTGAGGACTTTGTTTTTTATTGTATAGAATAATAAGCGACTTAGCTGCCACGAAGTCAATATTAAAGCCAATTAGTCAGTTGATAAATCTTGGTAGTACACAATAAAATATTATAATAATAATTTTATTAATTTATTCATTTAATGTCACATTATGCTGCATTGGCCAATTGTGCGATACTTAAGTGGGAATCCTAAGTTTTGTCTATTTATTTTGTTTAGATATGATTAGGAGGGGAATCTTTAACGAGTACCTAACACCGCACAGGCTTGAGATTTCCATTTTACGTTCCTTCCGATTGACGCCATAACCGACGATTTTTTAATCCCTTTTAAGGAGTTCTAGAGATAATTGCCGGGCTGCTAACTCGCGATCTTGGTCTTACTAGGCTGTTATAGTAATCACTATACCACAAGTCATCCCAAAGATTTTTTTTTTATACACACGTCATTGGTTTTTTTTTCTGTTTTCGGCATACCCTTTCGTTTAAGAGAGTTTTTGGTACTTATGATTAAGAGAAACACATTGAGTACATCATTTCAGATAATAGAATCTCTAACGAATATATGAAAACTTATCAAGAGTTTTCATAAATATCTAGATAATAGTAATTTGATATGCCAATCGAATCTTCTTACGCAGGCTCTCTCTTCCAGCCAAATCACAACATTTAAATCGTTTCCTTTTTAATATTCTCGAAAATTAAAAAGTGACTTGGATACGACCCCTGGTAGCTCAGTGGTTAGAGCACTGCACTAGAGATCCAGACGACCCGGGTTTGGATCCCGGCCAGGACAAATCTGTAAAAAATATTTTTTAATAGTTACCATCGAAAGAGCAATAAATAAAAATAAATTGTAAATTAAAATGAGTTTATCACAAACTGTATACAGTGGCTATTAATGACTGTATAGACGTTAAGTTCTCGGATCACATTAACCGCATAGGGGAGAGTCCCACGGATGTGGAAATTCCCTGGAAGTTCCTTCCGGCTAAGTCCGATGGACTTTCTGACTAACAATGAGAGTGACCCTCCAGGCTTGCAGGAAGGATGTGGCCTATGTTAGAACGCCCTACACACACTATTTTATAAAAAACAAAACAAACTAATCCAGCATAGATTCGTGGTCGGCATCGAACCTTCGGGTTCACTAGTTAAAGAACCACCTTACATATACTGTTTAGCTTTTATCGTCATCTATACTTCAAAATATTTGTTTGAAACGTTCATTTCTAGATGAAATGATTACCGAAACATACATATTTCCCTCAATTTTTTTTTCATTATAAAACTCATGATTGTTTTTATTTTCGAAAATATTAAAAAGGAAATGAATTAAAAGTTAAAACTTCTTGTTACTTAATTCAATGCAACAACCTGCGGAACTGGTACCAAAATAACTATTGGATAATCAAAATAACAAGACTTTGAATGAGGCGGCAACTGCCAACGCCTAGTCTGATAAGAGTATCATATTGCGCCTTGAGAGTTACTGTCACGTGACATATCTCTTATCAGTAAAGTTAAGGCCCGCCATATTTTATTTGTTAAAATGTGGGTCCTATTTTATTGTTGATGTTGATTCATGATCTCGAGGATGACTTTCATGTTTATTTGTTTTTTTACATGTATTGCGTAATCGTTTTGTGATTATTGTTAACAAAAAACAAACACACTATTTTTTAATTATTAATAATTTATTAATTGACATTCACAACTGAATTATAATATTAAAACAAAAAGACTAAAATGATACATACAGGCATGGATATAGACGATTATTGAAACGACCTACTCGAGTGTGGTTCTACTCAAATAACAAGTTCAACATAGAAGATCATGACGCCACTTTCTTTTCAGGCGCCTCGGAGGATCATCAGGAATTGAAACAAGTTGGTTAGAGTGGGAATAAAGTTTGTCATGATTCGGGTTCGGGCCAAATCAGCAACAAGTGGGACATTAAGGTCACCATGGATGATCTTATTTTTATTTATGGATTTTATGGATTTTATTTATGGATTTTATGGATGATTTTTTAAGTTTATTTATTGATATTTACAACTGTATTAAAATAATACATCAAGTAAATGGGCTAAGCGATACGTAATGATATGTGAAAATGACAAGTAGAGAAACTACCCACTGGTAGTACTCAAATCACAAGTTCAACTAAGAAGTCATGGGGCCATCTTCTTTTCAGACGCCTCGGAGGATTATCGGGAATCGAAGAGGAAGCTAGGTTTAAAACCAGAGGGTTTGAGTGGAAATGAAGTTTGTTATGAAAGGATAGATAGCGGGTTCGGGCCAAATCAGCAACAAATGGGACATTAAGATCGTTATGGATGATTTTATTCTTAACAAAATAAGGAGCATTAAGGATTTTACGAAGGATTTTGGATTGTAAGGATTGGATACGAGAGGAATTTGATGGATCAGTGGAGCCCCAAAGCTCTACCCCGCAAGTCCAGACACATCCAGTATATGAGTCTTTTGTAATTAATTGGGAGCTTAGAACGTTTCTCTATGAAGTGTTGAATTAGCCTGAAACAGAGAGTAGTTTCTTGTCGTTACAGTCTAGTACGAGGTTTCCAAGTTAAACTTCGTCATGTAATCCCAAGTATCGGATTTGTTCTACAGGAGTCAGTGGTATATTATTAAAGGATACTAGAGGAAAATAAGTCATTGGTTTTCTACGAAGTTTAAAGGTTATTGGACTGGATTTGTTTATATTGGTTAATCGATTTGTGTATCCATGACAACTATCTGTTCAAGCCATATGATATATTGTGTGTAACCTTCTATCTTATGTTATGCTTTGTCATTCTTATAGATGTTGTTAAGTAGACTTTAGTTTCATAAAACCATATTGTGTCTTGTGTCTGGTCCCAATACATCAAGACTTAGATCAACAGTTTGACACATGTTAAAAAAAACACCTTGTTTTTTTAAATACAGGCTAATAAACAAAGCAACCTAAGAATGAATATAAGTTCTGTGATAGAACACACATCACTTGTTAATTCGGGCGACTTGTGGTCTAGTGGTTAGCGTAACAAACTACTAAACCCAAGATCGCGAGTTCGTAGCCCGGCAGGTGGCCCTAGGATTGTTTAAAGGGAGTAAAAAATCCTTAGTTACGCAGTCCTTCGGAAGGGACCTTAAACGGGAGTCCTGTACGATGTCAGGTACTCGTTAAAAATCCCTATCCTAATAAAACCTGGATAGGCAAAATTTAGAGCTCACACTGTAGCATCGTCCGATTAGCCATAGCAGCATAAAGTGACGTTAAATAAACTAACAACAACACTTCTGTTAATTCAGTAAACAGAGCAACAATGATAAACGCCATTGATATTTCGCACAAGCCTTTTCGATGTTCTAACCTCTAAAAATATCGATTGCACATTGTTTATTTCATTCGGTCGTAGAAATAGTGATAGTGAGCTATTGATACTATTAGTGGCATTTTCCTAATTGGGAAATCGATAAATCGAAATGACGTTTTTATTACTGATATACTTTATATGTTATGTAATATAAGTTAACAATACTTACATAAGTGGGAGCGGAGTGGCCATGCCGGAAATCCTGGTTCAAATCCCGCTGCAGGCAAGACTTTTATTAGTCTGTTTGCAGCCGGAGATGGTTGATATTGGATCTAGGACCCTCCTGGGGCTCACCCAGCCTCTATAAAATATTATAAAAATAGGGTACCCAAAATAAGGGGGAAAATCTGGCAGTTGAGCGTGACCTAGGACAAGTCACCTCCTTGCAGAACCGTTGTCCATGCAACAGAACAGTCTCTACCATGTGGTACAGGTTTTTTAAATATATATGCGCTTCACCGACTGATTGTTCCCCCTTATTTTGGGTACCCTATTTCTATAATATTTTTTAGAGGGTGGGTGAGCCCCAGGAGGGTTCTAGATCCTATGTGATCCCTCTCCAGCTGCAAACAGACTGAATAAAAGTCAAAGCGGGATTTGAACCACTGATCCACTCAGCTCCTTTAGCAAAAATAATTATAATTTTTTTATATACAATTTTTGTTCATCCTAAAAAAAACATTATCCTTACTCTACCCGCTGTATGTAACATAGGCAAAGCCCTCTGTAATACCTAGGCCTACATTTATTTACAAAAATAGCTGAAGAGAACAGCTTATAACCAAAACCATGTGTTCTACATATATTGAAGTTGATGACATTACAACACTTTTTTAAAAATAAGTGGTTAAGTATAATTTTCTCCAAAATGAGTTTCTTGTACTTAAGTAAGCGGAATCGAGTTATTTTCCTAGTGAATAAGGGGCTAAGTAAGGCATTGGCTTGAAAAGGAATTATAGAATATATTACAACTCAATTTAAAGCCAAAAACTACGACAATGACACGATTCCAGTTATCTGAAGTCGGTTAACTCTCTCTGGAATAAATTCGACTTAACCACTTATTCACCGGTGTGTAGATATAACGGAGTGTATCGAAGGGAGTCTCACAATTGACACAAGTCATTGCCCGTAGGCAAAGCTCCTTCAACACAATCAGCCCACAATAGAAGAATATATTACGCCTCTTACTGTTCGTCTAACAGAATCTATTCGCAAATATATTCTTAAATCTGTTATACGGTTCCAGAAGATCGTTGCTTCACAAAAAAAAAAAAAATAAAACTGGAAAATCAAATCATGTTTGACTTTGAGTAGAATCTTCCGGGTCGCAAGTTCAAGGCTCTATTTAACGAATCGTCTTCAGCAACTCCGTTCAGTCACGTTCTGAAATATTATAATAAATGACTTCGATAATAGTTAATTACCTTAAATTTAAATAAAAATAGCTAATTCAAATAAAACATTAAAAAAAATGTAATAAAAATTATAGGATCTCTATCAAAATAAATTTTAATCAGTCCAGCACAACGCACGCACATAATTCAAATGAGACGACTGATAAAAAGAAATAACACGAGATAAGGAGTTAGGTATAATGGAGACAGTATAATACACAAGAATCAAATTAAGAGATATAAAAGAAAAATAAAGTGCAAATTTAATTACTGAAGCATAATGAAAGTTACAAAATATCATATGAGAAAGGTTAAATAAAAAAATAACAATCATCATAATCCTTCCATCTTAACAATTATAATAACAATAATAATAATTACTAGTGTAATTATTGTAATTATTATAATAATGAATAATAAATAATAATAAAATAATATAAGATACTATAGATTAAAAAAATTACTATAAAGGATAACGACGGAGACCGCTTCTAGTCTTGCTCCAGCCTCCTGCTCCTATAGCCCTGAAGATGGCCCACAAAGTGGGTCGAAACGTCGGGAAATAATTAAATAAGTTACCACTTATTTAGTGTTTTTATTTGACTGCACCCCCGACTATTTTCTTCCTTACATATAAAAGATAACGTAAGGTTATTATACCAGGCTTAAATATGTGCCAATATAAATTTTAATATTGAGAAGCAAATGCTTATAATAGACATGATATAACTGTTAGTACATGAGTTGGGAATCAGTTCCACGGATTGTCGCTTCGAGTTAATTCTCATTAACTTATTATAAAAATACGGTACCCAATATAAGGGTATAATTATCGTGGTATTATAAGGTGTCTTACTCTTACCATGTGCATATAAGGTGTTCTCTCGAATACTGTATAAAAAATTGCTTCCTTTTGCCGAGCAGAATACAGGAAAGTACCAGACGGGCTTCATGAGAGGAAAGTCTACCATGGATCAGATATTCTGCATTAGAAGCATTCTGGAGAGGTGCAGGGAGTATAATATCCACACACACCACCTGTTCATTGACTTCCGAATGGCCTATGATAGTATAAAGAGGAACGAGCTGTACAAGGAGCTGCTGGAGATGGGAATACCACCGAAGCCGATACGACTGATTAGGGCTACGATGAAGAAGGTAAAATGCACAGTGCGTGTTCAAGGTGACCTGACTGAAAGCTTCGAAGCTCACAAAGGGCTGAGACAGGGTGATTGCCTTGCATGCCTTCTCTTCAATTTGGCCCTTGAAAGTGCAGTGCGGAAATCTGGAATACAAATTGGGGGAACTATATTCAATAGATCTTCTATGATTTTGGCCTTCGCCGATGACATAGATATTGTGGCAAGAACCCCTACAGATTTAGAAAATGCTTTTAACAGTCTCCAGATAGCATCAGCTAGATTAGGTTTAGAGGTCAACGAATCAAAAACCAAATATATGCATGCAGGCCTACAAGCGAATGTGCATGAACCATCGCATTTTATGGATGGAGGGTTTAAATTTGAAAGGGTGAAGGAATTTGTGTACCTTGGATCGCAGGTGAACGCGGATAATGACATAAAAGCAGAAATCCATCGCAGAATTATGTCCTCAAATAAATGTTATTTCGGGTTACTGAAACATTTTAGGAGCAGGACTATTTCCCAAAACACGAAGGTACATTTGTATAAGACCCTAGTAAGACCAGTTCTCGCTTTTGCATCCGAATGCTGGACATTACCCAGTTCTCAGGAAGCCCTTCTCCTAAGGTTCGAGAGGAAAATTTTGAGGAGAATTTATGGCCCAGTTTGCACCAATGGGATATGGAGGATAAGGACGAACGCTGAGCTAGCAAGACTCTACAAGAGCCCAGATGTTTTAAGGGTAATAAAAGTAGGCCGGCTTCGATGGGCAGGTCATATAATTAGAATGACCCAGGATGAGATTCCTAAAATGGTCCTAGACGAAAGGATTTATGGGACAAGAAGAGTGGGAAGACCTCGGCTCCGATGGATCGATGGAGTGGCGGCGGATACCAGGTCCATCTTGGGAATCCGCAATCGGAGAGCAGTGGCAACCAATAGAGAAGACTGGCGAACCAAGCTGCAGGAGGCCTTGACTCTACAGGAGTTGTAGCGCCACGAATGATGATGATGATGATGATGAATATAAGGGTGGGGAAATCGGCCGGTTGAGTGTGATCTAGGACAAATCACCTCCCTGTAGAACAGTAGTCCATGAAACAGTACGGTCTCTATCATGTACTTTTTTTCTATAAAATAAGTTTGAAGTGCATTTTCTCAAAAAAGTTATTTCCTATAACTATATCTTAATACATACTATTACAGTTAAACTAAGGATCCGAGCCTTAGTTGTATTATTCGTTTAATTTTTAATAACATTCTAGAAAATAAGAATAATTTTATTACAGACTGTACATGGTAACTATTACTGTTATAATATTAGTCGACCTTATGCAATCAAGAGGAAGAAAATGATCCGAGTATGGGCCAAGAAAATTCTCATATATAGGGAGAACTTTTTATCAGTAAGCCAACGTTTAGACCCACATTGCACATAAAAGCCTGACCAAAATGTACTTGCTCGTTCTATTGCTAGCCAAGACCGGTAAAATATTACAAATAATATAAAGAATATTATATATTATTTTATATAATGAAGAATTGGCCAGGGGGTGGAGTCTATAATAACACAAAAAATAAGAATAACTTTTTTTTAACAGTTCCAACGTTTCGGCCTATGGTGAAGGCCATCTTCAGGGCAAATAGATGGAGATACGGCTGTATGGACTGTAACACTATCAATAGTCAACTGAAGCCGTATCCCTTTCAATTCTTCAAGCCGTTACACAAAATACTGCTTTGAGTCTAATTAGAAAAAATACTTCTTATTCAAATATTTCGATTATTGGATTGTGATTTCAATACAGTGAAATAAAATTTGGTATTTGTGTATTAGATGCACCACCAGAAAAGGCCAATGCGCAACCAGTTACGTTTTATAACAGTTACCTTGGATATCCTTCATAAATATTTTTATTGGGGTTAGAATTTGCATAACATAACATGCAATATAATAATAATGGAAATAAATAAATAGAACTAATAATGATATTCCTGAATATATAACATATATAACAACATAATGAAATATGTAATATAAATAAATATATAAACATTAATTAATAAGCATCTTTATGGACTGGTGAGGGTTGAAGTACTGCCAATTGTAGTGTCTACGAATGGACTTATCCCAGAGGAAACAATAAGATCCTTGAAAATCCTTGAATTGAACAAGGAAGTTGAAATACTACAAAAAGCAGTGTTGTTGGGAACTGCTAGTATTGTACGGAAATTTCTAAATATCGATAAATAAGACGATTAAGCTTGACCTTGACCATGGTCCGGTTAAGACATATCAACCAGCAATGCTGAGAAGAAAAAATAGGAATAAATAATGGAATTTTTCAACATTTTAAAATAAAAACCATCCCTGACCACCCCTAACCACCAAACAAACAACAGATCAGCAACAAACAAAAATTAGGATGCAACAACAACTCAATAATACAGGAAGAAACAATGAAGAATGAATCTGTTGTAATGTAACTGTTACTGTTAGAAATGTAGCTGTTATAAAATGTAACTGCTTGCGCATGCGTACAACATTAGCCTTTTTTTGGTGGTGCATCTATTACACAAGTATTTAACATTTTTATTATAAGCTATAAATTATTTTTTTATCTATGAAATAAACCTATTAATATTTACATGTATAATTTATATAATAGGGGGATATCAAATTAACAAAGTAATAAATTTAATAACACCATTAATGTCAAATTTTACAGTGAGAGTTCAGCAAACAATTTTGCTAAAAATAGAACTTCTATTTTGCAATGTATCAAGTAACTTTACTAAAAAAAATTAACAAAAGCTCCTCAATTAATTACAAAAGACTCATATACATGACAATCATTAGACCCATCTGGACTTACGGAATAGAGCTTTGGGGCTCCACTAAACCCTCGAATTCCTCTCGTATTCAATCCATACAATCCAAAATGCTTCGTAAAATCCTCAATGCTCCCTACTTAGTTACGAACAAAGTAATCCCTAATGACCTTAATTACCCATTTGTTGCTGATTTGACCTGAATACGATATTAATCTTTTCATGACAAACTCCATTCACACTCAAACCCTCTAGTTTCAAACTTGGCAACCTCTTCAATTCCTGATAATCCTCCGAGGTGTCTGAAAAGAAGATGGCCTCGTGATCTTCTAACTTGAACTTTTTATTTGAGTACTGCCACTGGGTAGTTTCACTACTTGTCATTTCATGTCAATTTATACATTTATTTTATTCACCTGTTGAATTAGTTTAATACAGTTGTAAATTTTAATTGATTTATTACTTAATAAAAAATTTATAAAATAAAATTTATAACGAAACTAGATGTAAAACTTTTAAATTTATTTCAAGTGAAAAGTTACATGAAAGCCGATATATTACCAATATTTTTGTGGATATTAAAAATCTTGTTTTTTATTTTAAATGAAAAGATGTGAAATTTCAGCAATAGAAAAGATGAATATTTATCGATCTATATTAATAAATGTTAACTCACTTAAAAGGATGTTGTTTCCTTGAACATCCGGTTAAAAATTACTAAATAAGCTTTCTTTAGACCGGATACGACTTGTTCAGGATGAGCAAAGAATTCCGAAATTTTGTCGTCGTATTTAAAATATTATATTGACCGGGAAAAAAAATGTGCTTAGCATTAAAAAAAAAGGAGATATTCAATTCCTTTATTGGTTCTACCTCCCCACAGGAGACAAAAGAACAACATGGTAGAGACTGTTCATTACATGGTAGAGACTGTTCATTACATGGTAGAGACTGTACTCTTTCATGGACAACGGTTCTGCAAGGAGGTGACTTGTCCTAGGTCACGCTCAACCGCCAGATTTCCCCCCCCCCCTTATTTTGGGTACACTACTTTTATAACATTTTATAGAGGCTGGGTGAGCCCCAGGAGGATCCTACATCCCAGAGATATAACGCTTCCCAAAGGAGATAGGATTGAAATATTTAAGTTATTATAATTCAGACCTCGACCTTAACTTAAAAGAATCCGTTGGGTTTGGTTTATCTATTGAGCCGAGAGTAATAATAATCTCTCTATTAAAAAAAAAAATCCGACATAAAAATAAAAAAGTGCCTTAAAAAGGATAAAAGTATAAAATAAACTTTTAAAAATATAATCAGTTTAAATTTTTTAAAAAAATTTTTTTGTTTGTGTTGGGAGCGGGGTGGTTCAGTGGTAGAGCACTGAGCTGCCATGCCAGAAATCCTGGTTCAAATCCCGCTACTAGCAAGACTTTTATTCAGTCTGTTTGCAGCCGGAGATGGATCATGTAGGATCTAGGACCATAAAATATTGAAAAAATAGGGTACCCAAAATAAGGGGAAAAATCTGGAGGTTGAGGTGATCTAGGACAAGTCACCTCCTTGCAGAACCGTTGTCCATGGAACAGTACAGTCTCTACCATGTAACCAGACCCGATTACAGTTTGTAGTAGTAGACGTTTTTAAAATTGTGTACACAGTGGCGGATTATCCGTAAGGCAAACTAGGCACGTGCCTAGGGGCGCGTAGTTACAAGGGGCGCGCGAGCTCAGAATTTTTAAATAAATAAAAAAAATAACATATCGCGCATTAGCGTAAGTACAAGGGCCCTGATCTACTAGTCTAGGATGTGACGATACAATGTCACCGTAATTACAAAAACAATCAGTTAAAATTAAGATGGCCATTTATGGCCGGTACAGGGGCGCCGATAAAGTTATTGCCTAGGGCGCTCTGGACCTTTAATCCGCCACTGTGTGTACAAAGAAAAGCATAAAATTGAGTAACAAAAACATTAAAATTGAATTTCACTGAAGAAGAACGCGTTTACAATGTTAAATTTTTTAAATTAATTTATTCAATGAAATTTACAACTGTATTACTCTAATACAAGTAAATAGGATGAATGGTTCACATTGGCATGAAGAAAGTCAAGTAGATAAACTACCCAGTGGTATTACTCAAGTAGCAAGTTCAAATTAGAAGGTCTCGAGGCCCTCTTCTTTTCACACGCCTCGGAGGATTATCGGGAATTGAAGAGGTTGCTAGGTTAGAAACTAAAAGGTTTGAGTGAGAATAAAGTTTGTCATGAAAAGATTGATATGAAATTCGGCCCAAATTAGCAAGAAATGGGACATTAACGTCATTATGGATTACTTTGCTCGTAACAAAGTAAGGACCATTGAGGATTTTACGGAGGATTTTGGATTGAATAGATTGAAAACGAGAGGAATTCGATGGCTTAGTGGAGCCCCAAAGCTCTATTCCGTTAGTCCAGATAGGCCTAATGACTGTCATGTACATGAGTCTTTTGTTATTAATTTGGAGCTTAGAGCGTTTGTCTAGTAAATATTGAAGTAGCCTGAAACGGCGAGCTGTTTCTTGTCGTTTCAGTCTAGTTTGTCCGTCGTAAACCAGCGACTTCCTGCCCCACTGTATCGTTTAATAACATACCTCTTAGTCCTGTAGAACAGATCCGGTACTTAGGACTACACCTTGACAAACGCTTAACTTGGAATCCCCATACTAGACTGAAACGACAAGAAATAGCTAGGCGTTTCAGGCTACTTCAACACTTACTGGATAAACGAATTCCTCCCGCATCCAATCTTACAATCCAAAATTCTGCAATCCCGTTTATGTATTGCTGATTTGGCCCGAATCCGATATCAATCTTTTCATGACAAACTTCATTTCCACTCAAACCCACTAGTTTCAAACCTCGCAACCTCTTCAATTCCTGATAATCCTCCGAGGCGTCTGAAAAGAAGATGGCCTCGTGACCTTTTAAGCTGAACTTTTTATTTTAGTACTACCACTGGGTAGTTTCTCTACTTGTCTTTTCATGTCAATTTATTCAATCATAATATTAACTGGAAATTTCAATAAATATATATTAAAAAAAAGAAGTCTAGTTTGAGGATTCCAAGTGTTGCGTTTGTCAGGGTAAAAATGAATTAGTTGCTATAATTTAATTAATATATTTTCCTACTTTCCTCATCTTCGATTGAGTTGTTCCGATCTTACAAGTGATGTTTTTTAAATGATTCGATAATGAGATGGGAAATGTAAACTGCTTGCTGATGTCATTGATAGTTTTAAATCAGTAGATTACTAACTCAATCTCTTTTTTATTTTCCTCCGTTGCCTTTACAGATGTTTTAGATCTCTTGCCGCTTTGATCATTCGGCTTCGTCATTTCTATCTTAGTCTAGTAGCGAATCAGAAAACATTAATTGTTAAACATAAATATCCAGTGGATTTTTTCAATGGGTATAATTAGGAGAAACTAAGCCAAATATATATATGTATACAGAGTGTCCCATTTCAAGTGCATCAAACGTTTTTAACTTTTAAACGAAACAGAATTCAGAAAAACGATTCAGGTAAATGATGTAGTTTGGTTTTTAACTTTAAATGGTCAATATCGACCTTCAAACAATATATTTTCCTCTTGACCCCCATTTATTTTTATTTTTCTGAAATGTACAATCCAAAACATGGAAAAAATGTATGTAACATTTTTTTCTATCTTTCATAGTTTAAGTAGAAAAAGGATTCAAAGTTCACTACTTTATACCTCCTTTACGAGGAAACGTAATGTAGCATTAAGTTATTTTATTTAAGAGTTTTTAGTCGTAATAACTTACTAATCAAGGTTTTTTTGAATCTTTCAGAAAATGTCTGGACATTTAAAAACCTTCTGTTTTAACGTTTTTATAGAAAAAATTGTTAATTATCCACATTTTCCAGCCACTGTTAATGTTTTATAAATGTTAATGTTTTGTATTGTACATTTCAGAAAAATAAAAATAAATGGGTGTCAAGAGGAAACTACATTTTTGAAGGTCGATATTGACCATTTAAAGTGAAAAAACAAAAAATTTTTTTTAATTCATTCAAAATAGGCATGAATAACTACAACTTTTACCTGAAACGTTTTTCTGAATTTGGTTTTGTTTAAAAGTTAAAAACGTTTGATCCACTTGAAATACACTTGAAATATATATGTAATTTTAATAAAGTGTTTATTCTGGAACAATTTCTTTTAGAATAATAATACAGAAAATAAAATATAACCGAGAATGTCTAGAGTTGAATAAAATTACAAGTTATTAATTATTACAATTTAATTAATCAAATAAATAACTTGTTAGCTCCAATAACAATTACTCTCTTGAAAGTTAAAAGAAAGAAAAACATATATAAATAAGATTGCAATGATTATAAATATAGAAAACAAATAATAGTTATATGTACACAAAATTTCTAAAAAAACAATAACCTGTACTCCTACAACCCCTGAAGGGTTGAATACATGGTAGAGACTGTACTCTTTCATGGACAAAGGTTGTGCAGGGAGGTGATTTGTCGCCCCAATTTCAAGGATATTATACAGACTAGTTAATGCAAACATTGTTGTAAACTGAAGGTTTTTTTTTAAATAATACTTCTAAGAAAAGATAAAGGTTAAAAAAAAATTAAAATATTACTTCTACTAAAATATATGAATTAGGGGTCATCTGTGGTGTAGTGGTAGCATAACAATAATAACAATCTACTACGCCCAAGATGGTTGGTTTGCAGCCCGGAAAGATCACTTCAAACCAACCATTTTCTTTTTTAAAAGGAACCAGCGATTTTTCTAGGGAATGAATAGCCTTAATTATGCCGTCCTTAAGAGAAGACGTAAAATTGAGTTCTTGAGTCTGTGTGGTGTCAGGTACTCGTTAAAGATCCGAGGTGACGTTAAATAAAACCATAAGATATGTATAGTTTATGTCTGAATATTAGGGAAATAAGGAATATTATTTTATTCAGCCATTTTTTTTTCTTGATGGCACAGTAAGAACCATTATGCATTAATATAATCGAGAAAAGTGAAAATAAATAAGGAAAAAACATCAGAAAATACAATTTCGTTTATTTAGTCATCAATCATTCCGAGTTATTTTGATTAAGAAATTAATAATTACAATTTCGAACTCCCTAAACGAATCAAATGTCAGTCTTATTAAATGTCAGTTTAAAATATTTTCAGAAGTGTTTTGGTTGATTATTTTCAATAAAGAACACTCGACCATGAAAAGAAAAGAAAATCATGCACAACCGCTAGATCCCCCCCTTTTTTTTGGGTACCCACTTATACACCCTTATAGAGGCTGGGTGAGCCCCAGGAGGATCCTAGATCTCACACGGCCCATCTCCGACTGCAGAACAGACTAAATAAAAGTCTTGCCAGCAGCGGTGTTTGAACCGGGTTTTCAGACTCAGTTCAGACCAAAATTGATTTAAAAATCAAAAAAAGTTTTTCCAAATTTTTAAGTTTTCATTTGAGTCCTCATGAGTGCCTATTTAATTTTTTTTTTTATGCAAAAATTTTTTTTCATGGCCGAATGTTCTTTATTGAAAATAATCAAACCATAACACTTCTGGATATATTTTAAACTGATATTTAATAAGACTGACATTTGATTTGTTTAGAGAGCTCGAAATTAGAATTATTAATTTCTTAATCAAAATAATTCCCAATGATTGATGACTAAGTAAACGAAATGGTATTTTTGTTACTTTATTTCCTTGTTTATTTTTATTTTATTCGATTATAAAAAAAAAAACCTGTACCACTACAACCCGTGAACTGGGAGGTACATGGTAGAGACTATACTGTTTCATGGAGAACGGTTCTGCAAGGAGGTGACTGGTCCTAGGTCACGCTCAACCGCCAGTCCTCAAGGACTCATTATTACTAGACAAACGCTCTAAGCTCCCAATTAATTACAAAAGACTCATCTACATGACCATCATACGACCTATTTGGACTTACGGAGTAGAACTTTGGGGCTCCACTAAGCCATCGAATTCCTCTCGTATCCAATCCCTACAATCCAAAATCCTTCCTAAAATCCTTAATGCTCCTTATTTTGTTAAGAATAAAATCATCCATAACGACCTTAATGTCCCATTTGTTGCTGATTTGGCCCGAACCCGGTATCTTTCCTTTCATAACAAACTTCATTTCCATTCAAACCCTCTAGTTTCAAACCTAGCTTCCTCTTCAATTCCTGATAATCCTCCGAGGCGTCTAAAAAGAAGATGGCCCCGTGACCTTCTTAGTTGAACTTGTGATTTGAGTACTACCAGTGGGTAGTTTCTCTACTTGTCATTTTCGCATGCCATTATGTATCGCTTAGCCCATTTACTTGATGTATTATTTTAATACAGTTGTAAATATCAATAAATAAACTTAAAAAAAAAATTCAAGGAAATAGTTCTGAATGAAAATTTCTTCGGCGTCCTCCATAAGTCTACCTTCGTTTTCATCATCTGCCGCCGCAGTATCATTTTCTGGAATTTCATTTCCAAAAATAATGTTTTTGAAAAAGATTAGAGGACGATTTAAAAAAAAAATAGTTCCTCTTAGGTGGTGGCCATATTGGATTGGATAAAGGCGTTTAGAAAGCTAACAAGAATTTCCCACAACTTTTAAATTTATTTAAAAGGATGTTTTGTAACTAAATATTAGGCTCTTTTGATAGGAAAAACTATATAGGTTGTCATGGTAACAGTAACTCAATTTCGAAATTTTTTGGATTAATGATGATTTGGAAATGAGTAGGGACTGATAAGGTTGTATCAATCTGATACTTTGTATCTGATACTAAAAAGTAGTTGATACAAGTATCAAATGAAGTCGAAATGTACCTGATACTTTTGTATCAATTGATACAAGTATCAGATACGTTCAGATTGATACAACCTTACCCATTTAACAAACCAAGCTCATTTTAGCAATAAAATGACATCGTCTCACGGATTTAAAAAAAAATATTATCTACTTTTAATAATAAATAAATAAATGATAAGCAATAGTCAACCACTGATTTAAGCTCCCCTGGTTTGATTAGCGGCGAAAGACCAATTTCGCCGAATCTCCCCTTAGTATTAATAAATAAATAAGTAAAAATTCACTTATTATCAATATAATCTCAATATCTCAATATCAATATAATTAGTCACTTATCACATATGTAGAAACGAAAATAAACTATGAAATTAGTTAACAGTAAAGGGTGGTTGAAATAACATTTTCCGAAAGCGCCTCCTAATATATGATTTTTCACGAGCAACTTTCGCAAAAAAACCTCGACCTATGTCCGGGTAAATATGAGTTCATTAATGGATATATCTATACCATAAAGTAAAGGCAATTGACATAAATGATTGAAATCGGGTGCAAAAAAAACAACACCTATAGCGTTTTAAAGAGTATACCGTGCGGTGGCGGACAGACAAACTTTGTATTACAACCCAAATTCTACGTGTCTTGGAACGTGAATAGCAAAAGTTTGAGGTAGGGTTAAAATGTATTTTTTATTGTTCAATTCCTTAGATTTCAAAAAATAATAAAACCAATAAAACACATGATTTTAATCATTTGATGCCTTGTGCAGGTTACTATTTCGGCGAATAACTTTTTTTTCCCTTTAAAAATGATAACAAAAACTGATGCCCCAAGAAAGGCTTCTGTGTAACGTATTAGAAGAGTAAGAGTCGGGATATCTGTATTCAACTACAAAAGTATCAGTATTACTTGCATTCAGATACATGAAAATCCAGTATCTACCCATAACTAGTAAAAGTATCAATTGATACAAAAGTAACAGATACAGAACAGTATCAGTATCACATGTATTCAGATACAGGATAATCCAGTATCTACTCATGACTAGTAAAAGTATCAATTGATACAAAAGTATCAAGTAAAAGTATTAGATACAGAAAAGTATCAGTATCACTTGTATCAGACATAGGAAAGTCCAGTATCTACCCATCCCTAGAAATGAGCGACTCATATCATGACTTATAATCAACTATGTTCTCCATTCTTATTATGTTCTACCAGTTATTACATAATGTACTACAATTAGCCTTTGTAATATAACATCTACAATTTGTATGGATTATCATCCCCATTATTGCTTAACTCTATTTCTCAATATCAATTAGATTTATTTGTATATCATGGCCACCATTATCTATTTGTATTTTTCCATTCCTATTAGATTTATCTCTATTACCTTCTTTTTTCTTGTTACCTCATTTTTATATATATATATTTTTTTTTATTATCTTATTAATTTTTTAAGTAATTACTGTAATTACTTTCATTATTACTCGCTGAATTCGTTATAATTTTTTGTATTACCTTTTTTGTCACTTAGCTATTAATACCCAATGTTGATTGCCTTGCTTTCTATATATATCTCAGGTTCCCCCCCCCCATTTCCATTTTCCACCACCCAGATACCTTGATACTTATGTATTTTAATTTTAATATTTACCATTCTGGAATTAAAATAAATTCTCAAAAATCCCATCAAATCACTTTTACCTTACGTCGCAAACCAATGACTTCCTGCCCTTCATGATCCTATAATAATATCCCACTGGTGCCTGTAGAACGGATCCGATACTTAGGGTTGCATCTCGACAAACGATTAACCTTGAATCCTCATACAAGACTGAAAAGACAAGAAACCGCTCGACGTTTCAGGCTACTTCAACACTTACTAGACAAACGCTCTAAGCTCCCAATCAATTACAAAAGACTCATGACCATCATACGACCTATTTGGACTTACGGAGTAGAGCTTTGGGGCTCCACTAAGCCATCGAATTCTTTTCCTATCCAATCCCTACAATCCAAAATCCTTCGCAACATTCTCAATGCTCCTTATTTTGTTAAGAATAAAGTCATCCATAACGACCTTAACGTCCCATTTGTTGCTGATTTGGCCCGAACCCGCTATCAATCCTTTCATAACAAACTTCATTTCCACTCAAACCCTCTAGTTTCAAACCTAGCTTCCTCTTCAATTCCCGATAATCCTCCGAGGCGTCTGAAAAGAAGATGGCCACGTGACCTTCTTAGTTGAACATGCGATTTGAGTACTACCAGTGGGTAGTTTCTCTACTTGTCATTATATCATGTCATTATGTATCACTCAGCCAATTTACTTGTTATATTACTGTAATATAGTTTTAAATATCAATAAATAAATAATTAAAAAAAAAAAATTTACCATTCGTAATTTTAATTTTTATCTTTATTACCTTATGCTTTATTTTCATTACTTTCTTTATTACATTTAGTATTACCTTCCTTTTCACTTGGTTATTAATACCCCCTTGCTTTATATCTATATCTCAAGCCCCCCCCATCTTTATTTTCCATCATTCAGTAATATAAATAATTATAATATCTTCTGTAATATTATGTTTATTACTAATTAATAAATAAATCCAATACACGTTATAAATAAATAAAAAAAAAGTTTCGGGCAAGACTTTCCATTCTCCACAGAGTTATTTACACTGACATCACGAAATAAACAAAAAAGATATTAGTCGAACACGCCCACCCCATTCCCCGACCGACCAGTCCCTTATCTCGACTGATAAGGTTGCCTAGGGAGTTATCTACACAATTAATAGACATTCTGATCCCATTAAAAAACCTTATCTAAGAGATTTAGTTCTATTTTAAAACATGATCTGTCGATGCGCTAAGCTGTGATGGATCTGATGTAAGTCGGATCAGGGGATCTGCTAATCCTCTTTGGGCTCACGCAGGCCCTTTAACCTTAATTGGGTGTAAAACCAGGCGGTTGAGTGTGGTTTAAGACAAATTATGGCCCTCCATAATCGTTGTCTCTACTAAGAACTCTTGACCATTCATGGATTGTGCCGTTAGATATTTTTATAAAAATAAATATTACTGATATTCATACTAAACTAACTAGTATACAAAAATATGCACCAAAATGTTTAGCTACAGATACTGGGCAAATTGTGAAGGTCGAAAAATTCAAGTATCTAGGAGAGATAATTCAAGAAAATGGATTAGAAATATTAGCCAAAGATGAAAGGATACTGAAAAAGGAAAGAGCATATGGAATAACAAAAAATATTTGGGTCTGTTTCTGAAAACGCGTGCAGATTTTTTTTTAAATATCTGTTATTACGGATTAGAGCTTTGGGGCTCCATTAAGCCATCGAATTCCTCTCGTATCCAATCCCTACAATCCAAAATCCTTCGTAAAATCCTTAATGCTCCTTATTTTGTTAAGTATAAAGTCATCCATAATGACCTTAATGTCCCATTTGTTGCTGATTTGGCCCGAACGCGCTATCTATCCTTTCATAACAAACTTCATTTCCACTCAAACCCTCTAGTTTCAAACCTAGCTTCCTCTTCGATTCCCGATAATCCTCCGAGGCGTCTGAAAAGAAGATGGCCCCGTGACTTCTTAGTTGAACTAGTGATTTGAGTACTACCAGTGGGTAGTTTCTCTACTTGTCATTTTCACATGGCATTATGTATCGCTTAGCCCATTTACTTGATGTATTATTTTAATACAGTTGTAAATATCAATAAATAAACTTTAAAAAAAAAATCTGTTATTTAGTATCAGTTACTTTTATTGATAACTGTTATAACCTAATATAAATAAAAATGTAGTCAACAAAACGTTGAGGCTTATACACCTATGATTATCATTATATTATAATGTAAACTAATCCCATTTTGTATAATGGGAACGCAATATCGATCTATGATGAAGACATGAATCGATTCATTCCCGGAAACAGCCAAGGCTGCTAGGATTCAATGCCTGGCCAATCACGCCACGGAATTAAGATTCCACAAGCGTTCCACTGCCTATTAGATAATTGGTGAGATGATTTATGGTTGGAACATGTTCATCGCGAGGGAATCCATCTTTAATATGGTCGTAGAAAATATGTTATTATAGTTCGCCGCTCAATAGGTCTTATATATTTGCCGCTAAATCGTGTAGCTGAAAGCAAACCATATTGTTCGGCCGTATTCTTCAATATTTTTTTTCAACCAGGAAATCAGCTGATTGTAATTTTTTTGTACATGAAGGCAAATTAAATATCCACTCATGAGGAGTGCTGACACAAGTGAAAACTCAAAACTCCGGAATTATTGCGTTCTTTTTTGAATTTATTGATCTACCATAAATAATTCAGAACAAATGATGGGCTGCAAAAGTTCAATACAAATATCAATGCTTAGCTTGAATTTATTTTTTTAATGTATTTATTGAAATTTACAACTCTATACTGAATAAATAAAGTAAATATAATGAAAGATAAACCATGTCCCGAGATAAAGACAAGTAGAGAAACTACCCAGTGGTAGTACTCAAATAAAAAGTTCAACTTAGAAGGTCACGAGGCCATCTTCTTTTCAGACGCCTCAGAGGATTATCAGGAATTGAAGAGGTTGCGAGCTTTGAAACTAGTGGGTTTGAGTGGGAATAAAGTTTGATACCGGATTCGGGCCAAATCAGCAAAAAATTGGACATTAAGGTCATTGTGGATTATTTTGTTCATAACAAAGTAAGGAACATTGAGAATTTTTCGAAGGATTTTGGATTGTAAGGATCGAATACAAGAAGAATTCGATGGTTTAGTGGAGCCCCAAAGCTCTATTCCGTGTCCAGATGAGTCTAATGATTGTCATGTATATGAGTCTTTTGTAATTATTTGAGAGTTTAGAGTTTGTCTAGTTTGTCCAATAAATATTGAAGTAGCCTGAAACGGCGAGTGTATTTTTGAAAAGAAAATATTTGCAATTTGCGATGGAAAGAATGTTCATTGAACATTACTTTAATTAGGATCTTATTTTGATGAATACGATATAGGATAATGGATCGGTGAAGAGAACGGCTTTGTCTGACTTGGATACGGAACCGGGTAGCTCAGTGGAGATGCAGACGACCCGGCTTCGAATCCCGGCCAGGACAAATCTTTTCTCTTCAAAACAAAAATATTTAAAAATAATTACCATCAAAATAACAATTAATAAAAATAAATTGGAAAAATATACTTCAAGTATTCCTCCGAGAATTTTAATTAGTATTTCAATTTAGTACATATTGGAAACCAACGTTCATAATCACTTTTCCGCTAGTTGCTCGTATTTAAAAAAAAATTTAAATCGAACTGAATTTATGTTTTCAATTCCCGATCTCGTTCGAAGATTTTTCTGGTTGTAAGTTGGCCATTATTATTCTCTTTAATAATTTCTGTATTTCATGTACTTTTTAAAGCAAAATGCACTGTTCATCAGTTAAACTCAATTTTTTTTTTACGATACATTTTTATTACTCCACTTTATATGTAAAATAAAATATTACAGTTTGGTGAATAAAATATGTTTTATATAAAAGAGAGATTACATATTTAATAATTATTCATGACAATAAATGATATTATTGATTTATGATTGACCAACTAACCTAAATCTAGCTCTCATGGTAATCTAGAAGTTATCTCACTTCTGTAACAGTCGAAGGCCAGAATGTTTCTTTCAAAACCACCTCCTATTCGATTATTATTTTTCTATAAAAATAATAAACGAATGTTATTGAAATTTTATTTATTATTTCTGAAAATATTTGATTAATAATTATAATCTGAAGTATTAGAACCCTTGGAGGTGTAAATTGAAGATATTATTTCTGCTTGTTTACATGTTCTAAGCTGGGATGGGATATTAAAGTTATAGAGTAAAAAAGAAAAGTAACTTTATTTTTGGAGAAAAGTAACTTTATTTTTGGACTAAGTAACTATAGGCTAGGCGGTCAGGTACCAAAAAAGGGCTTTAGGTTGCAATAAATTGAAGAGACCGGAATTTTTTATATGTTGTGAGGGCATGTCCCTCCCCCCCCCCCCCCCTGCAAAGTAGTGCGATCTAATACCATCATAGTTTTTTGTATAGGTAATTTATAAGTAAATATTTATACTTTACAATAAACAAACTGTTTTAGATCGATTCGTGGCGTACAAGGTCATTTTCTTAAAACACCCACTTTATCCGATTTTCATTTTTTTTTTAATTAACAAGAGACGTATAACAACTACATGTGCTTAAATTAAAGATAATTACATTTACTACAACTCAATTTTACTTGACTTTAATCACCCGGCAATCCTTACTATACTCGGCCAAAACTTAAAATTTGGACTTTTTGGAGAAAAAAAATACCAGTTTTCAAAGAGGCGTAACTCAGAGTCCATTACACCTAAAGGCCTTCGCCTGTTCTTAAATTAAAGCTAATTAAATTTACTACAACTTCATCACCAATCTCCTAATTTTAATTTTATCTTTCAAAAATTATTATTTCTTGCCAGATCATTATATTAAATTATTTTAAGAAAAGTATTGAAAATTATTTAATAATAATAATTGATAAATTTAACATTTAATAAATTATATATAAATATTTTTATTTTGAAGAGAAAAGATTTGCCCCCACCCGAGATTCGAACCCGGATCTCCGCCTCACCGTGACAACGCTCTAACTATTTGAGCCACCGGGGTCGCTCCCCACCTAGGACAAATCTGTTCTCTTCACCGATCCCATATCCCTCGTGTTCTCGCAATTTTGTGATTTATACACGAGGAAGAATGTTCATTAAACATTACTTTTAATTTTAAGATCTTTTTGACATACGTCATTAAATTTATTATAATTTTTTAATCATTGCTTTAGTTTTTAAATATTTTTATTTTGACGAGAAATGATTTGCCCCCAGATTTGTCCTAGGTAGGGAGCGACACCGGTGGCTCAAATGGTTAGAGCGTTGCAACGATGAGGCGGTGATCCGGGTTCGAATCCCGGCTGGAGGTAAATCTTTTCTCTTCAAAATAAAAATTAAAGCAATGATTAAAAAATTATATATAATTTTAAATTATTATATATTATTAATATTTAAATTATTATTTTATAAAAATATATATAAAAGAGATTTCGCTGTAAACATAATAAATTGATTATTAAACACCGCCTGCGGCCTCCCAAAGGTAGTAGGCCGGTCCCAAGCCCGGAGAAAGGAGGAGAGATTCTCCTTGCAACGTGAGGGGACGAATAAGCACTGTCTCAGGAAGTAGCATCATCCAGGACATCAGGGATGGTGATGCAGGGAGAACGGAGTGTCTGTTTACCCTTTAAGGGGCAGCCCCCCCCCCATATCAGACTTAGGTGTTTGGGCTGATAATCCACAGACTGAATAAATAAAATCAAAAAGAAAAAAATTTGAAACACCGGACAGATTTTATATATAATGGAAGGGGAGAAATGGTATAGGATCGTAGAGTGTGGTCCGGGCTGTACCAAAAGAAACCTCACACTGCTCGAGCGGTAGATAGGATGAATTATGGAGATTATTAATTTCTAAGAATAAAATATTTACTAAAAAAAATTAAATGAAAAAAAAATTAACGCCCAAACAGGGACTCGAACCCTGGACCCTCAGATTAAAAGTCTGATGCTCTACCGACTGAGCTATCCGGGCTACAGCACGCAGAGTCGTGTAAGCTGATATATGAACTTGTACATTGAACTATTTTGGAAATCAATAAGTATATTACATGTATGTTTAAATAATGCATGTTTTTGGAGTTATTCCAAATTTAAGTTTTAGCCGACTTTCGTGAGGAACACCGGCCGAAGGAGTGATCCTACGATGTAAGTCATGAGAAATGAAGCTGTAGTAAATTTAATTAGCTTTATGTGAGAAAGAAATAGTTGACTGTGGGTACTATAATAGGATGTTGATAGTTGGGGGTGCAGTCAAGAAAACACGCAAAAATAGGTGAAACTATTTTATTTTAAGTGCCGACGTTTCGACCTACTATGTAGGTCATCTTCAGGGCTATGAGAAAACAGACAAAAAACAGAATAGACTGTAAAAATACATAAAATAGAGGTACAGAAAAATTAACAAAAAGTAGAGATATAAAAAAATGATATATAATGAAAGGATATATGAAGGTATATGAATATATATATACATAATATATATATATAATAATGTATATAGGTGTATGAATAAAGATGATTACATGGTAGATGGATAGAAAGGTGATAATGCAAAAAATACAAAGAGAGCAATGAAGTTAAACAGAAAAAAAAAATAAAATGAAAAAGATATGAATATAATGAGTATGGACAATTTAGTATAATAAAGATAGAAATGTATTGCAAAGGAAACAATAGTATGAAAATGGACTCATGGGGAGTATCATAAGTGCAATGAGAGAACATGAATTAAAAATATGATACCTAATAATACATCGAGAAGAATATATTATAGAAAGTAAAGAAAAAGGAATCTAAAGTATGACAGGCCGAGAAGTGAGATATAAATAAAATTTTAAAAAATTTAAGTATCAGAAGTTTTGTAAAGGTATAAATGTTATATAAGGGTATACACTATACATTATATAACAGATATTGTATCCAGGAATACAGATATTATATAGAGGTATACATGAGGTATGAAGTTATATAAATAAAGATGAAAGAATACAAGGAACAATACATGAGAGATATAAGATATCAGTAAGTGAATAGAGATATATTATAAAAAATAATGATGTTCTGTGAACATGAACTCTTTGATTAAAACTATTTAATTAAAACTATGATGGATGCTAAAAGTGATGATGGGAGAAATAGGTGTGAAGGAAGGAGATGGAGAAAGATGAAGAGAAGATATAAATAATAAGAGATTGTACGAATCTCTTTTATCTCCATCATCACTTTTAGCATCCATCATAGTTTTAATTAAATAGTTTTAATTAAAGAGTTCATGTTCACAGAACATCATTATTTTTTATAATATATCTCTATTCACTTACTGATATCTTATATCTCTCATGTATTGTTCCTTGTATTCTTTCATCTTTATTTATATAACTTCATACCTCATGTATACCTCTATATAATATCTGTATTCCTGGATACAATATCTGTTATATAATGTATAGTGTATACCCTTATATAACATTTATACCTTTACAAAACTTCTGATACTTAAATTTTTTAAAATTTTATTTATATCTCACTTCTCGGCCTGTCATACTTTAGATTCCTTTTTCTTTACTTTCTATAATATATTCTTCTCGATGTATTATTAGGTATCATATTTTTAATTCATGTTCTCTCATTGCACTTATGATACTCCCCATGAGTCCATTTTCATACTATTGTTTCCTTTGCAATACATTTCTATCTTTATTATACTAAATTGTCCATACTCATTATATTCATATCTTTTTCATTTTATTTTTTTTTTCTGTTTAACTTCATTGCTCTCTTTGTATTTTTTGCATTATCACCTTTCTATCCATCTACCATGTAATCATCTTTATTCATACACCTATATACATTATTATATATATATATTATGTATATATATATTCATATACCTTCATATATCCTTTCATTATATATCATTTTTTTATATCTCTACTTTTTGTTAATTTTTCTGTACCTCTATTTTATGTATTTTTACAGTCTATTCTGTTTTTTGTCTGTTTTCTCATAGCCCTGAAGATGACCTACATAGTAGGTCGAAACGTCGGCACTTAAAATAAAATAGTTTCACCTATTTTTGCGTGTTTTCTTGACTGCACCCCCAACTATCAACATCCTATTAATTAGCTTTAATTTAAGCACAAACAGAGGCCTGTAGGTCTAATAGATTCTGAGTTACCTCTTGGTCATTTTTTCCAAATAGTCCAAATATAGGCCAGCGGCCAGGAGTTGGAGGGTCGCGAAAAATCGAAGAGAGTTGCATTTTTGATATGTTGTAAGGGCATGTCTGAGTAGTGTAAATCCAAGTTTGCTACCGAAATAGCGGATGGGAAAACTATTAGTGGCCAAAAAACCTCGAAATATTTGGAGTTATTTCAATTTTTCGAGATTCAATTTATAAATTTCGAGGTTTTTCGGTCACCAAAAGTTTTCCCATCCGATTTTTTCGGTAGCAAACTTAGATTTCTACTAGTCAAAAATGCAGCTCTCTTCAATTTATTGCAACCTTCAAGTACCTGGCCGCTGGCCTACGATAGAATAACAAATATTAAAAGAAAAAGAAACATGAATTATCTGGCTAGAAGGTTACATAATACCAATCATAAAGAATTTAATAAGAAAAAAATGCCCAAAAAGTACGAATCATGACAAGATATTAAGCAATTAAAGAGAATAACTAAATTAGTAACAACAGTTAATTGCATCAGCTAGGATGTAATAAATTCTTTAAATAATGTATGAAGTCTTTACAAACTAAAACAACTAAAGAACAGAATCAATAATTCAATACTGATCCATTTAAGCAAATGACTAACCTGCTTAGGGAGCATCTTTTTGGGAAGCTAGGAGGTGTTGAAAAAGCAAGGATTTAAATAATGATAGTGAGGGAGGATGACGGATATTAGGAGGGATTGAGTTCCACACTGTGGTAGAGCGGGCGAGAAAGGAACGCTCAAATGCTTTGGTTATGTGGGAACGAGTATAGATCTTGTTTCATGGTCTAGACTGAGGATTTGAATTGGAGGAGACTGTAGATATATCTAGAGTTTTGAGAGTTCATAGATTGGAATAGAATGAAATGAGGAAATATTGTCTTCGGAAGGGCCACTTTAACTAATCATTAAGGTGGGACACAAATTTTATCGAGCTGTTCATTAGTCGCTTAGTCTAAAAGAAAGCATAAAAGAAAGACCTCCGTAAAACACGCTACAGTAGTCAAATTGGGGGAAGATGAGATGAGGAGCTTACGGGATGGTTGTGTAAGATGTCGAGAACGATGGAATGACTTCAGCGAACTAATTTACCGTCGGGATATTTGGGTGATGTGGGGTTTCCAGGAAAGATTTTGGTCTATAGTAATGCCTAGGTTTTTCACAGAGGAGATGGACGTTATGGAGTGATCGTTTAGGATCAATGTTGGGAGGGTGGGGATGGATATACGGAGGAAATTGGAACCTAAAACAATGGCCTGAGTTTTCATCACTGATCCTATCTAGGTCTTCCTGAATACTGGCCAATGCAAAAAATAGCTCAGAAGGATGGAAGGACAAATAGATTTGGAAGTCGCATATAGATGGTAGGAAAAGTTGTTAACAGATTTAGGAAGATCGTTGATGTAGCAGTTGAAAAGGAGAGAAGAGATGCAAGAGCCTTGTGCCACTACGACCCGTGAACAAGTATGGGGGTTCAGTACATGGTTGAGACTGTACTGTTTCATGGACAACGGTTCTGCAAGGACCTAGGTCCACGCTCAACCGCCAGGTTTTTCTCCCTTATTATGGGTACCCTATTTTTATAATATTTTATAGAGGCTGGGTGAGCCCCAGGAGGGTCCTAGATCCTATATGATCCATCTCCGGCTGCAAACTGACTAAATAAAAGTAACTGCCCGCAGCGGGATTTGAACCAGGATTTCCGGCATGGCAACTCAGTGCTCAACCACTGAGCCACTCCGCTCCCAAACTCATGGTAAAGGTGGGTTAAATTATATAACTTTAGAAGGAAAATGGCAATCGTTATGAAGATTTATTTCCTGAAATTATCTCGTAATTGTTGGTTATAATTAGGATTATTACAAATCATAAAAATGCATGGTTACATGATTATACGATTATAGTAGCTATCACAGCCATGATTAGATTTGCCATTGCGTAAAGATAATGAAAATTACTGTTATCATAAACTATATATATTTTTTTATTTTATTTAGAAGAGAAAAGATTTGTCCTAGCCGGGATTCGAACCCGGGTCTTCCGCATCTTTAGTGCGGCACTCTTCCAACTGATCTACCAGGCCTGTAATCAGGCCAGTCAACGAGATCCTCATTAAAAAAAAGAAAAATGAATAAAAAAGTAATATTCAATGAACATATGTACATCGAAAAAATTTGAGCGAACTGGGATATAGGATCGGTGAAGAGAAAGAATTTGTCTGGCCTGGTTACGAGCCTGGTAGCTCAGTTGGAAGAGTGCTGCGTTAGAGTTCGAATCCCAGCCAGGACAAATCTTTTCTCTTCGAAATAAAAATATTTACTTAATTATCATAAACATATTGTACACGTGACTGTACACCGAAAAATCTAAAATTTTCTCTCTATTATATAGACAACCATCATTTATGAAAGGAAATGTTTTAACAGCGCACCGTTGCCTAGCAACGGATTCATACGCTGGTTTTTCTTTTGTTTTTAGTCTCGATCGATCAGAGACGATTATATAAATTTATATTTATATCGTATAAAAAACTTTTTATTAAGCACTGTCAATATTTCATTATAAATCATTATTCGGCCGTAAACAAACTGAGTTTACCCGATGAAGAGCTCATTTTCCGAAAGAAAAAAAATCAAATAAAACAAGTTACAAAAAAATTGTTAGTGATCACCACTAATTATTCCGCAAGTAGTCGCTTCGTATAGTCACAGCAAGTTTTAACATTTCTTTCGTTTCCCTTTTAATAGTTAAAAAAAATACAAGCTATCATGAGCTTTAGGATGGAAAAGAGAATATAATTATGAGAAATCTATATACTTTGGTTTATCATTCCATCTAGAAATGAATGTTTCAACAAACATATCTCATCTGTAATTAGAAATGGAGGATGGAAATTGTTAGGAGGGTGCAGTAAAAATATAAACACAAATAAGTGGAAACTTATTTTTTATTCGTGCCTATGTTTCGACCTACTTTGTAGGTTATCTTCAGGGCTATAAGAAAAAACAGACAAAAACAAAAATGACTATAAAAATACATAACAGTACTAAAAATATAATAAAATAAAATAAAATTATAATAACAATATAGAGATATAGACAAGTTGAAGGACGAAGTGAAGGATATATTATGAAAGGATATTAAAAAAAATAAAATAAAGTAAAAACCTTTCTGTGCTTTTATTCTTTAATTTTTTTATTAATATAACCTTTCATAATATATCCTTCACTATTTCCTTAAAATTTTCTGTATCACTATATTATTATTATAATTTTATTTTATTTTCATTTAAAGTAAATCATAATGGTTCCTACTCTCCTCTCTATTCCCAGTCTGCTGGTGTTCTCCAGGTAGCATCCTCGGTCCTATCCTCTACATGGTATTTACAGCTGACATCCCAACCCATCCTAACACCTTAATCTCCACCTATGCTGATGACACATGTGTGTTATCAGTTAATAACGACCCATATATTGCATCCCAATCCCTTCAATCACATTTATACTGTATCCTTTAATAGTACTCCACTTATCCCTGTTGAACAGATCCGCTACCTAGGACTCAACTTAGACAAACGTCTAACTTGGAACCCTCACACAAGACTGAAAAGACAAGAAACAGCTCGACGCTTCCGACTACTTCAACACATACTAGACAAACGCTCAAAGCTTCAAATCAATTACAAAACACTTATTTATGTTACTGTTATAAGACCTATATGGACTTACGGAATTGAACTATGGGGCTCCACCAAACCATCAAATTCCTCTCGTATTCAATCCTTGCAATCCAAAATCCTATAAAGTCATCCATAACGACATTAATGTCCCATTTGTTGCTGATTTGGCCCGAACCCGGTATCTATCCTTTCATAACAAACTTCATTTCCACTCAAACCCTCTAGTTTCAAATTAGCTTCCTCTTCAATTCCCGATAATCCTCCGAGGCGTCTGAAAAGAAGATGGCCCCTTGACTTCTTAGTTGAACCTGCGACTTGAGTACTACCAGTGGGTAGTTTCTCTACTTGTCATTATATCATGTCATTATGTATCACTCAGCCAATTTACTTGTTATATTATTGTAATATAGTTGTAAATATCAATAAATAAATAATAATAAATAAATAACATGTAATTAGAAATGTTAGTTGAAACTTTTATTTCTTGATGAAATGATTACCGAAATCTACTTATTGCCCATAATTACATTCTCCTTTCAATACTGAAGCTCATGATAAACAGTTAAAATTTGTTGTAACTCAACTCGAAGCGGCAACCTGCGGAACAGATACCTATTTTAATAACCTCTCTCTCTCTTCCTCCCTCTCTCTTTTTCACAAAAGTTTTCTCCAAGAAATAGTTGTTTTTTTTACAGGAAAATTACTGTTTCATGATTCAAAAGAAGGAAATAACAATCAAGTACAAACAAATATGTTGTAGCTATTATAAGCTGTATATTTTCGGTAATTTTTCTTTGAACATTGTTTTGAAAAGAAAGAAAGGATATGTTCAGGACCGGGAATCGAACCCGTGTCACCCAGATCGCTAGTCTGGAACTCTACCAATTGAGCTACCCTGGGCTCAATCAAGCTCGCTCCCCGGTCATGGCCATATCCCTTTTCACTGATCACATGCCCCCGCGTTCTAGCAATTTGCGTTGTATACGAGGGAAAGAATGTTTTTTGAACATTTATTTCATTTGGATCTTGTTGACTTACGTCTTTATACATTGTTATAATTTATTTTACATTATTAGCTATTGATTTCGTTAATTTTTAAATATTTTCTTTTCAAATAAAAAATTAATAAAATCTATAACTAATAAAATAAAATAAAATTTTTCTTGGATGTATATTAGAACACACAACAATTAAGCTTCTTCCTTTGAGCAATTGCACCCACATGAGTTAAAGCGAGAGACCTTTTTTGTTGGAGCTGATATCTTATCAAATATAGGTCAAAAATACTCTTTGTTCAAGTTCATCTCCTTATTAAAATAGAATTTTAATATACACTTCATACATATACAACTCTTGTAATATAAGTGCACAAGGTGTTGCTAATAATTATAATTAAAATATAAAAATTCTGATAAATATACTTAATATTATGTGTATTTTTTATTCTGGATGACAATAAAGATGGGTAGATTCCACGTAGATTCATCCAAACTCACGTTAGAACAAGGCTACAAACCATGGTTTCCATGGTGCAGTGGTATGCTGCCTGTAATTTCACATTGGGGCCGATTTGCCATATTCCATCCCGACGACAAACATTCGGGTTCAAGTACAGTTGTGAATCGTTCTAGATCTAAGGATTATGCCAGATCGAGGTCAGCTAGCGCACGAAGACCTATATTTCTTTCCCCGACTGCAGACCGTCCCTGAATCGACATCTATGTGCAGCTCTATTCGACATACTGGAAAACAACAACGCCATTCCCGGTAGGTGTATCTTGGGTAGGTACCTGTGGGCTGTGAGCTGCCTCCAGTTGTCTGACGAGCCTCAAGAATCCAAGTGGTGGGAGATATGTTTGAGTGATCCCAGGACCGGTATTCGAACTCATTGGTTTCCGATGGAGGGTAATGTGATTTAATAGGATGTGTGGGAATTATTTTAATCCTCCGATGTGACACCATTCTTCAAGGTTAGTGATATGGGATGCAATAACTGGATTAGTGTTGACTGATAATACACATGTATGATCAGCATACGTGGTAAGAATAGTATTTGGATGGATTGGGATGTCAGCTCTTCAAACTGTGTAGAGGATTGGGCCGAGGAGCCCTTGAAGGGCTTAAACGGAATTGAAACATGATGATTAAAGTAATAATTATGATGAAGATGATGATGTTGATGTACGTATTAGTAGCAATTAGCAGCATTATTGAGTTCGTGACTTCTGAAGATTAAGCAAGGATTGGTACTATCAATATCTTACTATATATATATAAACTCCTTGCAATTGTCAAGATATAAGCGTGCAAATTGACATAATGTGTCTTGATTAATAATTTGAAAAAAAACAAACTGCATAACCTTGGCGCCATCAATTGAAAATTTAAACAATTAATTCATACTTCAAATCTAAATACTTATCAATTTTATTTTTATTTTTCGCTATCTGGAATGTTATCATTAGGGGCTGAAGTTCATTTCAGGTTTCACTTTTTCATAAAATTACAAAAGTGCATGACATCATGTAAATAATGATAACTCTAATTACATTATCTTCCTGAAGAAGGTAATTCTTTTTTTCGCAACACTATCTTCTTTTTTCAGAACATTTTTGTTTTTTTCAATCTAAATAAATAAAAGCAGATTATCATAGATAATCACGCTTTATATTAGGCAAATATTTATGAGAATATAATTAAAAATACTATACAATAATTTTTTGTATTTATTAATTGTTATAATTTATAGATATTTTATTTAGAAAAGAAAAGATTTGTCCAGGGCCGGGATTCGAACCCACGTCTCCGTCGTGGTGCTCTGCCAACTGTTCAAAGCCAGTTGTGCCTGTCGCAGATTTTATTCAACCTTTTAACACCCGGGGATCTACAGACCATCCTGAGGCTTACCCCTTAAAGCAGTGGCTCCCAATCTTGTTTGTACCACGCCCCCTCTTCAAATAAAATGTATACTATGCTCCCCCCTTTGAACAATAAATTGTATGGACATATTAAAAAATATATATATATTATTTCTTATTTTGATGGTGATTATTTGAAGAGATTTGTCCTGGCCGGGATTCGAACCCGGGTCGTCTTCATTTCCGTTGCAGTGCTCTACACCACTGAGCTACCAAGGATCGTATTCAAATCAGATATTATTATTATAAATTATATATTGACGTAAGCCAACATGATCCTAATCAAAGTAATGTTCAATGAACATTCTTCCCCGTGTATACATTGCCAAAATTGCGAGAACACTGGGATATATGATCGGTGATGAGAAAGGATTAGTCTGACTTGGATACGACCCCTGGTAGCTCAGCGGTTTAGAGCACTGCAACGGAAATGCAGACGACCCGGGTTAGAATCCCGACCAGGACAAATCTTTTCTCTTTAAAACAAAAATATTGAAAAAAAATAATAAGCATTACATTGAAAACAAAACATTTAGTTTTACTGTAACAAAATACAACATTATAAGTTTCAATTTAAGGTTAAAAAAAACAAAAACCAACTGGTAAGAGAGAAATAACTAAAATTAAGTCAGAATTTTTCATTTTCAACTGGTTTCGCGCCCCCTGACTTGTAATCAAGATCCTCAGGTTGGGAACCGCTGCTACATAGAGTGGGTACCCAAAACAAGGGGGATTCAGGCGGTTTGAGCGTGATCCAGGAATAGTCACCTCCTTGCACAACCGCTATCCAAGATACAGTACAGTCTTTACCATGTACTGAACCCAAAACTCTTCATGAGTTGTAGTACAGGTTTTTAAGTTCTACCTCGTGCTGGATAAATATTAGTTTATTAACTATTACCTTATTCCCAATATGTAATTATACCATAATTAATATATAATTTTGGTAAATGACGATGCTGGTGCAGTAAAAGGAACAAAAAGGGACAATGCGAAAGTAAAGTGTTTGGTCTTTGGAGACGATCTAGCGCTGCTAGCAGAAACAGATGAGGAAGCTATAAAACAGAAAGAAATAGCTGAGGAAACGGGGCTAGAGATTTCGTATGAAAAGACAGAGGTTATGACAACGGATGTCAGCTCTAACAAGGAAATGTTGAACACAAAATATGGGCAAATAAAACTTACGAAAAAGTTTAAATACCTAGGGGAGATAATATGTAACAACGGAACATATAGGGACTGAACTTTGCCACTTGTAACATGTACAGCAAGAAAAATTTGTCCTCCAATGCAAAAATAAGGCCCTACTGTACAGTAATAAGACCTGTAATATTGTATGGAATTAAAACAGCCAGCCTTCCAAGTCTAGAGAAGGTCCTGAAGATTAAGAGACAAATTCTGAGGAGGATTTATGGACCTAAAGTAACACAAGAGATATAGAAATATACAAAAATTTGAAAGATCTTGAAACAGTCATCAGGGCCAGGAGACTGAGGTACTACGGCCACATGGTCAGAATGAACAATGGGAGGCTGAAGAAAAAAATCTTTGATTAAGTATTAAGCTACAAGGGTATAGGTGGATATGCGAAGCAAATAAAAGAGGAGCTGGATAGGCTGAAAATCAAGGATAAGGACTGCTTGGATAGAGAGCTTTTCGGGAAAAAACTAAAAGAAGTTGGGGTTCTTGCGGGAAGGAAGAAGAGACGAGGGAGAAAATGGACTAAGGAAGAGCGAGAGGAACAGTCCAGGAAGATGAGAGAGTATTGGAGTAGAAGGAAGGCGGAGAGTGTGAAGAAGATTTGAGTGATATTCGAGTGGTCCTTGCTGGCCGATTCGTGAGAAAAAATATATATAATTTTGGTATATAGTAACCTAACAACCTGTAAGACTACAAATCATGAATGGTGTTGGGTTCAGTACATTGTAGAGACTGTACTGTTGTCCGAGATTGCGCTCAACCTCCAAGCTTTCACCCTGCTGTTGGTTACGCACTATACAGAGATATGGCTAAGCCCTAGGAGGGTCCGTAGATCCCACAGAGTCCATCAGAGGCTGTTAACAGATTAAATTATTTGAACCCGCAACCTTCATCATAACAAGTCACCCGCTCCATTGTAATGAGAAGATAATCAGATATTTTTCAAATTATCACATATCGCCAAGGAAATAGAACAAGGTCTATTCAAGAGTGATACGGAGAAGGCGGAAATATATTTTCACGGTCGACTCGTATCTTCAAAATATTTCTAGGAAAAAAAATAGTCCTTTAATGATTAGCAGAAAAGTTCACATTTTTGAGTTCAGCACGTGGTAGAGAGTGTACTTTGTTTAAGGTTGTCCAAGGAGAAGAGGTGGATGAGTTCACACCATACACGATTGGGATACTAAATAGACGACAAACTTTAAAAATTACAATTAAAAATTTATAATATACAATGGATCGACGATTATGCGAAAATATCCAGACTGGCTTGGTTAATTATATAGATATTTTAAAATAATTGGTGTTTTTTTCTTTTTATATTTTTATTCACATCTGTCAATTACAATAGGCATTTATACAATGTAATTTTCAATTACAGTACATAGTTACATTTATTATATGTTGTAAAGGCATGTCTGAGTAGTGTAAATACAATTTTGCAACCGCAAAAACGGATGGCCAAAAAACCTCAAAATTTTCGGAGTTATTTCAGTTTTTGGCCTGTATCTCATAATCAGTGCATTTAAAAAAAAAACATTGGCAACTATTTTAAATTAGATTACATTTTCTACTATTTGAATCCAACTGCAGTTCTATAGGTCAATAAGAATTTGAGTTACGCCCCTTTGAAAATTGGTGTTTTTTTCCAAAATGTCCAAATTTTAAGTTTTCGCCGACTTTCGTGAGGAACACCGAAGGAGTGATCCTACGATTAAAGTTAAGGTAGTGAATATAATTAGCTTTGATTTAATCACAGACTAAGGCCTGTAGGTGTTACAGATTCTGAGCTACTTTGAAAATTGGTCATTTTTCACAACCACTTTCCCCGGATTTCCTTTTTTTTTATTAACAAGAGAAGTATAACAACTAAAAACCTTGTTATGAGCTTAAATTAAAGCTAATTAAATTTACTACAACTCCATTTCACTTGACTTTCATTCTAGGATCACTTCAAAAAGACCAAGGCCTTAGTCTGAGCTTAAACGAAAGATAATTATATTCACTACCTTGATTTTTATGATAGAATCATTCCTTCGGCCGGTTACTCACGAAAGTCGGCCAAAACTTAAATTTGGATTTTTTGAAAAAATACGACCAATTTTCAAAGGGTTTTAACTCAGAATCTATTAGAGGTTGGACTCAAATTGCAGCAAATTTAATCTACTTTAAAATGGTTATGGGTGTTTAAAATGCACGTTTATGAGATAAAGGCCTAACATTAAAATAACTCTGAAAATTTCGACATTTTTTGGCCACTAAAAATTTCCCATCCGATTTTTTCGGTAGCAAACTTGGATTTCCACTAGTCAGACATGCCTTCACAACATATCAAAAATTCCGGTCTCTTCAATTTATTGCAACCTAAAGCCCTTTTTTGGTTCCTGGCCGCTGGCCTACAAATAATTGACAATCAGCAGATTGGCTGTCAGTAAAATAAAACAAAATGATATGAGAGCCATAAAGAAGAACAGTACCCAGGGGTACTTCTCTCGTGGCTTGATGTAATTCGCTATGATAATAGAAACCTTGTTCACGTTCTTTTTAGTCTCCTCAGGCATGAGAGTCGTACCCATTTGTTCTTTCAATGGGTTTTGGTGTCCGTCTATTTTTTCTTGAAAGCGTTTGTAGCAAGTGTTCGTCAACCGTTTGCATTTTTAAGTCAGTATGTAGAGTTTTGTTATTGACATACCAAAGTGATTTTATGACAAGCCTGAGTCAAAAGAAACCAAATGAGAAGCACCAGATAGATTTTATTGAATAGGACCTGCCGAGGAAAACCTTTAGAAAGATGGAGGGAAAAACAAAACCGAACAAGACCGAATTCAAAACTCGATCATTAGATCAAGCCTCGCAGTAGAGCCTGCGGAAGTCATTGAAGAAAACAGTCTGACATGGTTTGGACATGTTTTAAGAATGGAAAACAACAAACTATCCTAAATGAAATACAAGATGACAGGCTAAGGCTACACCTACATTGGATCCGATTCGGTGCGACGTGTTTCTATCACATACGATGCTGGGGTATGCATATTTTACATTATGCATATTTTACTATACATTATAGTAAAATATAAATGTATTAAAAATAATTAATAAATAATCTTAATTTTATAAATTTTTTATTATTTATTTATTGATATTTACAACTGTATAAAAAAAAAATACATCTAGTAAATGGGCTAAGCGATACAAAATGACATGTGAAAATGACATGTAGAGAAACTACCAACTGGTAGTACTCAAATCACAAGTTCAACTAAGAAGTCACGGGGCCATCTTCTTTTCAGACGCCTCGGAGGATTATCGGGAATTGAAGTGGAAGCTAGGTTTAAAACTAGAGGGTTTGAGTGGGAATGAAGTTTGTTATGAAAGGATAGATAGCGGTTTCGGGCCAAATCAGCAACAAATGGGACATTAAGGTCGTTATGGATGATTTTATTCTTAACAAAATAAGGAGCATTAAGGATTTTACGAAGGATTTTGGATTGTAGGGATTGGATACGGGAAGAATTTGATGGCTTAGTGGAGCCCCAAAGCTCTACTCCGTAAGTCCAAATAGGTCGTATGATGGTCATGTAGATGAGTCTTTTGTAATTAACTGGGAGCTTAGAGCGTTTGTCTAGTAAGTGTTGAAGTAGCC
Organism: Troilus luridus; assembly: GCA_964056705.1. Classification (NCBI taxonomy): domain Eukaryota; kingdom Metazoa; phylum Arthropoda; class Insecta; order Hemiptera; family Pentatomidae; genus Troilus; species Troilus luridus. The sequence goes on from OZ057412.1 coordinate 3,282,166, forward strand.
TGAAACGTCGAGCGGTTTCTTGTCTTTTCAGTCTTGTATGAGGATTCCAGGTTAATCGTTTGTCGAGATGCAACCCTAATTTTTTTTTATAAATTTAAAGAACCAAATGTTATAACTCTCGATATATTTCATTCATTTGGTTTGCTAGCGACGTATCATCGTATCGCACCGGATCCAATGTAGGTGTAGCCTAAGGTTGATGGAGGAAGGTCGAGAGGAAGACCTCGACATATCTGCGAAGAAGCTGTTAAACCTATTGACCTGGAATGAAATAGAATAGAGGAAATGTTAGAGGATCGTACGGTGTGATCCAGGCTGTACCGAAGAAAACCTCACACTGTGCGGCAGAGAAGATGGATTGTGATGATGATGAAATTGGTTCTAGTAAGTAAGTGTACGTGTTTAATTTCTGTCTTCAATGAAATTTCGAGTTTTTTCCTGAATAACGAATACATTAAATCGTGTTTATGATTTAGTGATTGGCGTTTCATTTTAACCTGAGAACCCCATGTCATTCTTCTACCGAACGTTACTCACGTAGTTTACTAAGAGGTGTACTTTGTCTGTGGGATGGGTGACTTATTAAGAATTGGTGTTTCAAATACAGGTTTTAATTTGATGCAGTATATTTTTTTTAAGCAAATGATTTATAATTTAATTGTATAATATTATGATATATATATTTATTTATTTGACGCGAACCAGCCATCAAGGATGGCGCGAATAAGATGCAGGGTTTTTTTACAAGCTTTTTCTTGGCCCATCTTTTCCTCATGGTTTCACTGAAGGCTTTTCTTCTTTCTTCTGTCCAGGTCTTGGATGGAAATTTTTGTCTGCCACTAGAACCATTTTGGAGGAATATTTGGTATTGAGTTCTGTTTTCTAATAAATTCAGTGTAAGCCCGTTTTTCTGTGTATCCTTGTTTGAACTCTCCTCGTTCATCCTCACCATGTGATCATAAAATCTGAGTCATCTAACCATCATTTCTGTTTTCAAGTCACGCGTTTCAAAGTAAATTTCGTTGTTACATTTCAGCCGGTATCCTTCTGGTGTTACTTAGGGCCAGTGGATTCTCCTAAGAATTCCCTCTATTTTAAGAAGTTTATCTAAACTGACAAAGCACATACCCTCGGTCCCGTACAATATCACTGGTTTTACCACTGTATTGTAGTGCCTGATTTTTTTTTTTTAATATACATACTACTTGTTAAGTAGCATAAATTCTCCATTTATATACATTATATAATTTAACAGATATACAAAGAAGTCATATGTTATCACATATTTATTTGTTTCTCTATTTGATCTAATTAGTAATGATTATCAACTCTCAAAAGCAATGTCACCATTACTAATGGATGAAGATACAATTTCAATTACTTTCGGTGACGCATACATGTGCACATATTAATTATGAACAATTGTGGCCTACGTGATCACTTTGGGCAATCATACAAAACCATAAATCATCAAGTATTAAATAACTGCTCGTAAAATGTAAGATAAATTTGTTTGTAAAAGTTATTATCATCAAGTGTAAACATACGAAATAGGAAAAGATTACTAACGGTCTGAAAGGCCGATCTGATAGAAAGGGTTGTCGGAATATTGTGAAATATTATATTTATCTATAATATTAGGGTAATTTTGGGAGAGGAGTGGCTCAGTGGTAGAGTACTGAGTTACCATGCCGGAAATCCTAGTTCAATTCCCGCTGCAGGCCATGATTTTTATTTAGTCTATTTGATGCGGGAGATGGATCATATAGGATTTAGGACCCTCCTGGGGCTCACCCAGCCTCTATAAAATATTATAAAAATAGGGTACCCAAAATAAGGGGGAAAAATCTGGCGGTCGAGCGTGATCAAGGACAAGTCACCTCCTTGCAGAACCGTTGTCCATGAAACAGTACAGTCTCTACCATGTACTGAACCCCAGACCCTTCATGGGTTGTAGTGGTACAGGTTTTTTTTTTTTATTAGGGTAATTTTTAATAATTATATATATTATATTACAAATGGATAGCGTTGAGTAATTACGCGGAGGAGGATGATTTTAAGATCACGATTAATTAGATAAGGATAATGGATGTATATTGATTTAATTAAAAGGTTAACAAAATAGAAGGATATACGTAAGAAATGAAGTTATGTTAATTTATTCAAACGGCCCAGTTGTTGGAAGTAGAGATCTGAATTTAGTGTTTGACTATACGGAAGCAACTCATAATAAATGATTCCTTTCAAGTCCCACCAAATACACAGTAGAACCTTCCTGGCCGTTAGTCCTGGTTTGGCCACCGCTTGTGCTGCTTCACCACGCTTTGACCACTATCGTTTTCGCACAATGTTGTCATATGTACCCCATTTCTCATCCCCAGCCACCATCCATTTAAGAAATGGGTCGATTTCATTCCGTTTGGCCAAGGCTTCGCAGATAGAAATTCGATACATCATGTTTTTTGGTGTTAATTGGTATGGCACCAAAACAAGCAGCTTTCCGCAAATGGCTTAAATTTTTTTTAAGGTCGATCTTTAGCTCCGGGGCGATGCTACGACTACTAACATGCCGATCAAATTCGATTATTTCTGTGATTTTATCAAAATTTTTTACGAAGGGCCTGCCTGTGCGAGGTGCTTCTTTAACATCAAAAATGCTTGAACGAAATCGACGAAACCAAAATTGCACGTAATTAGCTTTTACGTAATTTTAATTTTTTAAATATTTATTTATGTAAATTTATATAATAATTCCTTCTCACAATAAAAACCTTTCTCCAGGGTGGTTTTCCAAAATTGGGAAAAAATAGAGCCTCACACGAATATTAAAAGCAAAACGATTTTTTTAGAGTGAATCAAATTATTTACCGAAAATGGATTTTTCACTTTTCAAAAGAGTATTTTCAACAAACAACAGGTTTGCCAATGGGAGGTAGACTATCAGTTAATTTATCCGGAATAATTCTAAATCATATTATAAAAGTAACTTATAAATATTCAATAAAGTATTGAACAAACAAAACAAAAATATTATTTTCACACGAGAAGTAGAAAAAGATTATTTATTAAACTTCTTAGATATCACCATCATTAAAAACCCCTTTTAACAATATTATCACAACAAAATGGTATAAAAAAGAAATTACTTCTAATAGACTACTTAATTATTTCTCAAATCAACCTAAGCATCAAATTAAGAATATAGCTCTAAATTTAATGAGAAGATCTATCAAAGTAACAGATGTTGAATATTTGAATGAAACTAAAAATAATATTTTCAAAATCCTCCTTAGCAACGCTTTTCCGATTAAACTTATTAATGAATTATGGCATAAACAGTACAATTTAATTAAGAATAAAGTAGATAACAACATATCAATAAATAAAGAAAATAACTTAATTCCAGGAGAATCTAGTAATAATTCAAAAATTGCCTATAATAATGACAAAACAGTGAAAATGAAACCATATCAAACAAAAATTACAAATTTTTTTCATACAGAAGATAATAATAGAAACCCGCAAATTAACAATAGCACAATCCATATAGTCACCAAATCACCAAATAAGGAATTTAAACATAATAAAATAAAATATAGAAGTATAACCACATCAAAAACCTCTCTGAAAAAATAGGACCAACCTTCAAAAATATGACATCCCAGAAATAAAATTAGCTTATAAAACCAGAAACCCGATAAAAAACATAATATATAGTCAAAAAGATAAAATACCACTTTTAGACAATAAAAATGTTATATATAACCTGAGTTGCAATAATTGTGATAAAGAATAGGTTGGACACACTAGCACACACTTGAAAATAGATTCTATCACCATAAAAATAATTTTTTTTTTTTTTAAATTTAATTTATTGATATTTACAACTATAATATGATTATAACTAGTAAATCTGCTGATATGTACATTATGACATGAAAAACACATGTGGAGTAACTACCCATCGGCAGCACTCCAATAAAGTTCTATAGTACATGGTCTCGAGGCCATCTTCTTTTCAGACGCCTCGGAGGGTTATCAGGAATAGTATGGAAAGCAAGTTGAGAGACTAGAGGATTCGAGTGTGTATGGAGCTTGTCATGGAAGGACAGGTATCTAGTTTGGGCCAAATCAGTAACATTTGGGATATTAAGATCATGATGGATGAGTTTGTTTGTGACATAATAAGGAGCATTGAGGATTTTACGAAGGATTTTGGATTATAAGGATTGGATACGAGATGAATTGGATGGTTTAGTAGAGCCCCAAAGCTCAACTCCGTATGTCCAAATAGGTCTGATAACTGTCATGTAAATGAGTCTTTTGTAATTAATTGGTAGCTTAGAGCGTTTGTCCAGTAAATGTTGAAGTAGGCGAAAACGTCGATTAGTTTCTTGTCTAAAAAAAAATATAATTTAAAACCAAACTCAAAAACAAATACCGCACTGTCAACAAATTGTAAAAATGAATTACATACATTTGATTTTGAAAAACCGCAGATATTGCACAGAGAAAACAATGTAATCAAAAGGAGATTCCTGGAAGCATTATATATTAATGACAAAATGGATAATGTAGTGAATCATAGGAAAGGAGCAGGAGAAATAATTAAACTATATTCATTTGTTATTTTGAAAATAAAAAGAAAATTAAAAATAGGATGTTATACTTTTTAAAAATACAGAGAATATAACCTAACACTATAACCTCCCAACAGTTTCCTAGATATCCCTTCTCATTCCTATCTGATTTATATAAATTAAGAATGTATATAACTGAGAAAAATGTATTAAAAATAATGTCATATTTAAATTAATTAAATTAAGATTATTTAAAAATAATGTTATTATTAAAAATATGTTATTATTATTTGAGATTTCATTAGCATTTAACATCACTATTTCATCATATTTTATTCGATTTCTATGCTAATACCATATTGTTACTAATATTTCTATACGTTCCTTGTATATTTGTCATATATTTATACCATTCCATACTATATGTATGCATTTTAAAAACTGCTATACTCTATATTTATATCTTGACTTTCTACTGTTATTTTCCCTTTATTTACTCTTTGATATTATTTTGGCTATACCTTCTTTCATTTTACTTATGTAAACTCCCCAGGAGTCTATTATCTTACATTTTATAGTTTTTTATATATATTCTACTACCTTTTCCATAATTTTACTTCTCACCTTTGATGTTTATACTTTTTCTTTTTAAATAACTTTCTGTTTACTTCCTTCTTTTATCTTTGTATAAAAAAAAAATATCTTTTTGGCATCACCACCGTTCTTTTTTGTATTCATATATATCCCTCACTTTTGTTCTAAATTTCTACCTCTCTACATATATATTTCTTCTTATTTATCATATACTTAGTCTGCAATGTATTTTTATAGCTCTGTTATTTTGTATGTTTTTCTTTCTTAGCCCTGAAGATGAGCCACAAAGTGGGTCGAAACGTCGGCACATAATTAAATAAGTAACCACTTATTTAGTCTTTTTATTTAACTCCACCCCCAACTATTTTGTTCCTTACGTCTACGTTCCAGTCAACCATCCCCTCGCTTCTTAAAAATAAAATAGTGTTGTTAATTTAATAAATTTTACATAATGATTTTTTAATTTTTTAATGTGGTTATGATATTTTTAAATAAACAATTTTTAGTATTAAGATATAAATCAAATATAGTATAAAAGAGACCAAAGTTTAAACAAAAGAACCATGGAGGATAATTGGCCTCCAAGTAAAACTTTAAAAAAATGAAAATAAATAATAAAAAAGGTATCTATACCTACTTCTATTTGTGGACAGTTTTTATAAATTTGTATTTGTTATATTGTTGTTGTTGTGTTTGATAATTTACATATATTTGTGACTTGTAACTCTTTTCAAGTTGATGATAAACAGGAAATGATGCAGAAAGTTGTTTGGTAGATTTAAAATTACATGTAATTGTCGAAACGTTTTATATGATAAAATTATATATCATAAATGACTGGAGAAAGGTTTTTATTGTGAGAAGGAATTATTAGATAAATTCAGTCCAGTTTACATCCTTTTAAAAAGTAAATTTATATTTATTAATATCCACTTCATAGTGGCGCCAGTGCTCGACAGGCGGATTACATATTCTATGGAGTTTTTGTAAAATTTTAATAACTTAATTATATATATGAATTCCCGTACTGTCTATTAAATTTAATTTTATTGTCTATTTAAAATTTCCTTTTTTACAAGAAGGAACTGTGAACTACTTCCAGAAGTTCGGAGCAATTCCAAAGATCAAACTATGTGGAAAAGCTGATCAAATGGATTTTGAGAAGGTTGAAAAAAGGTGAAATATAGAAATATTTTATATAGGTACTAGCTGTGCCCGCGACTCGTCCGCGTGGATTGTGACTTTTGGCAGCATTTTTAATTTTTTAAGCTAATTATTTTGCAAATAAAATACATTAAAAAAAAAACAAATAAACCTGTACCACTACGACCCGTGAATGGTTCTGGGGTTCAGTACATAATAGGGACTGTACTGTTTCATGGACAACGGTTCTGCAAGGAGGTGACTTGTTCTAGGTCACCCTCAACTGCCAGATTTCCCCCTTATTTTGGGTACCTAATTTTAATAATATTTGATAGAGACTGAGTGGGCCCCAGGAGGGTCCCAGATCCTATATGATCCATCTCCCACTGCAAACAGACTCATAAACAGACAAATATAATACATATATACATTAAAATAAGTGTTTTACTGCAAATAGCTTATTTAAGTACATTTTTTTTTTCCCATACTTTGCCAAAACATAGAGATTTTGCGGGTTTGATACATGTGAGCATGCCACATAGAGTTACCTATGGGAAAAACATGATATCTTTATTGCAAATTTATATTTGTTTCTAACCACGATGCTGCAATTGATTTTACATGCGTTGATTTATTTACGTATATACACACTTGTTATCTTATATTCGTTTCATACCCTATTTCAACCCTTTACAACCCTTTTTTCGCATTAAAAAGTAGCCTATGTCCTTTCTCAGGTTCTAGACTATTTCCGTACCAAAGTTCCAGACAGATTACTTGCGCATTTATAATATTAGTATATATATATATATATATATATATATATATATATATATATATATATATAGTGATATAAATAATATTCTTTAGAAGTATAAACGCTAATTTTAATACCTGTGTAAACCCTTTTAATGAATCTATTGAATTATTTCCCTAAAAAACTATTTTATTTACACCAAACTAATAAAATAAATTAGAATATGAATAAAATAATTAACACACACTATTATTATAACACTTATCACTTAGCTATCACACTATTTCAAAATTATTTCACAAATTTGGAATTTTAAAACAAGTTATTTAACGGAGCACCTTCACCATCCGCGGTATCCGGCATACTAATGAGCAATGTTTTTGAAACAGAGATGGTACAAAGTGACAGCCAATCAGAATCGAGTATTCTCTATAACTCTATTATCCGGTCAAAACAAATTGCCCACTTCCTTTCTAATATTCAGTCAGTTTTCTGCTTTTCTCAAGTCTACATCACAGCTTTATAAAATCATCATAAAATATGTCTTCTCTGAAATAATTACTTTTGGTATGTATCTTTATTCATAAAATATATATAAATAGAATTTATATTTAAATTAATTAATAATGCTGAATTTACTGTATTTTAAATATAACTATATCTACTACATATGTTATAGCATCATGACACAATGAAACCATTAAGGTAATTAAATATTTTAATTATAACTTATATTATTTTTATAAATATTTTTTAATTTTCAGATATAGCAAATTTTAAAATATAACACTCATACTTAAACTGAATTGAAAATATAAAAGTAAAAATAATACTAACATATTTAAAAACTATTAAGAAATTTATTAGGAATTTTATAAAAAAATTTAATACAATTCTTTGCATTTTAAATAATTTCAGCTTTGTACCTAGATCCTAGATTTTATCATGAGTAGTATGTTGTTGTTTGTTTTATTTTTTTTAAGGGCAAACAACTACAAATGGTTATTATTGCCCTCACTACTGGAGAATATAAATGTTTACAGTATCTACTTAATTACCACTAGAGAATATACACATTTACATTACCTACATAATTACATTTATATATTCTTGTTACCTTATTAGACTTAGTAAAAATATTGTTACATATTTACATAATAACATACCATGCTATATTAGGCACATAGTAAAACCATATTAACATATTACACATATAATAGAAATGTAACTTATATGAAGTTGTTTAAATTAAAATAAAACGTTATACATAATTATATAAGATTTATGATATAATATAAAATTTATATTATCCATATAACATTATACACACCGACAATATATATATACACACATATACACACACATACATAAACCCACATAAACGTGTAAATGTATATATGAGTAGTATGTTATATTCTAATTATATTATATTTTATAATTAAATTATTCTAATTTTGTTCTTTTCTAACAACAATTTTATTTTTGGCTGTACCACTTTAAGAGATCAGGAATGTTGGGTTTAGTGCAGTCAACGGTTTTGCAGGGAAGTGAATTTGCCGAGAATACGCTCAACAGCTGTTTTGCGGATGTAAGGTGTTTATTTCATCAATGTATTTATATATTAAGTATAAATTATTTAGGGACAAGAAATTCTTTCCCACAATTCTTGAGGGTTTGAAAGCCCACAATGCGCCATTAATATAGCGAACAGCTCTCTCACCTTGGGGGCAGATTTGCAGTGTGCAGCCTCTTCCAAAGCTGTATCCCAATAATTGTCATTCTCTAATAAACCTATTGCCTCATTTATCTCTCGAAATGTTGAAATTCTTAATTATTGAGGTTTTTGAGATATTTGAAAGAGGTTGGGTTGGACAACGTACATAGCGTAAAAGCATTAAAACATATTTTTAATATTTATTTATAATTAAATCAATTATATTAAATCATTCCCTATTTGAACCCCTTTTTTCGCATTAAAAAGTAACCTATGTCTTTCCTCAAGGTCTAGACTATCTCTGTACCAAATTTCATTTAAATCGGTTCAGTAGTTTAGGCGTGAAACGTTACAGGCAGAGAGTTACTTGCGTATTTATAATATTAGGATTGATTTTATATCCTAAAATACATTGCTTTTTCGGTTAGTCAGTCATCAATAGCTCAATAATAAGTCTCAATCTCGATTAAGTTGAAAAAGTTAAAATAAATCGATCCCTGAGCGATTGATCTCAAAATCATTTGTATATTCTAAACTATAAACAGTATTTATTATACTATAGTTAATTATTTAGAAGGCTTTCTACAGGTTATAAAAGGTTAAAGTTTTATATATATATATATATATATATATATATATATATATATATTTATACAGGGTGTCCCATTTCAACTAGATCAAACGTTTTTAACTTTTAAATGAAACAAAATTTAGAAAAACTTTTCAGGTAAAAGTTGTAGTTATTCAGGCCTAGTTTGAAGAAAAAAAAAAAAAATTTTTTGTTTTTTCACATTAAATGGTCAATACCGACCTTCAAAAAATGTAGTCTCATCTTGACCCCATTTATTTTTATTTTTCTGAAATGTACAATACAAAACATGAAAAAAATGTATGTAACATTTTTTTCCTATCTTTCATAGGTTAAGTTCATTCAAAGCCCATTACATTAGTATACCTCCTTTACGAGTAAACGTAATGCAGCATTAAGTTATTTTATTTAAGAGTTTTTAGTCGTATTAAGTTACTAATCAAGGTATTTTGAATCTTTCATAAAATTTCTGGACATTTAAAAACCTTCTGTTTTGACGCTTTTATAGAAAAAAAATGTTAATGTTCTACATTTTCCAGCCATGTTAATATTTTATAAATGTTAATATTTTGTATTGTACATTTCAGAAAAATATAAATAAATGGGGGTCGAGAGGAAACTATATTCTTTGAAGGTGGATATTGACCATTTAAAGTGAAAAACCAAAAGATGTTTTTGTATTTCTTCAAACTAGGCCTGAATAACTACAATTTTTACCTTAAACGTTTTTCTGAATTTTATTTTGTTTTATTAGAATTTAAAAGTTAAAAACGTTTGACCTCACACGAGACTGAAAAGACAAGAAACCGCTCGACGTTTCAGGCTACTTCAACACTTACTAGACAAACGCTCTAAGCTCCCAATTAGTAACAAAAGACTCATCTACATGACCATCATACGACCTATTTGGACCTACGGAGTAGAGCTTTGGGGCCCCACTAAGCCATCGAATTCCTCTCGTATCCAATCCCTACAATCCAAAATCCTTCGTAAAATCCTTAATGCTCCTTATTTTGTTAAGAATAAAATCATCCATAACGACCTTAATGTCCCATTTGTTGCTGATTTGGCCCGAACCCGCTATCTATCCTTTCATAACAAACTTCATTTCCACTCAAACCCTCTGGTTTTAAACCTAGGTTCCACTTCAATTCCCGATAATCCTCCGAGGCGTCTGAAAAGAAGATGGCCCCGTGACTTCTTAGTTGAACTTGTGATTTGAGTACTACCAGTGGGTAGTTTCTCTACTTGTCATTTTCACATGTCATTTTGTATCGCTTAGCCCATTTACTAGATGCATTTTTTTATATACAGTTGTAAATATCAATAAATAAATTTAAAAAAACCAAAAAAAAAAACCTTTGATCCACTTGAAGTGGGACACCCTTTATATATCATTTATTTATCCAAAAGATTTTTGTGATATGTAATATTATATCAGCGTTGCCTAGCAGCATTTTATTGTCTTTATTATAGTATAAAATATTATTAGTATTTTGTTGTGCTCGATCAGTTAAATTAAATATTTTAAAAATGGCAATCACTAAGCCACTGTTTCTTAATTATAAAAGTCATTTCACAAAATCTAGCATTGTTTTCGAATTAATATAAAAAAAGTGAATGAGTGATTTAACAAGTAAACCAGCTACATCGGATCGAAACTAGCCTTGGTTTCAAAACAAGAGGACAAGTTCTGTCGAAAGTCACTAGAACGGAATATATAATATAGTTCTCTCCTTATAATCAACATATGTAAAATATATCTGAACAGGATTTCTTGAGATTGAGGTAAGATTTGTAGTTAATTTGGCTTGGTATGTTTTATCAATCGATCAAACTAGTTTAAAAATCATAATTTATTTTATTTTATTTGTTACTAATTTTTAATTGAAAAGAACATATGTCCAGGACCGGGACCGGGATAGTTGAAAAAGTATTTTTGTGATATATTAACATAAGCATTAATAGTCTATTATTAGAATTATTGATATAAATATTAATACAAAAAAAATGCTAGCTCATTACTTAGTGGTTCGTTGTTTGTAAATCTTTTTATCAAAAATATTTCCTCCACTACAGGATATCCCTTATCCTCATTTGTTAAAATTCAATACAAAATATTATTTTATTTTGAAGAGAAAAGATTTGCCCCCAGCCGTGATTCGAACCCGGATCTCCGCCTCACCGTGGCAACGCTCTAACCATTCGAGCCACCGGGGTCGCTCCCTACCTAGGACAAATCTGTTCTCTTCACCGATCTCATATCCCCCGTGTTATGAAAATATTGTGATGTATACACGAGGAAGAATGTTCATTGAAGATTACTTTCAATTTTAGGATTTTTTTTACATTCACCATTATATAATTTATAATTTATTATAATTTGTTATTTGACTTAGCCTTTTATTCACAATGAAAATCGCACGATTTCACTTCCTTAAGTAGCAAAAACTCTTCTTTAAGAAAATTCGAGCTAACCAATTATTAACCGGGAATGTTGTAGAAGAAGGGACCCCTAGTAATAATTTGCTAACCTTCTATAAGAGCGAATTTACCGGTCGTGAATTCAATAAAAAAAAAAAAGAAACAGGTAAATTTATTCCCCTAATATATAAATTAAGGCTATAAAAGAATTCATCAAATAAATACAAATGAAAGGAAATACAAAATGAGTAAATAATAGATATATAATGTAAAAATAAAAGAGAGAACAATTATAAAAATATGAATGTGCACATCTAAACCTAAGGAAATACAAAAAAAATGACTTAAAAAGTCAATAAAAATTATGAAAAAGAGAATGCAATAAGCACGTACAATTAATGAATTTTACAAAAACAAACTTGAAATTAACTATTTAAGAAAAAAATAATGAGTTTTAAAACAAAAAATATTGATAGTCAGTGAATCAATAAAAATAACTGAGTTCTTGAAAAGTTAGAGGTGAGTTCTTGAAGATGATGAGATGATAATTCGATATGGCGAGGAGCAGAAATAACTAAATATCTCTTACCGGTAAGTCCAAGGTGAGGTGAAAATAAACAAACAGTTTTACTGGTGAGATTTGAGAAGATGGAGAAGATGGAGAGATTAGCAACAAATCAAAGTGTTAATTAGCAAGTAGAGTAACAACCTTCTCACACAACTGTCTCGAGACTGATCTTGTTTTGTTTTCCCGAACATCACACTACTTAGTATTGTAACATATGTTTTAATTACAATGTGAGAATTAAATTACTATCTGAATTTATTTTCCTTTTAGCTAATTTTACTATTGTAATTACACTTTTACTATTATTAACTCATTACAAGGGATCCACAACCGATATGCCTTAGGTATAATAAAAATCTTTCCATCAGACATATGTTTGAGGAATGCTACTCCTATAAAAAAATACTAAATCAGCACAAAATACCACCCGATGTTAGAGAAGCACTTAGAGACAACAAAACTGAAATCGACAAAGTGGTGAAATTCATCACAAACTGTAAATTAATAACCAATATTTGATCCTCCATTGTCCCTGCTATAGATGCATTTGTTGTTATTTCCGATTGCTTTATTTTTTTCCTTATTATAGTTGCATTATTTATTAGTATGTATGTGTAAATGACTTTTTATTTTTTATTTTTTTATTTTTTTTTTTCATTTATTATTTTTTTTTTTTTTAAAGATAAATAATTATAAAAATAAAAAATCTACAGGCGTTGATGACCCTAGGGTTTTACGCCTCTAAGCAACAACAAACAAAACTATTGTAAGAATTATATAAAACAAAAACTATATCTGGTTTTTAATGTAATAAAATATCCGTTTGGAAGAAGAAAAAAATTTAAATTAATTTAAAAAATTGCTATTGATATCCGACAGATGTAGATATATTATAAAATATTCTACAGACCATGGCCGAGAAGCGTGCTTCATTAGGGCCCAGGATAGCTCAAATGGTAGAGTCCCAGACTAGTGATCTGGAAGACCCGGGTTCGAGTCCCGGTCCTGGACATATCTTTTCTTTTCAAATGAATATATAAAATATTCTGATTATACAATACGTTCATAGCATACACACAACTAAGACCTATACTATAGATGTCTTGAACCTATAGATGTCGTTTGCCATCAGACGTACTATGTAATTATGCAGTAATTTATTGGCGAGATGTTTCGTAATGTCATTCATTTAGCTAATGATGGAACACTATTCCAGTAAGTGATACAGTAACAGGTTCTAGTCATTGCTCGGGCAGTGAAGCCAGTATTGCTGCACAGTGGAACGAGCGTTAGGGAGGCCTGGACATTCATTAATATCTCCGCTTCTGGTTCTCCTAGAATAAGGCTATTGCTACGGCTTTAAAGCTTTTTGAAGGGACTATTTAATTATATGATAAACAGGATCAAACATTTTAGGAGAAACGTGTAAAAATTCTAGATTTGATATTTCGATGTTAGATAATTTATTATCCAACATTGTACCTATATACTACTAGAATGGGTACGATACAGTATTCTATGGAAAGACAGATACATAGGTATTAAATAAAGTTACACAAAGGAAAAAGTAACAAACCAAATAATTTAATTATTAAACAAAATTAATAAAATAATTGCTAATTACTTTTGTTAGTTAATATACTAGGTATAACTGATACATTAAAATTATAATAAATGTAGGTGCCTATATAAAATTGTTTTATTTAAATAACGAAATAAAAATTAAATAAGTAAAAAATTAAAAACGTGACGATTTGTTGTAGGGACTATTGCACCTATGTGCACCATTACACATATGTCGTTGAAATACCACACACAAACTGAGTTTCATTGCTAATACTATTATGTTAGATGAGGGTGTTCGGATAAATGAATGTAAACAAACACTGGTAAAAAAAAGAAAACTTGCGAAAAGTAGACGCCAATATCAACAGAAATTATTTTAAATTAATTCTCAAGGCCCGGAAAATAAAAGAAACAGAAAAATCATTTTCTCAGAAAATAGCGCCTAGTAGCAAAATCCGACTAATGGAAAAAAAACTTCAAACATTCTAGTTATTTACTGTGAAGGTAGTTTTTTGGGCGATTTTGAGCGATTTTCGCAATTGATTATTTAATTTTATCACCCAATTTTCACCGAAAAATCCCAGACGTTTGAAATAATCCCAAGTTTTATTTGCCTAAAATATCTTATTATGGATGTGTTTTTTTCCAGTAGGTGCACGATTAATTTAATGCATTACCTCAAACAGTGGATTGCTTTAAAAATATGAGTTTTTAGAAAATTTTTATTTCAATTCAGAATTTTTTATATAAGATTTAATTTCACAATTAATTCATCTATGGATTTTGTTAAGAAGAAGTATAAAGTATAATTTAAGATCAAAATAAAGAACAAATTTAGTTATTAGAGAATTGGTCCAATGTCCAACAAATACGTTGATTCGTTCCACTGTGTGCCGGGGTAGCTTTAACAGGTTCTTCCCCAAACAAGGGTCTCCACTGTATACAGGGAGACGGAGCCCAAGCAGAGACTGTAAATCCCTCAGATTCAACGTATGCCAACAATATAAAAAATAATAAAAATAGTCTTTTGTCTCTAAAATAAAAACAGGAAACTTAAATACCTGCCAATACATTAGTGGAAAAATTCCATCTAAAAGCCCTAAGTCTCTAAACTAAAACAGGAAATTGAAAATACCTGTCCAATATTTCACCTATTCAGGCATCCTCAGGGCAGAAAGAGAATAAAAGCAAAGCAAAACATGAATAATGCAACAAAAAAACACATACCACCACCTCCAAGGCTCAAATGCAACTACTGAATCATAGGAAAGGTTACTAGATTCCCAGCTGGCTAAGGTTAGATAAAAACCGCTGATAAATACACCAGAATTTGAAACATCAGTATGGTGTATATTTGGTTTGGTGAGTGTATATTGATGTTTCAAATTCTGGAGTATTTATCAGCTGTTTTTATCTAACCTTAGCCAACTGGGAATCCAGTAACCTTCCCAATGATTCAGTAGTTGCATTTGAGCCTTGGAGGTGGTGGGATGTGTGTTTTTGGGTGCATTATTCATGTTTTGCTTTGCTGTTATTCTCTTTCTGCCCTGAGGATGCCTGAATAGGCGAAATATTGGACAGGTATTTTTAATTTCCTATTTTAGTTTAGAGACTTAAGGTTTTTAGTTGGAATTTTTCCACTTATGTATTAACATTTATTTAATGTCTCTGTTGACCTTTCCCTGTTTCAATATAAATACCTGCCGTTACTTTACCAACTGTTGAATCTTCAGGACAGAAAGAGAAGAATAGCAAAAGCAAGTCACAAACTAGAGAAAACATCCCACCACCGCCAAGGTTACCAAATCATTAGGAAGATTACGGGATAACAGCTGGAAAATGTAAAATAAAACACCAGATAAAAAATATAAAATGAACACACTAAACTTCCAAAATGTAGAATAGACATTGCAAAGGGCCCGGTAAATATGCGGCTTTCCATTAATATCGTAATATAAAGGAACAAAACCTCAAAACACACATAAAATACTTGCTGAAACACTACTAGGGAAATCCCAAACTTTCTTTTAAAATAATTTATTTTATGAAATTTACGAGTGAATTGAAATAATACAACACGTAAATATAATGCATATTACATATTAGCATGAAAGACAATTAGAGAAACTACCCAGTGGCAATACTCAAATAATAAGTTCAGCTTAGAAGGTCACGAGGCCATCTTCTTTTCAGACGCCTTGGAGGTTGCTAGGTTTGAAACTAGTGGCTTTGAGTGGAAATGAAGTTTGTCATGAAAAGATTGATATCGGGTTCGGGCCAAATCAGCAACAAATGGGACATTAATGTCGTTATGGATTACATTGTTCGTTACAAAGTAAGGAAGCATCGAGGATTTTACTGATGATTTTGGATTGAATACGAGAGGAATTCACTGGTTTAGTTGAGCCTCAAAGCTCTATTCAGTAAGTCCAGATGAGGCCAATGATTGTCATGTATATGAGTCTCTTGTAATTAATTGGGAGCTTAGAGCGTTTGTCTAGTAAATGTTGAAGTAGCCCGAAACGGCTAGCTATTTCTTTTCGTTTCAGTCTAGTATGAGGATTCCAAGTTAAGCGGTTGTCAAGGTGTAGTCCTAAGTACCGGATCTGTTCTACAGGACTTAGAGGGATGTTATTATTACAGAGGGGCAGGAAATCGCTGGTTTACGACGGAGGGTAATGGTGATTTGAATAGATTTGTGAGAATTAATTTTAATCCTATAGTTTTGACACTATGTTTCAAGGTCAGTGATAAGGGATTGAAGAGTTTGGGGTGCGATAACTGGATTAGTGTTGACTGATAATAGACATGTGTCATCTACATAAAATCCCACACTTAAATCTCTTTTTTTTTTTTTTTTTTTTTATTTATTTATTGATATTTACAACTGTATAATAAAAAAAATACATCCAGTAAATAGGCTATGTGATACAAAATGACATGAGTAATGGCAAGTTGAGAAACTACCCACTGGTAGTACTCAAATCACTAGTTCAACTAAGAAGGTCACGTGGCCATCTTCTTTTCAGACGCCTCGGGGGATTATCGGGAATCGAAGAGGAAGCTAGGTTTGAAACTAGAGGGTTTGAGTGGGAATGAAGTTTGTTATGAAAGGATAGATAGCGGGTTCGGGCCAAATCAGCAACAAATGGGACATTAAGGTCATTATGGATGACTATATTCTTAACAAAATAAGGAGCGTTGAGGATTTTACGAAGGATTTTGGACTGTAGGGATTGGATACGACAGGAATTCAATGGCTTAGTGGAGCCCCAAAGCTCTACTCCGTAAGTCCAAATAGGTCTTATGATGGTCATGTAGATGAGTCTTTTGTAGTTAATCGGGAGGTTAGAGCGTTTGTCTAGTAAGTGTTGAAGTAGCCTGAAACGTCGAGCAGTTTCTTGTCTTTTCAGTCTAGTATGAGGATTCCAGGTTAATCGTTTGTCGAGGTGCAACCCTAAGTATCGGATTAATTCTCCAGTTTTGACACCATTCTTCAAGATCAGTGATATGGGATTGGAGCCTTTGGGGTGCTATAACTGGATTGGTGTTGACTGATAATACACATGTATCATCAGCATACTTAAATCTCTAAAATAAAAACAGAAAAGAAAAATTATAACTTCAATAATTTTATAATCGGTAATGATTTATTTATTTTTTATTATAAAAATAATCGGTAACTTATTTTTCCAAAGAATTTCCAGGTTCTCTCGGGTAAAAAATAATGTGTCTAGATCTCATACGTACTATTTACTTTTGCACTACGGTATGTCATAAAAGTTTTATTCAGAAAGATCAAACATCCTGGAAAAGGTTTGATAGTATTAAGGATTAGCAAAATAAACGTGTATAGTTTTGCAGAAGATTTGGTCTTTATGGCGGAATGTATAATGGCAGTAAATTTTGAAAACACCATCTCATAAATAAATACATTGTATCATCATCATTTTAAATTAATTTCGTCTCCGTTGCTAAGTCAAGGCCAAAAATTGTATTAATAGATCTGACCTTGTCACGAGCTATTCTTTGCAACTCTTCTGTCAACAAGCACAGTATTGCAGCGATCGCTCCGAATGGAATGATAGGGCGCTAAACTGGAGCAATGTCCTACAGACCAGTTTACAAGTTATTCCAATAATTATATGCATTAATAGTGAAAGAAAATTTAACATATAAAATGCTTTGTCCTGAATGACTGACTGACGGATCAACGCACAGCCTAAACCGCTGATCGTAGAGACCTGAACTTGGAAGGTATGTTCTTTGTATGACGTAGGCATCCGATAAGAAAGGATTTTCCGAAATTCTACCCCTAGGGGGGGGGGGTGAAAAGGGGGAGCATACGCGCAAAATCTACATATTTTCCCCGAACAAAACAAATCAAGTAACATAGTTCACTTCTCGCTGCTGTCGTACAAGTGGAACCGTAATACTAAGTTATACTTTGCAATAAATTCAATTAACATTACATACAAATCCTTTACTGACACGAACAACAGTAAACTTCTGTACGTCCCGTTTGTAAATCAGTGTTAATGTATGTTTCACGGCTGTGCCGATCCGTATGTGATGAAATTTGATATGGATAATCTCAAGCCTGGGGAAGGGCATAGGGTGCTTTTTATCCATTTTAACCAGGATATAGGGTGCTTTTTTTTATTTTAGGACACAGGCTAAGTAAATAATAAATAAATCACTTAGGTGATGTTGTTTTTGTATAATTTCCTATTTCTTGAATGAGTATGTTGTCTGATAGTTGGCATGAGGTGAAGAATCTGAGGGTTTGTTGGTGTATAAATTCATGTATTGTTGGGATATCTAGTTCATTGTGCATTGTGGTGATTTGAGTATATATTGGATAGTTATTTATGATTCTTAGACATTTGTTTTGGAAGATCTGTATTTTTTTTATGTGTGTTTTGCTAGCTAAACTCCAGACTGGGCATGCGTAAGTTACAATGGGCCTAATGACTCCCTTATATAATATTTTCTTATTTTTTTTCATTTATTATTATGTCATTGTGTTGGGAGAAAACGGGATAAAACTTTATAAGTGACTCTAAGTTTTATAAACGACCTGCATAGTTTTAATTCATTTCCTTTTGTAGTTTCAGGTATTTTATGTTTCAAGTTTTTGTAGTAATGGCCAATTAGATTTATAAGGTATTCTGCAAATATTGCTATGGAAACCGTTTCTATAGCAACCGATTCTCCCCCTTTATTAAATATTTGGATGATTCGTAAACTTTGTACCTTCTGAAATATCATTTTAACCATTTTTAAGCCAATCGAAAAACAAAGTCATTCGGATGGGTCCATCAGATATTCTTTAATTAAAATTGTTTGAAAATATCTACTAAATTACTATACTATTATTTGCAGATTTTTCAATTTTGATGCCTTCAATGCACTTAAGATTTTTTAATGATACAACAAGCTGAAGAAATTCTTATCATACATTACAATATATTGCACAATGGTTTGATACAATATACATTACTAAGTGATGAAATCATCTATGAATCGTGAGATGAACCATTTATTATTAGGAAAGGCCTACATGTTTCTCCATTAGGTCTAAAGGTTTTTTTTTTCTTACTGTGGCCTATTCGTAAAACATATTTTGAGAAGAGTGACGTTTTAGTTCCCCGAAAATAATTATCAATGAAATGATCTGTCCTTCTAAACTCCTAGCGTGACTGAAGTAACTTCCGAATAGCAAGTGAGTTGTGGGAAAACAAAAAATATTCCCACAATTATTATTTAGGCAAATATAGGTAATAGTAATTATTGGTATTTTCAGAAATTCGGGAATCAAAAGTAAGGATAAATCAATTATCAAACTAAAAAAAATTTATTATTTTTATTTTGAGGAGAAAAGGTTTGTCCAGGCCGGGATTCGAACTCGGGTCGCCCACGTCTCCAGTGTGGTGCTCTAACCGACTGAGCTAACCTGCCTCGTAACACGGCAAGACGAGTCCATTCTCTTCACCGATCCTATATCCCCAGGTTCTCGCAATTTTGCGATGTATACAAGGGGAAGAATGTTTATTGAACATTACTTTAATTAGGATCTTGTTGACTTTTTAGTTTGAAGAGATTTGTCCAGGCCGGGATTGATTTATTTTTATTAGTCGTAAAGCTCCTAAAATAGCAGAGGGGTATATAAGGGGAGGGGGCAAGGGGCCCGGGCCCCTCCCGAAATGTTTTGTTTCTAACTAGGAAAAAGTTACTACCGAAACAAAAATGAGATTATGTAATGTAAAAGTTATTGTGGAATAAAGAAACTCGTATTCAATAAATACCTACTTATATACCGTGAACCCTGAATACGTGTTTTTATGTACGTATTCCTGTATTGTATATTCTTTAATATGGAGGATGGAAATTGTTGGGGGGTGCCGTCAATATATACACACAAATAAGTGGAAACTATTTTTTATTTGTGCCGACGTTTCGACCCTAACTTTGTAGGTCATCTTCAGGGAGATGAGAAATAACAGACAAAAACAAAAATGACTATAAAAATACATAAAAGTACCAAGAATATAATTATAAATAAAATAAAATTATAATAATAATATAGAGATATAGAAAAGTTGAAAGAAATAGTGAAGGATATATTATGAAAGGATATATGAATAAAAAAATATTACAGAATAAATGTACAGAAAGGTGATAATGCAAAGAAAATACAAATAGAGAAAAAATGTTCAACAGAAAGTTACAAAATGAGAAAGTATAACTATAATAAGTGGGATATATAAGCATGGAAAACCTAGTATAATAATGATAAAATATAAAATGTATGATAATAGACTCCTTGAGAGTTTACATAAGTAAAATGAAAGAAAATTGATACAAAATATGATGCCAATGAATAAATACAGAAGAATTATGTAGAGAGTAAAGAATAAAAATCTCGTGTATGACAGGTAGAGAAGTACAATAAAAATGTTTTGTTTTTTTAAATTTATTTATTGAAATTTACAACTGTATACAAAATACATCTAGTAAATATAATGAGTGAATACATTGGCATGAGAAGACAAGTAAAGAAACTACCCAGTGGTAGTACTCAAATTAAAAAGTTCAGTTTAGAAGGTCACGAGGCCATCTTCTTTTCAGACGCCTCGAAGGATTATCAGGAATTGAAGAGGTTGCGAGGTTTGAAACTAGTGGGTTTGGGTGGAAATGAAGTTTGTCATGAAAATATTGATATCGGATTCGGGCCATATCAGCAATAAACGGGACATTAAGGTCATTATGGATTACTTTGTTTGTAACAAAGTAAGGAGCATTAAGGATTTTCCGAAGGATTTTGGATTGTAACGATTGAATACGAGAGGAATGCGATGGCTTAGTGGAGCCCCAAAGCTCTATTCCGTAAGTCCAGATGGGTCTAATGATTGTCATGTAAATGAGTCTCTTGTAGTTAATTGGGAGCTTAGAGCGTTTATCTAGTAAATGTTGAAGTAGCCTGAAACGGCGAGCTGTTTCTTGTTGTTTCAGTCTAGTTTACAATAAAAATGTAAAATTGAAAATATAAGTATCGGATGTTATATAAAAGTATACAATTGGACAGTTATATTAATATAAAATATGATGTAAGTATAAAAGAAACTATAGAATGAGATATATAAAATATCAGTTTGAGAATGGAGATATATTATAAATATGATGCTCAATAAAAGATGAACTCTTAGATTACAACATATGATGGATGCCTGAACTGATGATGGGAGAAATATGTGTGAAGAAAGGAGATGGAGAAAGATGAAGAGAAGATATAAATATTAAAAAAGTGTACGAACCCAATAGGAATGTCTGCTCAGTGAAAAATGTAACTGACAAGTATTCTTTAATATGATTTTTCCATTACCTGCCCCCCCCCCAAAAAAAAATATTTTCTATGTACGCCACTGCAAAATAGAAGAGGATAAGTAAAGATGATTCATGTTGGGAGCTTTTGTTCTTTTTATTTGGCCAACAGGTTTGTATAATTTTGTTATAATTCAGCTTTTCTTTCTTCGCTCCATATTGTTCCAGTTCTCCGCGCTTTTGTTTTTGGTTCAATGTGTTAAAGACTAAACAGTTTATTCAAAGAGAAATATTTGAAGAGATATAAATATAAATGTTATACATTTATAACTTATATATTTATAAAATCCTTCTGGATATTTAATTATTATTTTGATTTGTTTGATAATGAGGTCTATTATTGGAAATCTAGTGACATAGTTACCGAAATTATAATATATTTTTAGATAAATTATATCTATTATATATAATTATAATACTTCTTGTATACTTATGTATAGAATCTGTACACAACAAAACGGTCTCGTCAAAGAGATATATTTTTTTTAGTGATAAGAATATAAATGTAAACTTGAACATTTATAACCTGTAAGTATAATTTTCTAGATAGTTAACTATAATTGCAATAGCTATAACTATAATTATAAGTCTAATATAAGCATTCTGTCGAAAATACAAACGATTTTGAGATAGATCGCTCAAGAATCGATTTATTACAACTCTTTCGATTTGTTAGATTATGAGCATTATTATCGAACGATTAATGACTAATATATTTTAAGGTATTTAATATATGTTTAATTATTAGAAATGTATTATATTGACTTAGGGAAGGTGAAAATAAAATTAAAGCTCCTTTAAAAGTGTTAAATATGAAGGTAAAAATATATATATAACCTTGAACGTTTATAACCTGTAAAAAACCTCCCAGATAACTTATTGATCACCTGTGAACCAGATGTATAAGTTTTATTGCGACCTCTGTGCCCGGTCAACGACTCACACCTTCCCTCTGATGTCACCCTACAATATAGTACAGCCAAGGACGTAGAGAGAAATTTATTTAAGATGGTGACTGTCTTATAGAAATATATTAGACGTATCTGATATACTGCCAATTTATTTAATGAATTAAAGTATATATATAAGATAATTACGGGAAGGAAATATAAGGGTTTTGCGATCTAAAATGGTTTCAAATAAATAATAGTTCAATAATGAAGAAAAAACCTTTTTTCCAGTCAGATAAATCTTGTTAAAACATTAACCAAGGATTAAAAAGACGTTTCGACAATTTATTTGTCATTTTCAATTCTTGTTCTTCATAACATCATTCAAAATTCACAAGTAAAAACATCACTTCAAAAATTTATAAAAGTACATTAATTTACAACCATAAAAATTTGTCAAAAATAATCAATAACAATAAGTAGAGATACCTTGAGGTCAAAAAGGATTTAAAATCAATTTTACAATGAAGTCCTGGAAGTTAACCTTCTTCCATGGTCAAATGTACAAATATTCATTACACTAAAACCAAACTTTGATCTCTGTAATACTAGATAAATTAAATTCTTTTATAAATATAAATATATTAACAAATGTACTCCAAAAACAAAAACTATTATAGAACAATTATGGTATTTATTTAAAAATTTTCTATTCAAACAATTAAATTAATTTAAAAACATGAAAAATTATCTGAGTTTTAATTGGAAATTTTTTTTAAAAATTATATTAATCATCTAATCTATTTGTAAGTTTTAGGTCAGGTTATTTCACTTCATCTGACCTATTTTTAAATGCTTAAATTCTCATGCTCTATTTATTTTTTAATTTTAAAATTATGGAGGAGTATAATTTACTTATATCTCCAGCCTCCTTTCTATCATTAACCACATTTTTTAAATTATCATTTATAAAGAAAGATCTTATAAATAATAGTTTAAAAAAATTATAACCGTCGCGGGACGCCTGGTAGATGTGAAACAGTTGGATGTCATTGGGAAAGAATTAATTATTCAAGTGTAAGAAAACGATGTAATGGAGGGGAATACAGACATTTTTTTTAGATTTAAGTGATAAAAATAATATTATTTTCATTAAAAAATATAGTTATAAGACCATTAAAATCCAAATAAAATATTACAATTCAGTATCATCAATTATTTCAGTAATATTAACACTCGATGGTGTTTCTGATGGTATCAAAGTTACAACCAGCCGATGCTAACTAAAATAAGCAACGAAAATGTTACTTTTAACGTTATGGAGGTGTCTTGTAAATACTGCAGCTATTGTTGTGCCATATCTTGTTGTAGATTCTCTTGGATCATTATTAATATACAACTGAAAATCTTGTTGAAGAAACGTAATCAATGGTGCTGACTCATCTTTTGCGAAATTTACATTAAAGTATCCAGCTAAAATCATGGATAATTCATCTAAATTTTTGTTTAAAATTCTTGAACCAATTATACTGTACGGAAGTAAACTTCGGTGTAAAAATGAGATGATATCTTTGATTTTTTGTTAGGTGATATATATATATATATATATATATATATATAACAGCCATGAGTAGCTGTCTCCCATCATCTAATGTAATTTGAGAAGCACATTTATTAAAGCGTAATTTTAGAAGGATAATAATTTTATTAATATTAATTAAATGTTTAATTTTATAATTTTCAATAACTTAAATTTTAGCACACTTAATGTTCAATGAAATAATAAATTTAACGAGAAGCAAAGCTACGGGGCTACTCAAAGTTTTCGCTTCACGGCATCAACAGTTGCTCTCCTCACTCGTCAAGCTCGTCAAATGTTTCACATAAAAAAACTAAAAAAACAAAACAACGGCTTTCCTAGGAAACAAAAATAATAGGAAATAATTTTAAAATAACAGTAGACTAGAGTGGTCAACAAAAAATTTATTTTGTCGTAAAAAAAAGTGGGATGCGTTTTACGATATTTTTATGATGATTCTACTTTTCTCGGTACTTATGATTTAGCAGATCGCCATTTAACCTCATCTTACTAATTATATTAGGGAGCGGAGTGGCTCAGTGGTTGAGCAGTGAGTTGCCATGCCGGAAATCCTGGCCAAATCCCGCTGCGAGGAGTTACTTTTATTTAGTCTGTTTGCAGCCGGAGATGGATCATATAGGATCTAGGACCCTCCTGGGGCTCACCCAGCCTCTATAAAATATTTTAAAAATAGGGTACCCATAATAAGGGGGAAAAACCTGGCGGTTGAGCGTGACCTAGGACAAGTCACCTCCTTGCAGAACTGTTGTCCATGAAACAGTACAGTCTCAACCATGTACTAAACCCCCAGACTCGTTCACGGGTCGTAGTGGTACAGGTTTTTTTTTTTTACTAACTATATACATTATTAAATTATTGTATTGTTTTTGTCTTACTAATTGTATTTTAAATGTCTGCATAGTCTATTAAATTTAATTTGATCTTTTTACCTTATTAAATATGTTATTGCATATTTAAAATGAACACAATAACACTTTGGAAATTCCCGTCTTTAATTAAGAAACTGGGAAATACTTCCAGCAGTTCGGAGTAATTCCAAATTTCAAACTATGTGAAAAATGTGATCAAATAATTTTTTATAAGGTTACATGGAGATGTTTTCGTAGCATATGAGCAACGAATGATGCCAAAAAAAACAAAAAACAGCTGGATGACAACAGGAAACAATAGAAGAGCATGGGGATTGGTATTGGAAGAAGCCTGAGGCAACTCTTGCGGGTTGTAGCGCCAACATAATAATAATAAGAAAGAAGCAGGAAGTAACTTGATAAGTATCGAAGAAGCATGCCGCAAGCAGGAAGTGGCCCTACGCCGATATTTCCTCACAAAAACAGACGGAGTTTATGTCATTATTTCAAGGTTGGATTCTGGTCTAACTGCAGTAAATCTAAGAAGAGATCCGGAACCAGTAGTTCTTACAGAAAATGAACGGTTGACGGAATGGAAAACAAACTCTTTACATGGTAAGAGATGTCATTCCATTGACAAGGAGATGTCAGTTGATTGATTAAAGGCTAGCAAGATATTCTCAGAGACAGAGGGGTTTGTTATCGCCATTCCAAACCAAGTTATCGCCACCAGATCATATAGAAGGCATGTTCTAAAAGACGTCAGATAAATGTCGGCTATGCAACATTAGAGTCAATCCAAGACATCACTGGTGGATGTGGATTGTTGGCTGGCACTGAATATCTCCAGACAATGTGGCCAAAATTTTGCAGCTGGCGGTGAAATACAACCTTCTAGATGTAAGATACCATATTATAAGTATCATCCCAATAAACTTCTACAAAAAGGTCCCCTTAAGCTATATTGGGATGAGTCCATTATAACAGACCACACTGTGCATCATAATAGACCAGATATCCTCCTTATAAAGTCGAGTGAGAGGAAAGCATGAATAATTGATATTGCGATCCCTAACGGCAATAATGTAAACTCAACTGTTGGAGAGAAACTTCGAAAGTATCAAGATCTCGCGGCTGAGCTTAAGGAGCTATACCATATGGAAAGCGTGGTGGTAACAGCTATTATAATCTCCACGACTGGATTGGTTCCTAAATCCACGGTGGAGGGCATTGAGAATCTGGGATTTCCGGTCTAGGCTCAACAGGCAGTTCTCCTAGGCACAGCCTGGATCGTCAGAAAATTTCTGAATGTTTAAGATGAAAAATAAAAAAATAATAACTGCAGATGGTTGGACTTGTCCCCCATCTCTGTTTTGAACCCGCAAATACAAAAAATAAATAAATATATGATAATAATAACATATCAGAACATCATAGGGATAAAACAGAAAATTTTAAAGATGATAAGTTTTCTAGGTTTATAGAAGGATGTGCTCTATCTGTACTAATAAATTATAATTAAATGAAATAATATATATATATATATATATATATATATATATATATATATATATATATATATATATATATATAACCTAAGAATAGGAAGTACCAAGACTCCTAGATTGCTAGACCAGTCGGTTTAGTTCCGTGGTGGCTATTAAAGGTTAATATGCTAACGAATGCTACAGCCGGTTCTTCGGAAGAGAACACTCGTGGGAATCGATTAATGAAGATATATATTCAAGAGGCAGTGACTATTTTATAAGCTATTATAGCAGAAGGATCATGTTAGCATTGTAAATAACATCCACGGCCTCCTAGATCTCAGGTCTTTCCCCACTGTTATTGATATACACGATTATTATTTTAAATAAATTACAATAACCTCATCGAGATGAGCGATTCCTTTCTATTTTATGCACGTATATTTCTCTTTGTGTTATATTAAAAAGTTTTTAGTAATCGTGATATCACACGGTAATATTTTATCGAAATAAGAAGTTTTATGGTCGAAACCAGAAGAAATATTTATATTTGATGAATGGATTCAATTATATTAAATAATATAATATAATATATATATATTATATATTATATATATGTATATATGATGTTCTGATATGTTATTATTATCTATTTATTTTTTTTTGTATTTACTGGTTCATAACAGAGATTATGGACAAGTCCAACTTCTCCTTCAAGATAACTTGATCTTGAATGGTAATAACAAACCCCTCTGTCTCTGAGAATATCTTGCCAGCCTTTAACCAATCAACTGACATCTCCTTGTCGATGGAGCTATCATTTAATTTGTGATATAATCTACTATGTAAAGACTATGTTTTCCATTCCGTCAACCGTTCATTTTCTGTAAATACTGCTGGTTCCGCAACTCTAAGGTTTAGTGCAGTTATACAAGAATCCATCCTTGAAATAGTGACATAAACTCCATCTGTTTTTGTCCTCCGTAAAATCCTCAATGCTCCTTACTTTGTTACGGAAAAAGCAATCCAAATGTCTCACTTGTTGATGATTTGGCCCGAATCCGATATCAATCTTTTCATGACAACCCTTATTTGAACTCAAACCCCCTAGTTTAACCCCGGAATAAACCAAACCTCCGTTGTAAACCAAAGACTTGTCCTGTCCTCCTGTATCGTATACTAACATCCCATTGATTTCTGTAGAACAGGTCCGGTGCTTAGGACTACACATTGGCAAACGCTTAACTTGGAATCCTCATACTAGACTGAAACGACAAGTAACTGTTCGCCAGGCCTCTTCAATATTTACTAGATGAACGCTCTAACTTCTCAATTAATTACAAAAGACTCATACACATGACAATCATTAGACCCATCTGGAGTTACGGAATAGAGCTTTGGGACTCCACTAAGCCATCGAATTCCTCTCGTATTTAATCCTTACAATCCAAAATCCTCCGTAAAATCCTCAAAAACTCCTTACTTTGTTACGAACAAAGTAATCCATAACGATCTGTTTGTTGCCGATTTGGCCCGAATCCGATATCAATATTTCCACGACAAGCCTTATATGTACTCAAACCCACTAGTTTCAAACCTAACAACCTCTTCAATTCCTGGTAATCCTCCGAGGCGTTTAAAAAGAAGATGACCTCGTGACTTTCTAAGCTGAACTTTTTATTAGAGTACTACCACTGGGTAGTTTCTCTAATTGTCTTTATTCGTACAATTATATACCATACATTCTATTTACGTGTTGTATTAGTGTAATACCGTTGTAAATTTAATTGAAAATATAAAAAAATTGTATAAACAAATGTTTATTAGCGAATGACTGATTGGCATTTGTTATTCATTGTAAGTTACAGTATAAAATATTCGAGAGTAAAAAAGGACAGTTAATCAATTTCTAATAATATAATACGATTAAGTATAGGTTAGGATATATATCGATTGGTAGAAACAAAAATAATCGATTAACTCTATTATTTTATATTCCAAAGAATAACAAAACACAATCAAATGGTAATGAACATATATTAACAATTGTTAAACTATCTTAGCTATACATATATTCAATAGTTTTAGATTTCGTTTTGTAAAATCGTTTATTTCGCTTAGCTGTTAAAGTTCAGATAAACCTTTAGGTGTTTCGTTGCTCAACCTAAGAATTGTTGTGTAAGAGAAAGTACATTCGGGTTTAGTCATCGACGAGAATTGTTAAGTTTCACCTACGCCATTGAATTCTATTGTTTTTTTGTATTGATATGTGATGTTCAATTTCAATGTTTATATTTTTTTTAATTTTCAGTTGGTCAAAGCAATTCATATGTTATCTCTCTATTATATAAGATATATATAGTGATGCAATATTTTATTGGCGTTACCTAGCAACGGAACCTGGAATTACATCTTGCTCACTCTTTTGTTGTGCTAGATGATACATAATTCTAAATATTGGCAAATCAAAAAATTGTTGACTTCTTTTAGCCGTTACACAAAATATAGCACTGTTTTTGACATATTATTCGATTTGAAAACTGTTATACCAAAGAATAAAAATAGAACATTCGTCTTATAAACTATTAATTTTTTTAATCTATAAATCACACCAAAAATTAAAAAAATATTGTTTTTATTTAATGCAATATTTACACTAAATTAATGTTTTCAATAGAAATATTTATATGTATATAAATACACAAAATCTCAAGACAACACTTTATTGAGGAA
Organism: Troilus luridus; assembly: GCA_964056705.1. Taxonomy (NCBI): domain Eukaryota; kingdom Metazoa; phylum Arthropoda; class Insecta; order Hemiptera; family Pentatomidae; genus Troilus; species Troilus luridus. The sequence continues at coordinate 3,311,543 of OZ057412.1, forward strand.
GGCACAAAGCTAATATTTTGAAGACTGTTGAAGAATGTTTTTATTTTTATTTTGAAGAGAAAAGATAAGCCATATATCCTTTCATAATACATTGTTACGGGCTACTGGGTGTAAAATGGACTAAACTATTACTTAATTCAAGAATCTAATATTTATTAACAAATTAAAAAGAATACAACGAGATTATTTAAAACAATTAAATTATTAAACTAATATCAATTTACAATAACAATATTCTACTAAATGTTATCTAATTTCTAAGATAATAGGATATTGCTAATACTAAATAACTAAACTATTTATTTATAAATTCGTACAAATACAATAATATTACACTATAGTTTACAATTACAAATTATCACTTACAGTTCGCTAACTAAAGTCCACCGACCGTAAGACTCTCCAAATATGACAAACTGACCCACAGATTATTACACTTATTACACGGCCACTAATTGTCACTGTTGCTCACTAAGCACTTATTACAGGCTGATACTCACTACCAGTAACTCACACGCACTGCCACTAGTTAACGACTGATTATTACTGACTGCCTTATTACTGACTACTTATTACTGACTGGGCCGGCCGAACAGCTGGCCTTTTTATATAGGCAAGGTAGGTCGGGGTGGGACAATTCTTAGAAGGACGAGGACCACCTAGACCGATCCAGAAGGTTCTACGCCATTCTATAATCCCTTCCGCTTAATCCCATTGTTTGCCTAATCCTCTCAGCCGGTCCTCCTTCCCGCTCTGACCGTAACAATATCCTTCACTTTTTTCGCTCAATTGTTTTCTATATATCTATATTGTTATTTTTTCTGTATCTCTATCTTATGTATTTTTACAGTCTATTCTGTTTTTGTCTGGTTTCCCATAGCCCTGAAGATGACCTACGCAGTAGGTCGAAACGTCGGCACATATATAATATAATAAGTTTCAACTTATTTGCTGTGTTTTTTTGACTGCACCTCCAACTATTTACATCCATTAAAAATATTTCAGATTTCAGATGCCTTCGAAATCAGGACTGGAGTGAGGCAGGGAGGTGGGATGTCTATAGGAAAATATTTAGTCCAGTAAAGGGAAATATTCAATACAGAAAACGGCACAACCACGAACTCTACATGCAAATTGAAAAATTAACTGATGTTATTCGGAAGAGAAGGGTCACATTTTATGGTCACATTACACAAATGAACCCGGCGAGATTGAAAAACAGAATTTTTGCCTACTTTCTAGAAAAGAAAATGAAAGGAGAATGGTTCACAGAAGTAGGAAAGGACCTGCAAGGAGTGGGGATTACGTGGGAGTATATTCAGGAACGTGATCCTCCTAGGACAAAACAAGAAAGGTGTGGACTGAAGAACGGAAACAAAAACATCGAGACTGGATGCGACAGTACTGGCCATACATAAAAGCCCAAGGAAGAAAACAGTTAAAAATAACCTGGTCCCGAGCTTTCAGAGGCGAAAGAAGAATTAATAAAAAAATATAATAATATATAATGACGTTTATTCAACAAGATCCTAATTAAAGTAATATTCAACGAACATTCTTCCCGCAAATCGCGAGAGCACGGGGATATGGGATCAGTGAAGAGAATAGATTTGTCTGACCGAGGTACGAACCAGGACAGCTCAGGTGGTAGGTTTGAACCCAGACCCTGGGCATATCTCTTCAAAATAAAAATATCTAATAATTCCTTATCTGAATGAAAAACCTTTTTCCAGTCATTTGTGCTATACAACTTTATTATATGAAACTTTTCGACTACATGTGATTTTCAATCCATCTAAGAACTTAATCTTTATCATCTTGAAAAGAGTTACAAGACACATTTCATTCAAGATGAAACAAAAGGACCATGGAGGACAATGGACCTCCAAGTAAAATATTTTTAAAAAATGACAATAAATAAGAAAAAGAGAAATGTGACTTGTCTTTTCAAGATGATAAAGATTAAGTTCTTAGATGGACGGATAATGACATATAGTCGAAACGTTTCCATATAATAAATATGTATAGCACAAATGACTGTAAAAAGGTTTTTCATTCAGAGAAGGAATTATTAGATAAATTCAGTCCAGTTTACATATTTAAAAATTCCAACAATTAATAGAAAATAAAATAAATTATTATATTGTACATGAATTGATTCAAGTTCTCCAATGTGGGCGTAAACCCAAAACAAAAATAGTAATAATACAAATAAATACTTTAATCCGCACTTACAATTATCAAAGCCAATAACCGTGTGTTTTCTTTGAGCTGTTTCTATAAGTAAGGAAGAAATTAATTTTAATATTTCAATGATATTTTCTCTTGGTTCTCTTTCTCTATAATTTTTCTACTCTATAACCTATGCCCTCAACCAATAACACTGTTCTGCAAGAAAATCCTCCTTCAAACCAAAACATGCTTTCTTACTGTTATCAGATGTGGTGAACACGAATTTGAAGTCAGATTTTGTCTATCACGCACCGTTTCCTGAGAAATTCTAGTTTTTTATCCAAAAAGGTGAGTTTTTTGTGGATTTGACGAATTTTTTTTCGGCATTAAAACATAGTGAAAAAAATTCAAAAGCCCGATGATTTTGAGCGCAATGAAGTATATTTGAACGAAAAAAATTTGATGGGAATATTACAAGTGGTTAAAGAAATATGGCTAAAAGTGTTTTTTCAGTTTTTCAAGGATCTCACTTTTGAAGCAAAGTTAAATACTACTGAGAAAAAGGCTTTGATTGCTTTTCGAGAGGTATGTGCTAAGTTTTTGGGAAACAAAAAATCTAGAGACTACCGAAAAATAGTCCAAGAACTGCTTACTTCATATAAAACATTGGGATGCAAATGTCCTTAAAAACACATTTCCTGAATAGTCACCTAGACTTTTTCGCCCCAAATTTGGGTGCAGTTTTGGACGAACATGGAGAATGATTCCACCAAGACATATCCAGAATGGAAAAAAGATATTCTGACAAATGGAATGAGAAGATGCTGGCGGATTACTGCTGGACACTGCAGCGGGAGACAGAGGAGGAAGAGTACAAAAGAAAAAAAACTACTCATTGACGATGTGTGTATATTTTTTGAGTTGTGTCATATCTAGTATTATACCTGATAGCATGCAGGATTCAATTAATTATATTTTATTGTTGAAAAAGAAAAAAAATCTGTTCTAATAAAGACAATAATTTTCAAATACAATTTTTCATTTTTTCCAAGTTTCACCTCTTTTCTCTCAAAATCAGAGGGTGATAGAATTTTTCTGAGTTCGGATTCGGACTCAGCACACCTGAAAACATGAGAAACAGGCAAAATTGTTCAAGGGAGGGGAGAAAAGTTTTTTTTTGCAGAACAGTGTAATTATTATCTGAATCCTTGTTTTTCCAACATCTCCTGGTCTCCCAAAAAGATGCTCTCTAACCAGTTCAGTGATTTGCTAAAATGAATCAGTATTAAATAATTGATTTTTTGCTTACTAGTTTTTGTCTCTTTTTCGTAAAGAAGATATATTGCAAATGGAAAAAACCACAAGCAGAGCCTTATGTTTCAAATCTGGTGTAAAATACAAACAATTATCAGTCGACGTTTCGCCTGTTCAGGCATTATCAAGTCACAAAAAAGAGTAAGTTCAATCACATCTCAAAACGAAAGAGTTTTTGGGTTGAACGTCTTGGGGTGGAGGTGCGGTCTCAGATTATGAGCTTATTTGAGCGATTATTCGTTGGAATGTATTGCACTTCTGTTTTGAGGTGTGATTGAACTTACTCTTTTTTGTGTCTTGATAATGCCTGAATAGGCGAAACGTCGACTGATAATTGTTTGTATTTTACACCAGATTTGAAACATAAGCCTCTGCTTGTGGTTTTTTCCATTTGCATTCTAATAAAATTTAATGTTTCGTTTTGGCTCTATTTTATTGAAGATATATTGCATTATGTAAGGAAATCTTTACATATTTGTTGATTAATTTATTTTATTTATTAACAATTGCTATTAATATTATTTATTTCTGATTTTTACAGAGCCTTTAAGTAAAATACAGAGAAAGTTTGGTTAGAAGTTTTACAAAAATAAAAAAAAACCTGTACCACTACAACTAGGGTTCAGTACATGGTAGAGACTGTACTGTTTCATGGAGAACGGTTCTGCAAGGAGGTGACTTGTCCTAGGCCAGATTTTTCCCCCTTATTTTGGGTACCCTATTTTTATAATATTTTATAGAGGCTGTGAGCGCCCCTGGAGAGTCCTAGATCCTATATGATCCATCTCCCGCTGCAAACAGACTAAATAAAAATCTTGCCTGCAGCGGGATTTGAACCAGGATTTCCGGCATGGCAAATAGTGCTCTACCACTGACCCATTCGCTCCTTACAAAAATAATAGTACATAAAAATACCAGAAAATAGTAAACATACAGAAAAAGAAAGTAGATAATTATAATACTAATCATTGTAATGAAGATAAAATCAATAATATAGCTATCAGTCTCTCCATCAAAATATTGAAAATTGTAATAAAGCTTGTATTTAAGTTAAGGAGAAGTTATATAATTCAAAGGTATTATTGTGTATACAATCATATATGTATCGATGGATCAGAGCTATTCTGTTCTGTGTTTAGCATTCAATTCTGTATAAATATTGTGATCGAATGAACTAATATATTTATTTCTAGGTTCTGTATAAAATGGACAGTCAAACAACATGGTTGAAATCGTCACGTGATTCATTTAAGCATAGAGGGCGTAATTGTTTTCAGCATTATTTCTGTGGGTTAAACTATTCGTTTGCTGGGGGAAAGTCTAATTGGCTTACTCTCTGTACGGGTAAATCTGATGTCAGGTATGACTGAACTGAATTTATACACAATAAATGTTTGTACAAAACATTGTAATGAGAGCATTTATATGAATTATATTACATGAATTTATACACAATAAATGTTTGTACAAAACATTGTAATGAGAGCACAGAGCTCTATTTAGATCATGATCGTGTAACATTTCTTTGCATTTATTTATAATTTCGTTTTTTTTTATTGTTGTTATTACATTCATTCTCTAATATTAATATCCTGCCATGATTCGTACTTTTTAGTGGTTTCATATTTTTTGTACTTTTAAAATACTTCATGATTATGTAGCTTTCTGGCTAATATATACATTAGGTTTGTTTTTCTGTTCATGTTTTTCTTAAAGGACTTAGTCCCAGAAAAATGTTTCTTTTATATTTGATTATATTATTCGAGTTTTTTACGCTTGATATTGTACATTGAGCTAAAATAACTCAACTGTTTCTTATAACCTGACTTTATCTCCTTTTTTCTATACCGCTCCTATTGCAGACAACGACCCGTCACCTGAGTTTATGCGTGTCATTCCTCGCCATGACCTCATCCTCCGGGAGAGAGAGGTCGGAGGACGAAGAGGGTATCCGGGATACACCTGTAGACCCATGAGATCAGCGCCGGGTATAGAGAGGTAGGGAGGTCCCCGGCTGAGGAGGGAGGGAATCGGACCTAAACACATCCCCACTCTCTCCGGGCCTTAGTAAGTTCCCTCCTGACTTAGGAGAGTGTCGAGTGTAGGGCGCTGTGTTCTTTGATCCTCGCGTCGCTATACGGTGAGCATTCTATATCTTACTAACCTCTATGTTGTATCTACAATGGTCCTTATCGATACCATAACTGATAACAATAAAAGGCTCTGATAACAATAAATATACCATTCTGTATGCTTTGTTTTCTCAGCCCATACCGTTAACTCACTATATGGTGAGCAACCTCTTTGTCACTAACCTGTATTTAGTATCTATTTGATAGTATCGATTGATACTATAACTGATAACAACAATTATATTGCCTTAGTAGCAATGCTTGTACAAAAATCACTGTTAATTCACTTAACGCGGATACAATAGTAACAAGCAATGATAACAAAAAAATGATAATTAATTGCTTTAGTAACAATTTGTTTACTACTACCAGTAAACACTGTTTAAATACTATACTCTGAGTCATTTATTTATTACTAAACACCTAACGCCGTATATTTTATCTATAACAGTACTAATTGATACTACAAAACATATAACTGATAACAGCAAGTCAGAAATACTGATAACAATCAAAATATCTTAGTACATTAGTATGTTTTCACAGGTAATACTATTTCAGTTCTCTCAATAGTGTGTGTTATCTCTATTAATAAACATCTAACATCGGATATATTATCTATAACAATAACAATTGATACTAAAACCTATAAGTGATAATAGCAAGCCACTGATACTGATAACAATTATTATACCATACTATATTGTTATGTTTTCTCAGCCGATACAGTTAACTCATTGTACCGTTAGTAAACTCTCTTTTTATACATATCATTAAAGGTTTTTAGTGTAACCATAATTAATAATAACAAGCAATTACTTTAGTAGCAGTACTCTTAAATCACTCAACCCGGAGTCATATCTTTATTACTAATCATCTATCTAATATATACTCGTAGTATCATTAATAGTGCTAATTGATATTATAACTGATAATTACAAACACTGATAACAAAAAAAATATAGTAATCTATAATTCTAAAATACTGATCCATACTAAAAGTGATAATAACTATAGTAAGCGATGATAACTATAAGTATATTATACTATATCAGTATATCAAATGTTATAGTATATCAAATGTTTTCTCAGCAAATACCGTGTAGTATAGTGAACAAGAGCATTGTTACTAAGCATTTAACTAGTATATAGTATCATTAAAAGTACTAATTGATACTATAACTGATAATTACAAACACTGATAACAAAAAATATAGTAAGCGATGATAACTATAAGTATATTATACTATATCAAATGTTTTCTCAGCAAATACCGTGTAGTATAGTGAACAAGAGCATTGTTACTAAGCATTTAACTAGTATATAGTATCATTAAAAGTACTAATTGATACTATAACTGATAATTACAAACACTGATAACAAAAAAATATAGTAAGCGATGATAACTATAAGTATATTATACTATATCAAATGTTTTCTCAGCAAATACCGTGTAGTATAGTGAACAAGAGCATTGTTACTAAGCATTTAACTAGTATATAGTATCATTAAAAGTACTAATTGATACTATAACTGATAATTACAAACACTGATAACAAAAAAATATAGTAAGCGATGATAGCTATAAGTATATTATACTATATCAAATGTTTTCTCAGCAAATACCGTGTAGTATAGTGAACAAGAGCATTGTTACTAAGCATTTAACTAGTATATAGTATCATTAAAAGTACTAATTGATACTATAACTGATAATTACAAACAGTGATAACAAAAAATATAGTAAGCGATGATAACTATAAGTATATTATACTACATCAAATGTTTTCTCAGCAAATACCTTGTAGTATAGTGAACAAGAGCATTGTTACTAAGCATCTAACTAGTATATAGTATAATTAAAAGTACTAATTGATACTATAACTGATAACTACAAACACTGATAACAAAAAAAATATAGTAAGCGATGATAGCTATAAGTATATTATACTATATCAAATGTTTTCTCAGCAAATACCGTGCAGTATAGTGAACAAGAGTCTTGTTACTAAGCATTTACCTAGTATATAGTATCATTAAAAATACTAATTGATACTATAACTGATAATGACCAAGGGCGGGGACCCAAAAAATCAACAATAACATTGAAATTAACTTGTAGTATTTATAGAAAGGTTGCAAAGGTTTATTAAAATATCTAAACATGTACTCTCTGTTATTTTATTCGTATATTCTAACAACTGTGATCATGTGATTTCCCTATAAGTATGTACTGTAATGGATTATCCACAGTACACAAAAACCTTTCTGGGGGGCACGTGCTCCCATGCCCCCCCTATATCCGCCCGTGATAATAACAATCACAAGAAATGATAACAACAAATATCATACTACATAGTAGCAGTCTATATACAGAAAGCACTGTTAATTCACTATATGCGGAGCCATAGATTCATTGCTTATCATTTAACAAGTATACTGTAGCTGATAATATTATTGACTATATTACTGCTAATAATATTGCTCCAGTATGTTTTTACAGGAAACACTGTTAATTCACCATCTCACCATCATCATTATATCTTTAATACTAATCATCTAACACCGTATATTTTATCAATAATATTACTAATTGATACTACAAAACCTGCAACTGATAATAGCAAGCCAAACGTTCTGATAGCAATAAATATATGATTATGTTTTCTCAGCGAATAACATCAGTTCATTATACTGTGAGAAACACTAGTATATTGTATCTATATCGGGACTGATCGATACCATAATTGATAATAACAAATAACAAGCATTGATAACAAACAAATAAATCGTATTATATTGCTTTAGTTTTTACAATTGTTCAATGTTTTTACAAGAAACACTATTGCTGTTGGTTATTTAATGTCATTTTATCATTTTCTTTATAAGATATTTCTTTTGTTTATAAGATATTTCTTATATACTGGACTCAATCTTCTTGATTTATATAATTTAATAATGAAGAAAAAACCACATTCCAGTCAAAAATTGTTATTAAAAATTAACAAATGATTAAAAAAACGTTTCGACACTTATTTGTCATTCTCAATTTAAGTAATTCCTCATACAACTTCATTTACAATTTACAAGTCCAAATCATTACTGTAAAAACAATAAAAATACACTAAAATACAATAATAAATAAATTGTCAATAATAACTAGTAACAATAAGCATAGATTGAGGTCAAACAATTTAAAAGTCAGAAAGTCAAAATATATATAAAATCCTGGAACTTGACTATCTTCCATGGTCAAATATAATAGCTATTACATTGAAAACCAAACTTTGATTTCTGCAATACTAGATCAAATTAAAATCATTTATGAATATAAATATATTAATAAATGTGCTCCAAAAAAAAAAAAAAAAAAAACTATAACAGACAAATATGGTATTTATTTAAATTTTACCATTTAAACAATTAAATTATTAATTAAAAACATGAATTTTGTTTTGAGTATTAATTTGAAAATTTTATTTATCATCTGATCTACATGAGTAGGTTATGGGTCAGGTTATTTTGCTCCATCTGAATTGTTTCTGAGGCTTAACTTTCTATGCTCTATTTCCTTTTTAATTTTAAAATTATGGACGAATACAATTTTCTTATATCTCCAGCTTCTTTTCTATCATTTACCTTATCTATCTTAAATTGTTTGACCTCAAGGTATCTATGCTTATTGGGTACTTGTGTGTTAACGCCATCGCAGTTATTTTCCCCTACTTGTTCGCATACGCGAGCGGTTACATTTTGTAACCGTTATATTTCTAAAACATTTATCTTGCATGTTTTGAAATATATTTATTGGGGTTAGAATTTTAAATTTTTTAAATAATCATCAACAATTACAAATCCAAATAATTTATTTACAATTGGAATATATCATGAACAATTAAAATAATGGATAATATAGAAATAAGTAATGGAATATATCACGAACAATCAAAATAATGAAAAATCCAAATAATTTATTAAAAAAGAAAGTGGTTAATCGGATTTCGGTGGAAAATTGCTAAAATATTTCACTCCTGGAAAAATACAATTGCTTCTTCTTCTGTTTTTGTCAAATCCCAAAGACTCATTTTCGTAGCACAAAAATTAGCGAAATAATAACAACAAATCTAATAATAATTAAATAAATAAATAAAATAATAACAACAATGAGTCTAGAACAAATCAGCAACAAACAAAACTCAGCAAATAAGAACGAACATATAAGAAATCAGGTGCCAGAAATATAACGGTTACAAAATGTAACCGCTCGCGCATGCGAACAAGTAGGGAAAAATAACTGCGGTGGCGTTAACACACAAGTACCGCTTATTGTTGTTAGTTATTTTTGACAAGTTATTTATTATTGTATTTTAGTGTATTTTTATTGTTTTTACAGTAATGATTTGTACTTGTAAATTGTAAATGAAGTTGTATGGGGAATTACTTAAATTGAGAATGACAAATAAGTATCGAAACGTTTTTTTAATCATTTGTTGATTTTTAATAACAACTTATGACGTCACTTTTGACGTCAATCGGACGATGCTGCAGTAATTTGTTATCCTAGCCACTAGACCCTCAGGAAACAGTTAATTCACTCATTCAATAAATAAATTGATATATTAACAATTTATTAATTTCTGTGATATAATTTATTACTAGTATATAAATGTTGGATTGAATTGGTCAGGGGGTGGAGTCAAGGATAATACAAAAAATAAGCAAAACTTATTTTTTATTAATCGTGCAAACGTTTCGTCCAACATTGTAGGGCATGTTCAGGAAAAATTAAAAAAATAATTGGGTAAGGATTGTATGGATATGGATGTACTTTGTACTTGTCGATACAAATGTATCGATGATAATAAAAATTTATTAAGAATTAAAACAAAAAAAACAAAAAAAAACATGTATTTCAGTTAATTTTTAAAAACCTTCAAACTTCCATCAAAAATATATTATTATTAGAAATAATGCGTAGTAAGTGGAAAAACAAAAATGCTTACCTGAAGTATCCAATGTTATTTTCAAAATATTTTTTTTCTTTATTTTTTAAAATCTTCCATTATTATTAATATATTGAATATTATTAACTGAATGAATAAATAATATCTACACAAACGAAATGTTTACATCATTATCAAATGCTATTTACTAAATAACATTGCCCTATTATAATTTAAACCTCATTACAATTATATTCAAATGTAGTCAACTAGATATGATCGGTTGCCATGACAACACATAAACAAATTGACCTTATATCCCGCTTGCGTTATCATGAATAGAGTTAAGTTGGAACCTTTCAATCAATACGCTCTCTTCACCGATCCTATATATAGGATCTTGTTGGCATAGGTCAATATCTAATTTATAATTTATTTTTATTAATTGTTATTTTTATGGTAAATATTTTTGGTTTGAATAAAAAAGATTTGCCCTGGCCGGAATTCGAACCCGGATCGTCTGCATCTCTAACGCAGTGCTCTAAACCACTGAGCTACCAGGGTCGTATCCAAGTCAGACAAATCCGTTCTCTTCACCGATTCTATATCCCCGTGTTCTCGCAATTTTTGCGTTGTATACAATGGGAATAATGTTCATTGAACATTACTTTAATTAGGATCTTGTTGACTTAATTATATTACTTATACATCGCAAAAATTGCGAGAGCACGGGGATACAGGATCGGTGAAGAGAACGGATTTGTCTGACTTGGATACCCGGAAGCCCTGGCAGCTCAGTGGCTTAGAGCACTGCTACGGAGAAGCAGACGACCCGCGTTCGAATCCCGGCCAGGGCAAATCTTTTCTCTTTAAAACAAAAATATTTAAAAATAATTACCATAAAAATAACAATTAATATAAACAAATTATAGAAATTAATACTATGTTATAGTAAATAATAACTTACTTTAATACATAATTACAGTAACAGATTATTTGTATAATATATATTTTGAATAATATATATTGAATAATATTAGTTGAACTTATTCATATGATGAAGGAAATGGTCCGGGCGGTAGTTGAATAAATTCTTTAATTTAAGTTTTCATAAAAGATAGACATCAAATTTTTAAAAAAATCTTTAATTTACTATAGGAGAGAAATGTCTAGACAAGCCAACGTTCTACCAACATTGCAGGTCTCCTTTAGGGCTTATAATGGGGTCAAGTGTTGTGTGAGGCTTAACTCAAGTTGAATATTAGTCATAAAAAATGTACAGGATAATAGAACATTTTATTTTTAGTATTCGAAATGCGGATTCAGTCAATAGGAATAGTTAACCTTTTTAAAATGTAGTAATTAGTAATATATTTATTATGTAAAAAAGTAATACGATATTTCACCAGTAGTTGACAAGCAAAAAATTTGGTATTTTTTCGTGCTCGATCAGTTAAATTATAAATGTTTTTTAAAAATGGCCTATCATAAAGTTACTGTTCCTGACTTTTTTAAGCCGTTACACAACATACAGCACTGTTTTATTATTTAAATGAAAAAAGTGGGAAACATTGATTTAAAAAATGGAACAAGCAATACATTATATTCCAATACTTCGATTTTAGGACTGTTATTTCAATTCAGGGAATGCAGTGAAAAGAGATTAAGGCATTTTTTTTCTTTCTAACCCAAAATAAAAATAAACATTATTTCATTTCATGTAAAATACTCAATATTTCAAAACAATACAAAGTGGATACTCAAATTTTAGTAGGCCTAATAGGGGGGGGGGGCAAAATAAATACTGAAGTGAAGTTCATTTTTATAATAATATCGAAGTAGCTCTACTAAAACTTTAAGTAGCCACTGTAATACATTTATATCAACGGTTATATAATTTGTAAAATGGAGGTTGGTCCGCCGTTAGGCCTTATAATAAATAAAAATTTAAGTTAGAGAGGAAAATAGTTGACTGGAAGAACTAATGGAAGATGGAAATTTTTGGGGGGTGTATTCAAAATATACACACCAAATAAGTGAAAATTTATTTTTTATTTGTGCCGACGTTTGGACCTACTTTGTAGCTCATCTTCAGGGCTATGAGAAAAAAAATGACTATAAAAATACACAACAGTACTAAGAATATAATAAAATAAAATAAAAATATAATATATATATATATTATTATTATCTATTTTTTTTTCTCGCATTTGCGGGTTCAAAACATATGGGGGACAAGTCTAACCATCTGCAGTTATTTTTTTTATTTTTTATATTGTTCTTCTTTAAACATTCAGAAATTTTCTAACGATCCTGGCTGTGTCTAGGAGAACTGCCTGTTGAGCCTCCTTTAAAACCTCGACTGGAAGTCCCAGTTTCTCAATGCCCTCCACCGAGGATTTAGGAACCATTCGTGGAGATTATAATAGGAGTTACCACCACGCATTCCATGTGGTATAGCTCCTTAAGCTCAGCCGCAAGTTCTTGATACTTTAGAAGTTTCTCACCAACAGTTCGTTAGGGATCGAAATATCAATTATACTTGCTTTCCTCTTACTCGACTTTATAAGGAGGATATCTGTTATTATTATATTTATATTTTATTATATTATTGGTACTGTTATGTATTTTTATAGTTTTTTTTTGCTCTGTTTTTTCTTATAGCCCTGAAGATTTCCATCCTCCAAAAAATTTAAGTTGGGGACTTGAGGTCGAGGTGGCGTTATTTTTGCTGAGGGTTGCCAAGCAACGTTAGCCAATGGCGCCAAAACAGAATGGCACTTGAATGCAGATCCGATCTGGCAGAGCGCGCCAATTGAATTGGATCGCGCTCAAGGGCCCTGAATAGCGCTTATTTGCCACTATGCCATAATTTTAATGGGATTATTAATTTCACGGGAGCCGGGATAGCTAAGTTGGTAAGAGCGCCGTGTTGCTGTGCTCAGGGTTCAAATCCGGCGGTGGGGCATAAATTATTTTATCTGGGGCTCACCCAGCCTCTATAAAGTGGGTACCAATAATTGGGGAACAAACCTGGATCCAAGATCCTTCGTGGGCTGTAGTGGTGCCGGTATTTTTTATTAATTTCGTAAATTCTATATTAATCGACTTAGAACAAATAGTAATTTATAGCGGCGACCTGTGATGTGGGAGTTAGCATAACAACCTACGAAGCCCAATAGCGCGGGTTCGAAGCCCGGCAGGCGACCCTAGGATTTTTTAAAAGAAGTAAAAAATCCTTGTTTATGCCGTCCTTCGGAAGGGTACAAAGAAGATATGCGTTGTCCAAATCGTCAATTTTAAAAGTTTATTGCTGGCTCATTGACAAATATCAACAAATATGTTTAAAGGCATGGTATAACGAACGTATTTGATTCTTTATTTTGTTTTTTAATTTAAAATCCGCAGATTGTCGCTTCAAGTTAAGTTATAAGTTTGAACTTATCATTCGTTTCTTTTTTAATAAACTTTAATAATAAAACTAATCGTGAATTTTATTACATAAAAAAAAGTGTAATCATGGGAAATGTGTAAATTTCGATAATAATTTCATCAAGAAATTAACGTTTCAGCAAACATTTCGATGATGATATAACCTCAACAGAATGTGTAAGTTGGTTCTTTAATCTGTATTAATAGTTATTTATGCACCTAGGGACTAAAGAAGATCATTATTCCCTCAGCTGTAAGTTTATTCCCGAGCGAATGCGAGGGAATAATTACTTTTACTCACGCGGCCAAGCCGAGGGAGTAAAGTATTGCTGGGAATAATGATCAATTTAGTCCCGAGGGGCAAACAAGATTTTATCTCCAGATGGGATGTAAAAAGGGAAACTATACGCTATAATATTTTATATTATGTTATGTTTTACAATAAATTCAAAAACTGAAATTAAATGAGCAATTATTACAATTTTGAATTGTTAAATTTTCAGCCATTTTTTGAAGTCATCTTACGTTTTATTATAAATCTTACTTGATTTAGTTGGCAATAAATTTGAAATAACATTATTTGCTTCTTGTACAATACTTGGTGGATCCATAACTTACACAACCTGAACACAAATGAACTTCTGTTTATCAGTTTTGGTGTTTTGAAACAAAAGCTGATTTTAATGGCCGGTGTGACAGGTGTACCAACCTAACCCTCAACTTTTTCAGTACAAAACCTACATTATTTAGACGAATTAGGTTGTCATCTTTTTACTTTATTTTTTTTTCATTTTTTTTAAATTTATTTATTTTTTAATTCTTTCTCACTTATTAAATTATTTGTAAAAATTAATTAAATGTAATTATTTTAAACTCTAAGGCATAATAGCTAACATAACCTGTATTGTTATTCTAAAGATACTTGAAGAATAAATAAAAACTTTATTATTAATATTAAATATCCTTAGTCGTGTCGCCCTTCAGAAGGTATGTACAACTCATTGTAGCCACGAGGGTGTAGGCTATAGTTATTCGTTAAAGATCAGAATCCTAACGATACCTGGATATACACAATTTAAGACCCACTGTAGCATCTTCCAATTAACCATAGCAGCATAAAGTTAAGGTTAATTAATAAACAAGCAATGAGTTTACAAATGAATTATAGAATATCGAATTAATTGGAAGCCATGACTTCACTCCTGATAACTTCTTAATGATAAGGAAGAACGACTTTCAGAATTACACGTTTCATAACCGGCCTTGATTTATGAACTTCACTAACGATTCATTAATTTTCCATTGTTTTCCTAATCATAAATGCTAAATTAGTCTTGGGAAATATTTTTCATGGCTAATTGTAAAACGCTAATTTATACAATTGGAATAATACAAAAATAGTAAAAAAGACTTTAAAATATTGAAAATGTGCAAGAGATTGAAATAAAAATTAAATAGTAACTTGGTGGTAGAGCACTGAGTTGCCATGCCGAAAATCCAGGTTCAAATCCCGCTGCGGGCAAGACTTTTATTCAATCTGTTTGCAGCCGGAGATGGATCATATGGGATCTAGGACCATCCTGTGGCTAACCCGCCCCGATAAAGGACAAATCACCTCCCTACACAACGGTTGACCATGAAATAGTACAGTTTCTACCATGTACTGAACCCAAGACCGTTCACGGGTTGTAGTGTTGCAGGTTTTTTATTTAATGAAATTCGATTTTTTTTTAACACGGTCCCCAGGAGCGAATTTTGTTTTCTTTATATTGTTCACTTTTAATTTTTAAAAACATGTATGCTATGGAAATCACCGAATTCGTTAGTGAATTCGCATAATTAAGATCATTGCACACCGGGTGTGCAGCTCGCTCCTCGAAACATTTTTATTGCGAGGAGCGGATTGAACACTGTGTGTGAAAGGTGAGGTAAAATGAAAATTAAAACATTTATTTAATAAATATTTATTTTACATGGAACATACATACAAAATTAAAGAGACAAGAATTGACTAGACGGTACAAACAACTATCACATCTGCTGGACTACAGATCTTCACTTGACTTACGGAACAAACGACTTATCTATAATAGCATACTGAAACCTATTTGGACATATGGAGCAGAACTTTGGGGTTCAGCAAAAAAAGTCCACATACACAAGATTCAAACCGCACAGTCCAAAATTCTCAGAAAATTTGTTAATGCACCATGGTATATTTCGAATCACACCATACACAACGACATGAACATTCCCACTATAAAATCATATATTCATAACAAATACATGACATTCCACTCATCGACACAACATCACCCAAATCCACTCGTTCTTCCGCTTTCCTACTCCCTGTTACCTGGACTGGATAGGAAAAGATTAAAAAGAAATTGGCCAAGAGACCTACTCACCAATTGATATTTATATTTTTACTACATCATCATAAAGAAGTTCAAGTAGAAAATCAAGGTGAAAAACACTAGTATCAAATTTGCTGAATGCGCAATTGCGCAGATGCAAATGAAAATTAAATTATAAATAAAATAAAATAAAAATAAATAAATATTTAGAAGCAAGAAAGTTTTTAAAAAGTAGTAAAAAGTTTTTAAAAAAATTGAGTTGAATAACACAGTAATGTACTTTGTACTGTACAGATTAGTTCAAGAAAAATCTTATTTCGACGGCTAGATTACACAGAATAACTGACAATTCTGTCTCACATCGTCCAGGCATCGCATTCTAGGCCTTTATCTTCCTCTTTCTCCATTTTTTTTTTTTTGTCTTTCTTTTCCTGGACGTCCCTCAAAGATCAGCAGAGTACGTGCCCCAACCATTACAATCTTGCTTTTTTTAACACAAAAAGCTTTTTTTTTTATTATTTATTTATTGCTATTTACAACTATATTACAGTAATATAACAAGTAAATTGGCTGAGTGATACATAATGACATGATATAATGACAAGTAGAGAAACTACCCACTGGTAGTACTCAAATCGAATGTTCAACTAAGAAGGTCACGTGGCCATCTTCTTTTCAGACGCCTCGAAGGATTATCGGGAATTGAAGAGGAAGCTAGGTTTGAAACTAGAGGGTTTGAGTGGAAATGAAGTTTGTTATGAAAGGATAGATACCGGGATCGGGCCAGATCAGCAACAAATGGGACATTAAGGTCGTTATGGATGACTATATTCTTAACAAAATAAGGAGCATTGAGGATTTTACGAAGGATTTTGGATTGTAGGGATTGGATACGAGAAGAATTCGATGGCTTAGTGGAGCCCCAAAGCTCTACTCTGTAAGTCCAAATAGGTCGTATGATGGTCACATAGATGAGTCTTTTGTAATTGATTGGGAGCTTAGAGCGTTTGTCTAGTAAGTGTTGAAGAAGCCTGAAACGTCGAGCGGTTTCTTGTCTTTTCAGTCTTGTATGAGGATTCCAGGTTAATCGTTTGTCGAGATGCAACCCTAAGTATCGGATCTGTTCTACAGGCACAAGTGGGATATTATTAAAGGATACTGAAGGGCAGGAAGTCATTGGTTTACGACGTAAGGTAAAAGTGATTTGATGGGATTTTTGAGAATTTATTTTAATTCTCCAGTTCTGGCACCATTCTTCAAGATCAGTGATATGGGATTGGAGGCTTTGGGATACAATAACTGGATTGGTATTGACTGATAATACACATGTATCATCAGCATATGTGGTAAGGATAGTATTAGGATGAGTTGGGATGTCAGCTGTATAAACTGTATAAAGGATTGGGCCAAGGATACTACCTAACACAAAAAGCTATATCTGGTTTTCCATTTACACGTATATATAATAGGTCCTATGTTCTTGTTTCCTTTTCATGCGGAGTAAATATAATGTATGATATATAAATATATAAATGTAATTTAATTAATTTATTAAAACATTAAAATTATTAAAATTATACGAGACAGTCTTCACTTTAGGTTATTCATTCGGAACAGGCTGTTCCTGTTAAGACTATTTCTTGTTGTCCGGGGAGACTTGAAGGTCGCGTCACAGAAGAATGCCCCCAAGGAAGTCGGGTATTCCGGGCGACAAAAAGATATCGTACCACAGGCTACGTAGTAACATTTATTGTTCATAACATATTATTATCAAAATTAGTTCTTATCTGGATGAAGTAATTTTATAATATATTGTATTGTACTAGAAGAATAAGTATTAGGATGATTAAGATATATTTTGTAAATAATACACTGATAACTTTATTATACCCACTATTATACGATTAGAAATATTTAAGGTATTGGTTCCGCAGTTTGTCGCTTCTAGTTAAATTCAAATCCCCCTGCAGGCCATGACTTTTATTTAGTCTGTTTGCTCCAGGAGATGGATCATATGGGATCTATGACCATCCTGTGGCTCACCCGCCCTGGTGCATAATATAAGGGGGAAATCTGGTGGTTGAGCGTGGCCTAGGACATCTCTCCTGTAGAACCGTTGTACATGAAACAGTACAGTCTCTACCATGTACTGAACCCCAGACCCGTTCACGGGTTGTACTGGTACAGGTTTTTTTTTGTTTATTATAATTTTTAAATATTTTATTTTGAAGAGAAAAGATATCTCCGTGGGAGACCCGGGTTCGAGTCCCGGTCCTGGACATATCTTTTATCTTCAAAATAAAAAATTAAAAAATAAATAAAATGATATTATGACGAAAGTCAACAAGATCCTAATTAAAGTAATATTCAATGAACGTTACTCCTCTTGTATACATCGCAAATTGCGAGAATACGGGGATATGGGAGCAGTGAAGAGATTGGATTTGTCTGAGCGAGATGCGAGCCAGGATAGCCCAAGTGGCAGAATATCACGGTGGAAACGTGGTAGACCCGGGTTCGAATCTCGGCCCTGGGCATATCTTTTCTCTTCAAAATATAAATACACTCAATTTGTGTTGTAGACGCCGGTAGACTAGCGAAAAATCCCAACATTTCGTTAATATGCATGTTAATAACGATAGTGGAATTTTGAGAACCATGTAGACGAGAAAAACAGTAGCCAACGTATATTGAATTTTATATTTAATCACCCTAAACATATGTTAATAAATAACCTTAAAAACAGCATTTTTAAAGCCATTAAACTTGCTGATTTAAAATATATAAGCTCTGTGAAAGATACTATTTGCACGATGTTCGAAATTGAACTAGATTCACAAAAATATGAGCCAAGCTTCTGATGATAGAGATCTTGTATCGTCGGGGGGGGGGGGGTGATGGTCCTGAGAGAGATAATGCGAATGGTGCCTGCTTTGCCTGCACTTATATTAAGGGCCTGTCAGAACGGGTTAGTGATATATTTAAAGAGTACGGTGTTAGCCATATTAGGCTTGCGAATAAAATTACTAACAAGATGATTATATTTTATACGCCTTTGAAAGAAAAGATACACAGCAACAATCGGATGTAGTGTATGAGATTAGCTGTTTGCATCACAATTACTGCACAGAAGAATGTATCAGCATCAATATGATTTAAGATTTACTTTCTTCTTTGAGATGTGATTGATATAACTATTTTTTTGTGTCTTGATAATGCCTGAATAGGTGAAACGTCGACTGGTAAGTGTATACAAAAATACCTAAAAAACTATTTCTGCAATTACTGGCCCTATGTACAGATAGAGGATATTTTCAATTCAATGAAAAATTTTATATCCAGAAATTTCGGCTGCCCTATGGGATTTCCTATTTCACCTATCTTGGCGGATATTCATTTAGAAGAACTGTTAAATACAGTCATACCATTTAATATCCCGTTTCTATTTAAATATGTGGATGATATAAGCAGCGATTGCAACCGAAAACAATAAAAAAGAAATAATTGTAAACGAATTTAATAAATATTCCACTCGATTAAACTTTACTATTGAATTTGAAAAAGATAATAAAATACCATTTTTAAACGTTCTCTTAATCAGAAAATCAAACGGGGAAATAGAAACTAAATGGTGGCAAAAACCTATTCACTCTGGTCGATACATACACTACACAAGCCAATGGCCCAAAATATATAAAATAAATACGGCTAAAAACCTAATAAATCGCGCGAGAAAATTATCATCCCCAACAACGTAGTGGACCTTATTAAAGAATGGTTATCCACACAGCCTCCTTCGTAATTTACTAAAAACAACAAAAACACTTTCTAACCAAAACAGCCCAAATAAACCCAACCCAAAAAAAAATATATATATATATATTATTTATTGTTCTTTTTAATTAATTAAATATTTAAATAACAAATCCCGGGCAAGACATAATCTTTTTTCTTAAAAAAAACAACAATTTATTCACAAGCATTTTGAAGGGACCTTATAAGACTGTTTTGGAATGGAGGGCAATGACTCGGCTATTGGAATCCCACCCACGAGATCAGGTAAATTTATTATTTTCGAAAACTCAATGCCGTTGTATCACTGAGAATTCAGTCTCTATAAATCACAACGTCCTCAACTCATATAAATTTCCTGTTGACGATCCTTCGATGCTAGGACATCGGAGCAAGTTGAATAAATAAATTATACTCGCTAGAAGAGAAGGGATTAATATTAAACTGTCGTAAAGAAGCTAGATATGCGACAGTTTACAATATCGTCCGTTCTTCCGGAAATATGAATAGAAATCCGGATGTATTCTCTGACCTCACGTGAAGGCTAAATTAAAGATGCATATGTGTCACCATCTAGCGACCTACCTTAATAATAAAATAGGAAATAAAAATATTAAATAACCTCTATCATTACAATCAGTTCAAGGGCTCAGTACATGGTGAAGAATGTGCTGTTTCTATGATAAATGTTGTGCATGCAAGTGACATGTCCGTGATCCACGGATAGAATTTTTCCTTCAATAAAGGTTATTGTGTTTATACACTTTTTATAATCCAGTTTCTATTTATTTATAGAGGCTCGTCAAGCCCTTATAAATAAAATAAATCCCTAAATCGAAAGACATAACATACTGACATAATATCTCTCATAAATTGTAAACTTTATTTTAGCTCAGCACATTCGCTTAGACAGCATTCGACAAACTGCCGTACATAGCCGTTTATTTATATCCGGGCTAGACGAAATAGGACAGTTATTTAAATTCAATTGAGACTTGGCTACTGGCCCGACTTTAAGACCAGATGTGAGATAGTCATTGTAGGTGATAAGTCTAACCGCAAAGTACTTAATACATAAATATATATACATATATACATAATGTTAATTGATTAAAATACTGAATTTAGTTGGTGTCGAAATATAACTGAACTGTGTTTCTCTCTGTAAAAAAAGTAAATTCATTTTTATTACAAGAATAATTTCTTGCAACTGATTTACAAACTCATTATTCTATACAGTCCTGTAATACCTGTAAATAAAGAAACAACATTTAAAATTAACATTTCACTCACTATTTACAAAACTGTTTTCTTTTAACTAGATAACAATACACAAATAGGAATAACCTCCCCGGTTCTTCCCTCACAGCTGTTACCATGGTAACCGTATCAGTCCCATTCAAATGTAAGGCGTTTAGTCTACGTCTTTTACATATATGTATATGTATATATATACACACACACAATTTATATATTTAAATGAATAGGTGTATCATAAACACAACTATTATGTTCTGCAACATTTAATGAAAACTTAAACCTCTTTGGAATCGATAAATTGCTATAATCGATAGTGAGTCAGCCTAAATTAAAGATCCACGTGTAAATTATAAAGCAAAAACTTCCTCTCTGTACGATTAGATTTAATTCCATGATTTTAATTCTCTCTTTCTCAGTTTAAGTTTCCTGAACCACACATCCTGCCATTACTTGTGAATTTTTTTTTTCACACAACTTGAGGTTTCTGATGATTAAAATTACAAACACCAAGACTATGTGATATCGTATTGAATCTATGATTTCGATACCAATAGCATAAATGCATCGATGCTAATACTATGATTGACAGAATTTAGGAAATCATATAACGCGGCATTGCAGACCATATACCGTATTAATATAACTCAAGCGTTAGGATCTCAAAGATTTTGATAGGCGATAGTAAAACAATTTTGAAAACTAACAGGGAAATTTCCCCCGCTAAATAGCTCGCTTCACTTTGTCTTCAAGGTGACTATAATTTTATAATAATAAGCTGTAATTACACTTCAATTAATTTAGCGCACATGATAAGGGCATTGTGACCTCGAAATTCTCGAGACAGGAACAGAGCGTAGATAACCGATAATACGATATAACGTTGGTAATCAACGGCAACTGCACAGGCCTGTCTCCGATTTCGCAAAAGATCGTTTTCTAAATTGTCGGACATACAAGGATCGCGTTAACGATGGTACTACGGATTTTGGTTTGGACGGTAATCTGTGGTTGGGAGTTAGGAATCATTAATTTGTGGTATCGGGTTCAAACCTTGGTTTTGCCAATTCTATTGTTATTATATGTTTAATTACAATTTGATACAGAACCATCCATGTAATACAACAACCATTAAAGTTTTCTCCTTCAAGGTGTTCTGTCCTTGCTGTTTAGTTTCCTGCAAGAGATCTTCCATCCTCTGACTCCTTCTCGATCGTTCTTCTGCAGAATGCTTAGGTCATTCTTTGGGGAGATCCTTCACACCAGCCACTCTACTTTTAAAGTCTGTCCTGTCCCACGCCCTGATGTACCTCCTGAAGCCACGAAGGTTGCGTATTCCATTTATCTTGAAGGTTGAGAATTTTGTTATGTAACCTCTTGGTCCCTTTTCGCTTTATATTGTCTTGTACCACTACAACCCATGAAGCGTCTGGGGTTCAGTACATGGTAGAGACTGTACTGTTTCATGGACAACGGTTCTGTAAGGAGGTGACTTGTCCTAGGCTACGCTCGACCACCAGATTTTTCCCCCTTATTTTGGGTACCCTGTTTTTATAATATTTTATAGAGGCTGGGTGGGCCCCAGGACCCCATTTTCGCTTTATATAACCATGGTAAATCAACCACACTCTTCTGTTACTGACAGATACTCTTGTAATAGAGTACTTGGTTTGACCTCAGTTAAAATTTATATCCACCTTCAGGTATGTTCTAGGGTTCTTAAAATTTTCCGTCTTTCTAAGATAGATCTTTCCTTTTTCTCAATTTCAGCAGTTTTGTTGCTTGCTGAGATTTCTGCTACATAGAGGCATAAATACTGTGAAATTGTGCGTGTACTTTAATACTTGCTTTTCCAATAGCAAGGCTTCCTAAAGAGATGCACTCTAAGCATGTTATCGTTTGCTTTAATGAATCATTATTCAATAATGGATTTTGTTCATTGTTTTTTTTTTAAAGTAGACAAAATGTAAAGAAATTATAACATCCGCTCATGTATTTATTGGTTGTTATTAATTTATTTATGCCCTTTAATAATAATAAAGTCTTTATTTATTCTGGGGCAAGCCCCTTTAGAATAACAACACAGGTTTCTATACAGGGTATTATTATGTCTTAGAGTATAATGTGATTACATTTAATTAATTAGAAAGAATTTTAAAAAATGCGAATTACCTCTTATATCAATATTTAAAAAAAAGATTAGAAGAAGAAAAAAAAATGAAATAAGATAACAATAATTATATATAGAGAAACAATGGATAGTAACATATGTATAAAATTTTATGCCAAGCAAACAAAAACAAAAACAATGAAGACAAATGCAAACAATACCATCTATTTTTTTAATTAAAAAAATATATTTTATATTTTTAAAAACTATCTAACTATGTGAGTGAACAGCCACATTAGAATAAAATATATTTATTTATACACACACACCCATGTGTAAATATATACAGCATATCATTGTTTGCTGTATGTATACAATACATCATTCATTCATCAAATGAGAACATGTTAACTCAAAACTGAACCTACTATATCCGATTTTTTGGGATTTGTGGGATATTAGGTTTCTATAGTAATCTTTAGTAGGTTAATATTTTGTCATGATTCGTACTTTTTATTTATTTTTGTTTTATTTACTTATTTTCGGGACTTTATAAATACTTATTGATTTGTATTATATAGCCTTCTGGCCAGATATATATTATACTAGCGACCTGCCCCGACAATTGCACGGGTAGTAAGACATATGCCCATATGTTTTGTCTGTCTAATGTATTTTATTGTGTAGATATTATAACCATAAAAACAAAACAAAATATTTCTTTATATACGAATTTATTTTCTTGCGCGTTAAGTTTTTGCGATCCCTCCGTCGTAAATCTGCGACTTCCTGCCCCCCTGTATCGTTTAACAACATACCTATAAGTCCTGTAGAACAGATCCGATACTTAGGACTACACCTTGACAAACGCTTAACTTGGAACCCTCATACTAGACTGAAACGACAAGAAACAGCTCGCCGTTTCAGGCTACTTCAACATTTACTAGATAAACGTTCTAAGCTCCCAATTCACTACAAGAGACTCATTTACATGACAATCATTAGACCCATCTGGACTTACGGAATAGAGCTTTGGGGCTCCGCTAAGCCATCGAATTCCTCTCGTATCCAATCCCTACAATCCAAAATCCTTCGTAAAATCCTCAACGCTCCTTATTTTGTTAGGAATAAAGTCATCCATAACGACCTTAATGTCCCATTTGTTGCTGATTTGGCCCGAACCCGGTATCTATCCTTTCATAATAAACTTGATTCCCACTCAAACCTTCTAGTTTCAAACCTAGCTTCCTCTTCGATTCCCGATAATCCTCCGAGGTGTCTGAAAAGAAGATGGCCTCGTGACCTTCTAAACTGAACTTTTTAATTTGAGTACTACCGCTGGGTAGTTTCTCTACTTGTCTTCTCATGTATTCACTCATTATATTTACTAGATGTATTTTGTATACAGTTGTAAATTTCAATAAATAAAAAAAAAAAAAAAAAAAAAAGTTTTTGCGATGACCTATAAGATAATCATTTAAATTATGTGGTATAAAATATTCTAATAATGCGCATGAAATGCTTAAGGTAACTAAAGTATATAAGTTGATAAGGATTAATACTGTACTCTTCTAAATAGCTTCCAAAATACCGCATTGTACGTTATCAATTTTTTAGAAGATAAAATGGGTATAGTAAGCTATCCTTAAAATATAGATATATGCTATCACTGACTTTTTTGTAGATCTATAAAAGAGGAATATACTGCAATGCATTGTTTCGTTATATGACAAAGGCATTAGGCAGCGTCATCGATTAAACCTCTCAGCCGGCTCTACTTTTCCAACAATTCCAACAATTATCGTTATATTCCAACCCATTTATACAAAAACTCAACAAATTATATACCTAAACCTTCCTGGTGAACTACTCTATCTATTGGTGAAAATCCGTGCAGTAATTATTGAGTTTACCGCGAACAAACGCGACCGTGGACTTTGTTTTATAATATGTATAGGTTTATTTTTCTGTTCATGTTTGTTATTCTAAACGGACATTACCCAGAATAATGTAATCAATATTTGTACTTCCAAATTGTGTGGGATTAGGACATTTATGTGAAGAGATAATGCTTGAATGTTATGCCCCCTTTCCAAGTCCGTGCTTGAATGTCTGTTTTCTCGTAAGCATCTGGAGTCAAAATAATTTATTAATAAAAAAAATATTACAATTTGTTTTCTCCGATATGATTCCTTTTTAGACAGAGACAGATTTCATGAGACTTAGAGAAACACGGGATTTAAATATTGGGCGGCCCAGCCTATATTAGCACCAACCTCAACCAGTCTATTTCGGTACGGCACAAAATGAACAAAATAAAGTCAAGCTGTTGTTGCCTTCTAACTAGTAGTGTGTATCGCTTCTTGTTTTGTTTACCCAACTGCCAGCTAGTATGATATTATGCTAGTATATTGGTGTGTAATTAATATCTCATTATTTATTGCTCAAATTTTGAAAATTATTCAAATCTTACTTTAAAGAAAAATCTGTACAACTGCAACCCATGTAGGGTTTCTGGGGCAACGGTTGTCCAGGAAGGTGATTTTCCCGAGATCAAGCTTAACCGTTTAGTTCCTTCCGCAATTAAGCGTAACTATTTTATTGAAGCTGGGTGAGACTTAAGGATTAGTTAACCCTATTGGATTAAATAATTTATATGTTACACCCGGATTTGAACCCAGTACCTTCGGCACAGCAACACAACGCTTTACATAATGAGCCACACCCCTCCCTTGTACAAATTTTACTTGGTCTAATTTTACAATTACAAATGCCCCTATAAAATAGTACTGATCTGCATTCATCATTTTACTTTCTTTAAGAAAAATTAGAGTCCATCCGCTGTTAATTTTAAGGTTTATAAGTATGCCGTATATTTACTATTTCTTCGGAAATCATTGGATGGACAATGCCACCATAATAAAAAGATTTTAGAAATTTGAGGAAGACATTCGGGGAAAATTTTTGTGGTACCCACTCGATTCTTGATATCTTCGGTCCAACAGTAAATCGCGTTTGCTTCTCTCTACATACATAAGCTCGACAAAAACGAGGTCTTCTGTAGTTTTTTATCAAATAATTAATTAAACTTTAGACTGCACTCGCCACTAACTCGGACGAAATGTTATTCCTTCGAGATTCACCTGAACATTGCGGAACACTTCTTGTTCGGCCATGTTACAAATCACGTCTCCATTAGGAGGGAGCACCGTTAATTCGCGAACATAGTGGATAAGCGTTCTAGTATGTCAAGGTGGTTTAAAGACAATTAAAATTTTTCACATTATGTGACTGTTATAAGACCTATATGGACTTACAGAATTGGACTATGGGGCTCTACCAAACCATCAAATTCCTCTCGTATTCAATCCTTGCAATTCAAAATCCTTCGCAAAATCCTAAACGCTCCTTATTCTGTCACAAATAAAACCATTCATAATGACCTTAACGTTCCATATGTTACCGATTTAGCCCATTCCAGATACCTATCATTCCATAATAAACTCCAGGCCCATCCATACCCCCTAGTTTCCATCCTTGCATCCAATTCCTCCCCGGACAATCCTTCTAGGCGTCTGAAGAGAAGATGGCCTCATCTTCTATAATAGACATGTAATTAGAGTGCTGCCAATGGGTAGTGCCTCTACATGTCCTTTCATGTATTTATTTATTCATACAGTATTTGTACTAGATGTATATATTACAGTTGTACAATTCAATAAAATATATATTCTGATGTAAACTTATAGACCATTCTAAAATTATATTCTCATCGGATATTAATTTTTTTTTATGACCACTATAATTTTTCTAGATACATATATTATATATATATATATATATATATATATATATATATATATATATATATACTAGATAAGTTTCTCTAAAAAATAGGTTATGTAAATAGGTAATCTTACAATAACTATCCCTGTTGCGAATAAAACGACTACAATATAGCAAACTACGCAGGCGCAATCAAAACTTCGGATGCTTCCTCACCACGTAGAAGCGATTTCAAAAGAGACTCCATTCAAAAACACTTTTCTTGAATACTTTTTTCAGATCGTATCTCCAAATTTACTTTTAATAATCATTTCCTTAATAAATTAATTTATATCCGGAACGTGTAAAAAGTATGCAGGAGACAAAGACATTCAGGAACGAGACGATGATGACATGGAAAAACAATGAGGTGATTGAAAAAAGAACGAAATACGATCCTCTTCGATGAGGTCATCAGATCATTTAGGCAGGTGCTTCTGGAATGTCCTCAGGGTCTTCTTGTCCATAAACTGTCGACCAGTCTGGTAATGGAAAGCTATACCTGTTTACTTAAGATTTGGGTAGGTTTAATGTATTCAGTACTAGATATTTGGGTTACGCAGTAATAAGTAAGAAATATTTAAAAAATATAAGTGCTTAGAGTCATTATAAGTAGAAAAAAAAAAGAACGTTTTCAAGAATTAATATTTATTTATGCACTTAGGGACTAAATATAATCATTATTCCCTCAGCTGTAAGTTTGATTCGAGTACAATTCGAGTTTGTTCCCGAGCGAATGCGAGGGAATAATTATCTTTACTCACGAGGGCAAGCCGAGGGAGTAAAGTATTGCTGGGAATAATGATCAATTTAGTCCCGAGGGGCATCCAAGATTTTATCTCCAGGTGGGATGTAAAAAGTCAAACTGTACGCTATAATATTTTATATTATGTTATGTTTTATAATAAATTCAAAAACTGAAATTAAATGTGCAATTATTACAATTTTGAATTGTTAAATTTTCAGCCATTTTTTGAAGTCATCTTACGTTTTATTATAAATCTTACTTGATTTTGTTGGCAATAAATTTGAAATAACATTATTAGCTTCTTGTACAATATGTAGTGGATCCATAACTTACACAACCTGAACACAAATGAACTTCTGTTTATCAGTTTTGGTGTTTTGAAACTACAGTTGATTTTAATGGCCGGTGTGGCAGGTGTACCAACCTAACTCTGATCTTTTACAGTACAAAACCTACATTATTTAGACGAATTAAATAAATAAAGTTAACTTTTTGACTCAATTTCTAATGCACAGGGAGAAAAGACGTACTTTAGTCCTAAATAATTGAGCCAGAACCACATGTTTTTGTACCAGCTGGAGATAAAGGTTATTTATTATTATATTGTATAAAACAATGTCATTTCAAACTGTTCCATGAGGTTGTGATTGAGCCTCAGATCAACGTTTTAAAGCCCTTGAAAATAACTTGAATATTCTTTAGGGAAAAACGGGTCCATTGGATAATTTAGGATGTTAAAAAGTTCAAGCACGGTTATAAACAAAATAATGAAAGAAACAGTTTCAATTGTCCTAAAATTATTTTATTGGCTTCGATAAAAGTTTATGGGTTGGTAAGTATTTAATCTGTTAACAGCCAAGGATGAACCTTATGCGATCTGCGGACCCTTATGTGGCTCAACTAGATTCAATAAAGTTGGTACCCTTAACATAAAACCTGCCGGGTGAACGTAGAAGAAATCTTCCTGCAAAACCAGTGTCTTGGGCATAGTACAGTTTCTAACATGTAATGAACCAAAGAACTTCATGGGTTTTAGTTTTACAAGTTTCTTTTTTTAACTAACTTTATAAATTTAAAATCAGTACTCATTTTGGAAAATACGATTAAATCTCATCACATTAGTTTATATTGTAATGTTGTATTTATGTTTTGTTGTCTATTTCACCAATTTAAATAAAATACGTATTTTCCACTAAAACATTGCTCATTTAAAAACCTAAACACTTTTTGTAAAAAACAGATTTTAGGGGAAAATATATTACTAACAAATATAATCTCTGTCTAACTGGTATCGCAGCATGGAAATCCCCACAATAAAGATTTACGAAAACATCTTAAAAAGTTTGGCACCGTAAACAATTCTCTGAATGCAGTCTGTTGTATCCATTTCGTAAATATTTATTTTAGATTACTTTTTCAATGCTTTTCTCAGTTTAAAGTTATCTTTAAGTAAATACTTTCCATAATTTATTATTTTTTCCGGCCTTCCCCTGTATTGGCTTCACTGTCCAAGCAATGATCTCAAGGAAAGGTCCTGTCCTTTGATCTGAATTATATTTAAATGCTAAAATGAGATGCCACTGTTAGATCGTAATACTTAATATATAATAATTCTATATCATTAATTAATAGGAGAAATATCCCTCTCTTCTCCAAAGGTTGACTGATCAGGAGTTGGTTATTAAATAAAGATCCTTTATCATTTAATTGAATAACATTATATTTATAGTGATAATAGATACAAGATAAATTATAAATCTACTTACATAGATAGAGTAGGGAGTCCTTTTGCTAGATGTGAGTCTACATGTTGAGTTGATCGCTTCTTGCATACAACTGACTTAACAGTAAAGATAGCGATCCCAATGGACATTTAAGCTACCTGCCCGATGCCTCTTAGTATATTTACCTACTATTTAGTAGGTAAATTAGGTACTCCTAATGTTCCAGATTGTGTCATATATAGATAGCACTTCATGTCGGAGACATCTTACTGACATTTCTACTTCCAAATCTTTACACCATTTCCTTGCTCTGCTGTTTCTTGTTTCTTCAGAAGCCCATTCCTTACTTTTTTCTGCCATTTAGCTCATTATTCTTTAACCGATAATTTCTTCCAGTTCCATTTATTTCATTATTAACCTATTTCTTTCCCTATCTGCCCAAGTCTTCTTCATACGGCTTCCCCCATAATTCATTTTTACTAATCTTAGAGAAAATTTACGTATGATGTCTATGTTTCTGCTGAAAATTTAAGAATATTCTCAATAACAGAATATAAGATATTCTTTTTCATCCCAACTCATCTTAATACTATCCTTACCACGTATGCTGATGATACATGTGTATTATCATCAATCCAGTTATTACAATTAATAATATCCCACTTATGCCTGTAGAACAGATCCGATACTTAAGGTTACATCTTGACAAACGATTAACCTGGAATCCTCATACGAGACTGAAAAGACAAGAAACCGCTCGACGTTTCAGGCTACTTCAACACTTACTAGACAAACGCTCTAAGTTCCCAATTACAAAAGACTCATATACATGACCATAATACGACCTATTTGGACCTACGGAGTAGAGCTTTGAGGCTCCACTAAGCCATCGAATTCCTCTCGTATCTAATCCCTACAATCCTAAATCCTTCGTAAAATCCTCAACGCTCCTTATTTTGTTAAGAATAAAGTCATCCATAACGACCTTAATGTCCCATTTGTTGCTGATTTGGCCCGAACCCGCTATCTATCCTTTCATAAGCCACTCAAACTCTCTAGTTTCAAACCTAGCTCCCTCTTCAATTCCCGATAATTCTCCGAGGCGTCTGAAAAGAAGATGGCCATGTGACCTTCTTAGTTGAACATGCGATTTGAGTACTACTAGTGGGCAGTTTCTTTACTTGTCATTATATCATGTCATTATGTATCACTTAGCCTATTTACTTGTTATATGATTGTAATATAGTTGTAAATATCAATAAATAAATAATAAAAAAACCCATTATTCGTAAATGCACGGCTTAATCGTAGCATCTGTTTGTTTATAGTGTTTATAAGTGTACAGACAGATGTTATGATTAAGCTGTACACCTAGGCTAAAATAGTGGAGAAAATAATAAATAAAGATTATGTGCATGACAAATAGAAGGTTAATCTCTTTGAATGATTATTGTGCCATATTACCGAACGAAACCAAAAAAAAAGGTAACAATTTTTTTCAAAATAAAGTTAAAAAAAAATTTTTAATATGAAAATAATTTATGCTGACATTCCTTGCCAATACTAAATTGTACTCGTCCACAAAAAAGGGCTTGTCTATAAGTTGTTTTTTTTAAATTTCTTCCTCATTTTTTAATTTAATTGTTCTTCTAAGCAAGAACTTTTTATTTGAGTACTACCACTGTGTAGTTACTCTACTTGTCTTTTCATGTCAATGTATTCACTCATTAAATTTACTTGAAGTATTTTGTATACAATTGTAAATTTCAATAAATATATTTTTTTTTAAATTACATTGAACGGGATCGCTAAACTCATCTCGCTAGACTCACAGAAAACGACTGCCAACTTTTCAGTCAAAAGTATTTCGACTTATCGCCAAAGCACCATGGTACGTCAATAACAAAACTTTGCATACGGACTTAAAAATTCAAACGGTTGATGAAGACATACGAATGTTCAACAAACGCTTTCAAGAAAAACTACACGGACACCCAAACCCATTGATACAACAAATGGCGACGACTCTCATGCCTGAGAACACTAGGATGATACTAAAAAGAAAATGGATGAGGGATCTATTACAATAGGAAATGTAAGCAATCCAAGACAGAGGTACCGCTGGCTACTGTTCTTTTTCATGCCTTTCATGTCATTCTGTATTATTTTCTTGACAGCCAATCTGCTGATTGTCAATTATTTGTATTTGACAGGTGTGGATGAAAATATAAATTAAAAAAAATACATTGAATGAGTCATTGTTATTAAATTTCATTGTTAATAACAGAAATTATTTATCTTTATTTGTATTTCGTGACTAATACATTAATACTTTTGGTAAATCTACTTTGCAGCCAATAATGAAAAACATTATCTCAAAAGTCGAAATTCCTCCAAAATGAGTTTCTTAAGGAAGTGGAATCGTGTCATTTTCGTAGTTCTTAAGCGGACTATGTCAGGCATAGGCTTCAAAAAGGAGCTATTTTTCGGCAAAAACAACGATAATGATATAATATTCGCCCCCCTCAATACAGCTAACTCTCACTGGACGAAATTCGTGTTAACCACTTATTCATCGCTCCTTCAACATAATAATTAAAAAATTAGCAGTTTTGACTTTTCAAGCTTCAGTAGCAATTGTATAGGTGGAAGCTTTTTAATTCAGGAACGAATTATCTGATGTTAAGTTTCCAACATGCTTTTTTTCTAATAAAGTCATGTTACGAATCGTATCATGTTTGAACTTAAAGTTCAATGACATCCATAACGACCTTAATGTCCAATTTGTTGCTGATTTGGCCCGAACCCGCTATCTATCCTTTCATAACAAATTTCATTTCCACTCAAACCCTCTAGTTTCAAACCTAGCTTCCTCTTCAATTCCCGATAATCCTCCGAGGCGTCTGAAAAGAAGATGGCCCCGTGACTTCTTAGTTGAACTTGTGATTTGGGTACTACCAGAGGGTAGTTTCTCTACTTGTCATTTTCACATGGCATTATGTATCGCTTAGCCCATTTACTTGATGTATTTTTTTCATACAGTTGTAAATACCAATAAATAAATTACAAAAAAAAAAAAGTTCAATGGAAATAATAACATAAGTTAAAATTAAAACAAGCTTCAAAATTGTCTAATGGTTAATAAAAGAATTCCAATACCTTAATTACAATAGGTATGTTGGTAACTATTCTGCACGCTGTCGCTTCTAGTTAAGTCACAAGTTTTAACTTATACCATTACCATTTTAATATTTTCGCCTACTTCAACACTTACTGGAAAAACACTCTAAGCTCCCAATTAATTACAAAAGACTTATTTACATGACAGTCATCAGACCTATTTGGGCATACGGAGTTGAGCTTTGGGGCTCTACTAAACCATCCAATTCATCTCGTATCCAATCCTTACAATCCAAAATCCTTCGTAAAATCCACAATCCGTCTTATTATGTCACAAACAAACTCATCCATCATGATCTTAATATCCCATATGTTACTGATTTGGCCCAAACTAGATACCTATCCTTCCATGACAAGCTCCAAACACACTTGAATCCGCTAGTCTCTCAGCTTGCTTCCCATACTATTCCTGATAACCCTCCGAGGCGTCTGAAAAGAAGATGGCCTCGAGATCATCTACTATAGATTTTTATTGGAGTGCTATCGATGGGTAGTTTCTCCACAAGTGTTTTCATGTCATATTCTACATTTTTGCACATTTACTTGATACCATTATAGTTGTAAATATCATTGAATTAAATAAAAAAATAAATAAAAAAATATTTTCCAAAAATACAAGTTATCACTAGCTATATTATGGAAAAGAGGATGTAATTATGGTAAATGTATATAATTAGGTAATTATTTCATCTATCAATGAACGTTTCAATGATCATATCAACAGCCCCGGTGAATAGTTTTGATCAAAATAATTTTCTTCTAGGTAACCCGAATCGTGTCATTTTCACAGCGAATGAGAGCCCAAGTTATGCATTGGCTTGAAAAGGAGTTATTGTTTATGTAACAACTTCATTTCAAGCCAAACACTACGAGAATGACATGATTCTACTTTCCCAAAAACACAGTTAACTCTCTCTGGGCAAAAGTCGACTTAACCACTTATTCACCGGAGCTGTAGATATCTATACTTCGAAATGTTAGATGTTAGTTCATTTAACGTCACTTTATGCTGCAATGGCTAACCGGACGATCCTACATTGGGACCTCTAAATTTTATCTATCTAGGTTTAATTAGGATAGGGATTTTTAACGAGTACCTGACATCGTACAGACTCGGAACCCCCGTTTAACGTCCCTTCCGAAGGACGGCGTAACTAAGGATTTTTTTCTCCCTTAAAAAAATCCTAGAGCCACCTATAACCAGCGATCTTGGGCTTATTATTTTGTTATGATAACCACTTGACCACAGGTCGCCCCAAAAAATTTTAACCGAATCTTTATTTCTTGATGAATTTATTACCGAGAATTATGGGTAATGGGTAGATTTCTGTTATCATTCCATCAAGAAATTAAAGTTAGAAATAATATTTCGAAATATAGATAATGTATTTTAAATATTTTGATTTTGAAGAGAAAAGATTTGTCAAGGCCGGGATTCGAACCCGGGTCGTCCACGGCCGAATGCCAAATATTAGCTTATATTTCGGATCAAAGTTGCTGTCTCGATCCATTCCTGGATTAACTTATATGACCAGTAGTTACTAGAAACTGAGTGATTCAAATCGTTTTCACTCAATTTTTTTTATCTACTTTGTGCGGCCCAGTACTATGAAGCCCAAGGCAGACAAGTGGCCCATTTTTTTACAGTATACTGACTAAATAATCGCATTCAGTCTGTGTCCTAAAACTCCTTCACTAACAGCCTCCGAATCTCAATACCATCCAACTTCTTGACAACTTGAAGATCCTTACACCAGACCGCCAATGGTAGAGTAGAATAACTTGGAAAGATCCTATCTTCAGGTCACTCGTGGGCCCTTGGGCTTCATAGGACTGGGCCACACAAAGTAGATTAAAATAAAAATTGAGTGAAAACGATTTGAATCACTCAGTTTCTAGTAACTACTGGTCATATAAGTTAACCCAGGAGTGGATCGAGACAGCAACTTTGATCCGAAACATAAGCTAATATTTTGTATCCGTCCGTGGACGACCTGGGTTCGAATCCCGGCCTTGACAAATCTTTTCTCCTCAAAATAAAAATATTTAAAAATTATAACAATTAATAAAACAATAAAATAAAATAAATATAGATAATGTATGTTTGTTGAAACTTTCACTTGTAGATGGAATGATCACCGAAGTATACACATTTACCATAATTACCTTCTCCTTGGCATAATGAAGTTAATGATAAGTTGGATTATTGGAAATTATTAGAAGGGAAACATATGAAAAATTAAAACTTGTGACTCAATTCGAAGCGACAACCTGCGGAACAGATACCACCTTAGGTAAAAGTTCCTCTACCCGTTGCTAGGCAACACTGATAAAATATTTCTTCATTCAAAACTTTTTTAATTAATAGGAAATTCTTATTTTCCTATTCTTTGATTTTAATGAAAATAGAAAAATTTATTTTATGTTAGATATTTTTAAATTATTTTATTGAATTGTACAACTGTAATATATACATTTAGTACAAGGGCTGTATGAATAAATAAATGCATGAAAGGACGTGTAGAGGCACTACCCATTGGCAGCACTCTAATTACATTTCTATTATAGAAGGTCCCGAGGCCATCTTCTCTTCAGACGCCTAGGAGGATTGTTCGGGATGGAATTGGATCCAAGGATGGAAACTAGTTGGTTTGGATGGGCCTGGAGTTTATTATGGAATGATAGGTATCTGGAATGGGCTAAATCGGAAACATATAGAACGTTCAGGTCATTATGGATGGTTTTATTTGTGACAAAATAAGGAGCGTTTAAGATTTTGCGAATGATTTTGGATTGCAAGGATTGAATACGAGAGGAATTTGATGGTTTGGTATGTTAGATATAAATATTTTATGAATAAGTTTTAGTAACAGATGTTTTCAACTGACTAATTCTAATAATATCTCGATCAAATAATAACAATAAATAAATGTACATATGATTCTAAATTACGAAAAGCGAGGGGATGGTTGACTGGAAGATAGACGTAAGGAAGAAAATAGTTGGGGGTGCAGTCAAATAAAAACACTAAATAAGTGGTTACTTATTTAATTATGTCCCGACGTTTCGACCCACTGTGTGGGTCATCTTCAGGGCTAAGATAGAAAAACAGACAAAATAACAGAACTATAAAAATACATTGCAGACTAAGTATATGACAAATGAGAAAAATATATATGTAGAGAGGTAGAAATTTAGAACAAAAGTGAGGGATATATATGAATAAAATATTACAGAGAACGGTGGTGATGCCAAAAAGATTTTTTTACAAAGATAAAAATTACTTCCTTCTACTTTTGTTCTAAATTTCTACCTCTCTACATATATATTTTTCTCATTAATCATATACTTAGTCTGCAATGTATTTCTATAGTTCTGTTATTTTGTCTGTTTTTCTTTTTTAGCCCTGAAGATGACCCACAAACTGGGTCGAAACGTCGGCACATAATTAAATAAGTAACCACTTATTTAGTGTTTTTATTTGACTGCACCCCCAACTATTTTCTTCCTTGATTCTAAATTACACTCTAATTAAGGTCTACATTATATCTACACCTAGCAAATGTATATATTGTATTTTTGTAAAACATTAAAAATAAAATGAATAAGCAATTAAATTCAGCTCGGAGCGACAACCTACGGAATTTATACCAGCTAGGTTTTTTAAGAGTTATGACGTTATTCTTTTAGAATGGCGATTTATGTGAAAATAGTTCGTTTTTCCATCTTACGTATCTACAAAATAAAATACTTCGAATCTAATCTATCTACGAATCTAGAGATTTGACGTTAGTCTACAACTATATGACTAGTAACTGAACTTCTATGATTTTAGTCCAGTCAGTAAATAGAAGATAATTGACTGACCATTCATTGTAATGGGAAGTGACACAATCATTCCCGGCCGGAACTCAGTCCAGATCAGTCCGGGCTACAAGGTCATATTTACAATAAAACCACAATGTTATTCTATGTTATTCCTTTCTCCTAATGTGTATATGTATACACGTATTTACTCCCAATCCTCATGATGTCATGCGAGGATAACATGTGTATACATCATCATTGTCCATTTAGTTCCCTCGATTGCGCGGAATCCTGTAGTTTTCTTCCGGAAACTTATTATGACGCTTCCTCAGGTTTAAAAGAGACCTGAAGGGGAGCTGGTGCGTCATTCCACGATGTGCCGTTGGGAAGAGCTTAGCAGCACTTGTAGGTGAGTGTGTGTGTCTGGATGTTGATGATGATGATATTGTTATGCAATAGATGATCGTACATAACCGTGTGGATAACTAAATTTTTTATATAGGCTATTTAACATCATAAATATATACATATCTGTACATGTTTCTTGATGGATGCGCTGTAACTGTGAGTTAACAGTCCTTCCTTTTGTTGCCTATATATATATATATATATATATATATTATTGAATAGCTTAAAGTTTAATATTAGAGAGGAAAATAGTTGAAAATAGTCCCTGGAGGATGGAAATAATTTTTGGGGGGGGGGGGGGGGGGGTGCAGTCAAAATGAACACCAATTTGTGCCTACGTTTCGACCTACTCTGTAGGTCATCTTCAGGGCGAATAGAAGGAGTAACGGCTCGGTGAACCGTCAATTGTCATCTACTTATATGTTAATTATAACCATTTTTAATTTTTTAAATAGAATTTTTTGAATTTCATGATTATAAAACACATGTGAAGTAAACATGTGTACATACATAAAAAATATGTGTTATATATATAAACATATGTTTTTTATTATTGCGAAAATTTACTCTTTAAAAAGCACTTAACACAAAGTTCACGATGATGTTGGCTATATATTATGGTACAAAAATATATACACGATGTATATATTGCAAATTGCGAGAACACGTGGATATGGGATCAGTGAAAAGGAAGGATGAGTTGGGAGAGCACAACGCTAGAGACGTGGGCGACGCACAGTAGAACGAGCGTTAGGGAGGCCTGGACATTCATTAATATCTCCGCTTCTGGTTCTCCTATAATAAGGCTATTGCTACGGTTTTAAAGCTTTTTGAATGGAATATTTAATTATATGATAAACCGGATAAAACATTTTAGGGGAAACGTGTAAAAATTCTAGATTTGATATTTCGATGTTAGATAATTTATTATCTAATATTGTACCTATATACTACTAGAATGGGTACAATACAGTATTCTATGGAAAGACAGATACATAGGTATTAAATAAAGTTATACAAAGGAAAAAGTAACAAACCAAATAATTTAATTATAAAACAAAATCAATATAATAATTGATAATTACTTATGTTAGTTAATATACTAGGTATAATTGATATATCAAAATTATAATAAATGTAGGTGCCTATATAAAATTGTTTTATTTAAATAACGAAATAAAAATTTAAAAAATAAATAAATAAAAATTTAAAAACTTGACGATTTGTTGTAGGGACTATTGCACCTATGTGCACCATTACACACATGACGTCATTTACACACACAAACTAAGTTTCATTGTTAATACTATTATGTTAGATAAGGAATCGGATAAATGAATGTAAACAAACATTGGTAAACAAAAGAAAACTTGCGAAAAGTAGACGCCAATATCAACAGAAATTATTTTAAATTATTGCTCAAGGCCCGGGAAAAGAAAAAAAAAAAAAAAATAATAATTTTCTCGGAAAATAGCACCTAGTAGCAGAATCCGACTAATGGAAAAAAAACTTCAAACATTCTAGTTATTTACTGGGAAGGTAGTTTTTTGGGCGATTTTGAGCGATTTTCGCAATTGATTATTTTAGTTTTTCCCCCAATTTTCACCGAAAATTCCCAGACGTTTGAAATAATCCCAAGTTTTATTTGCCTAAAATATCTTATTATGGATGAGTTTTTTTCCAGTAGGTGCACGATTAATTTAATGCATTATCTCAAACAGTAGATTGCTTTAAAAATTTGAGTTTTCAGAAAAATTTGTATTTCAATTCAGAATTTTTCATATAAGATTTAATTTCACAATTAATTTATCTATGGATTTTGTTGAGAAGAAGTATAAAGTATAATTTAAGATCAAAATGAAGGACAAATTTAGTTATTTGAGAATTGGTCCAATGTCCAACAAATGCGTTGATTCGTTCCACTGTGCGACGGTTCGAATCACGGTTCTGGTGTTATCTGTACTTTTCAAATAAAAATGTAGAAAGAAGTATATATTTGTATTCCTTTTTTCTGGAGATTGTTTTTTTCTTTTTTTATAGGCAGAACAAATATTTAGTTTTTTTCCTTTTATACCGTTTTTTATGTTTTAGAGTTTTATATTAATATATTTATTTTATTTTTACTATTCGTTTCATTAGCATTATCCTTAGTAAATTAATGGGCGTTTTTAATGAGTTGCTTCTATCCATTTTTTTTCTCTATCAAAAGGTGTTTTTATTTAGGCCTTCCTAGCTGTTATCCGATAACCTTGCTTTTTATTTGATATTTGCATACTCCTGTTTGTTTTTTTACCTGAAGTTTGGAATTTTTTTTCTTTTTTATCAATTACGTATTTATTTATTCTTTTTTTTTTTTTTTCGTAGCCTCTTGGCTACGAAAAAAATCCATCATAGATGGATGATGGGGCTCGCTAGTTCTTTCTCATTGTATACTGTTTATATCCGGAAGATGCCTAAATTAGCGAAATATTGAGAGCTTTTTTGGGAATGGATTTTGTTTTTTTAGAGACGAAAATTCATATTTGAAATGTATGCCCTCTTAATAATTCTTTACCTATTTTTAAGTTATTATTCTTTTATAGTAATGTATTTCTTATATTTAAATTTTTTTTTTTTGAAGAGAAAAGATTTGCCCTGGCTAGGATTCGAACCCGGGTCGTCTGCTTCGCAGTGCTCTAAACCACCGAGCTACCAGGGGTCGTATCCAAGCCAGCCAAATCCGTTCTCTTCACCGATCCTATATCCCCGTGTTCTAGCAATTTCGCGATGTATATACAGGGAAGAATGTTCATTCAACAATACTTTAATTAGGATATTGTTGACTTACGTAACAATTATATTGTCTCTGGTAGCTCAGTGGTTTAGAGCACTGCGACGGAGACGCAGCCGACCCGGGACCAGGGCAAATCTTATCTCTTCGAAACTAAAATATTTAAAAATAATCACTATCAAAATAATAATTAATAAAAATAAATTATTTGTTATATTATTGCTGAGTTCATCCTACACGGTTCACCTGTTCTGTACTTTTACATATGTTTTAAAAAATATTTCTTTTATTTTTATTAATCGTAACATTTGTACAATCCCAAGAATATTCCTAGCTGTTGTCTTGTAACTCTGCTTTTTCGTTCAGTATTTTCATAATACTGATTATTGATTGTTAATTATCCATATATAATTTTTTTTTGGATTAACTTCGATTTTTGAATTAGCTGGATTTTTTTCTTTTTGACGAATTTATTGTCTTTCCATGTCTGAATTTGCGGAATATTGACAGGTTTTCTAAATATTATTTTTGTTTAGTTTAGAAACAAAAAATTCTTTCTTGACAAGCCATTTTTCATATACTAAAGACACTATAGTGTGTGTCATTTGATTTCTTCAATTTATTTTTTGTTAACTCGAATCTCAGTATGAACATTAACTACGTAAATCGATTTAAGACAAACAGATCGATATTTTTCTTACATCGCTGCTTAATATTAATAAGTCTTTGATATTAAAATCATGTTGAATAAATCCATAAGCTAATAATGTAAATCCTCCAGTCGGATCGCGCCAAGTCATTGAGAGATTAATTGTTGAAACTTCCGACAATACCGTTAATTATTTCTCTATCATCTGCTTCTGAATCATATGTTGCTGCATAATACGTATGGAAGATTTCCTGTAGGCTAGGTAGTAGATCCGGGATTATTCAGTTCTATTAAAAAAGTTAATAACATAACAGACAATTGAAAAAATGGGGTACATATATCAGCTGATTATACACTGAAAGAACAACTGTTATTAATGTGTGGAACAAATTGGTCCGGGTAGAGGTCAATAAATTTCTCTGAATATCGAGAAATATTTATTCAGTAGCCAACGTTTCGACCCACTTTGCAGGTCTTCTTCAGGCCGGTCGCGGGGTGGGGGTGCCGGGGGGAGCCCGATAGGTCCCGATATTAATATCGATGTTATTAATATTGTTTATTGATTTACAAAATTTGTAAATTATTAACCTCTGCATACTCTCTTATTATTCAATTATACTTGACTGATATACAAAGCAATAACACTTCATAGAAAATGAATAATAAATATTCATCCTTGGTCTGCAGGTGTTCCTCAAGGCACTATCCTCGGTGCCATTCCCTATACAGTTTATACAGCTGTCATATCAATCTATTCTATTACTGTTCTCACTACGTATACTTATGAAATGCTTTATCAGTTAACAATAATCATACATTGGATCGTAAAATATTAAATGAAATA
This sequence comes from Troilus luridus, assembly GCA_964056705.1. Taxonomy (NCBI): domain Eukaryota; kingdom Metazoa; phylum Arthropoda; class Insecta; order Hemiptera; family Pentatomidae; genus Troilus; species Troilus luridus. The sequence goes on from OZ057412.1 coordinate 3,353,007, forward strand.
AGACAATACTTGTGAAATTTTTTTATTTAAAAAAAATTATTTTATTGAATTGTACAACTGTTATATATACTGTTATATATCTAGTACAAGGCACTACCCACTGGCAGCACTCTAATAACATTTCTATAATATAAGGTCCCGAGGCCATCTTCTCTTCAGACGCCTAGGAGGATTGTATGGGATGGAATTGGATGCAAGGATGGAAACTAGTGGGTTTGGATGGGGCTGGAGTTTATTATGGAATGATAGGTATCTGGAATGGGCTAAATCGGTAACATATGGAACGTTAAGGTCTTTATGGATGGTTTTATCTGTGACAAAATAACGAGCGTTTAGGATTTTGCGAAGGGTTTTGGATTGCAAGGATTGAATACGAGAGGAATTTGATGGTTTGGTGGAGCCCCATAGTTCAATTCCGTAAGTCCATATAGGTCTTATAACAGTCACATAAATAAGTCTTTTGTAATTGATCTGAAGCTTGGAGCGTTTGAAGTAGTCGGAAGCGTCTAGCTGTTTCTTGTCTTTTCAGTCTAGTGTAAGGGTTTTGTGAAATTTAAAATAATTTAAAAAAAAAATCAAACCAACCAGTTGTATTATTTAACATATTACAATATGACTCTCAGTTTTTATTATAATATGGCTCATATAAAAAATAATAATGATACAACTCAGAGATCTTATTCCAAAGAAACCCTGAAACTTTTTCCTGTGGAAGATTTGTTCCTACTGGCCTGATTTTGCATTCATTTCTTTGAGGAAACCAAGTAAGATTTTCGTCAGAGGGGTTATTCCAGGGATGTGGTCAATTAAAACAGATAAAATGATTCATGAGTAAGTTTTTTTTTTGTTTAATATTTAAAAAACCTAGATTGTTTGTTTGTTTGTTGTTGCTTAGAGGCGTAAAACCCTAGGGTCATCAACGCCTGTAGATTTTTTATTTTTATAATTATTTATCTTTAAAAAAATAAAAAAAATAAAAATAAAAAATATATAAATAAAATAGTCATATACACATACATACTAATAAATAATGCAACTATAATAAGGAAAAAAATAAAGCAATCGGAAAAAACAACAAATGCATCTATAGCAGGGACAATGGAGGATCAAATATTGGTTATTAATTTACAGTTTGTAATGAATTTCACCACTTTGTCGATTTCAGTTTTGGTGTCTCTAAGTGCTTCTCTAACATCGGGGGGTATTTTGAGCTGATTAAGTATTTTTTTATAGGAGTAGCATTCCTCAAACATATGTCTGATGGAAAGATTTTTATTACACCTAAGGCATATCGGTGGTGGATCCCTTGTAATGGCAAAATGACTGCTGAATGTTAATTTAATTTATCCTAAAATAGTTACAACTGCCTACCTAACGACGGACCAACCTCCATTTTACAATTTAAATGTAGTGAAGTAGACAATTAACGTTTTAGTAGAGATATTATTCTAGTAATTGTAGAAGTGACAGTCCTAAAATCGAATATCTCTTTTTTTTTTTTTTAAATCGATACATTCCATTTTCTTCAATTAAATTCTGAAAGAGTACTATATTTTATGTAATTGGTTAAATAAGTGAAGAACAGTGGATAAGTTGAATTTTCGCCAAAATAAGTTTCTTGTAGTTAAGGAACCAGAATCGTGCTATCAATTGGCTATTTCAGGCATTGGCTTTTGAATGGACCCGTTGCTCATATTATAACTACATTTCAAACCAACGAACACGAGAATCACACGATTTCACTTCCGTCAATACAATTAACTCTCTTCGAGTTAACCACTCATTCACCGGGGCTGTAGATAACATGATAAGCAATAAAAAAAATATATAAATGTTTTTCGTGCCTAACTGCTTCGTCATTATAATGAAGCAGAAAAATAATGATGGCTGTTCTTAGACAGTGATGAAATCGAATGAGTTCCTCGACGGCCCAGATGGTGGACGACCTTGCTAGGGAACCCCGATCATACGTCATCAAGGGAATCACCTGCATCATCGTTCAGCTAAGTTCGAAGTCAGGCTATGAGTCATCCTACTTCGAAATTATATATATATATATATAAATATTGTCGGGTATCAATAGCTATTTTTTTATTTACTTTAATTTTTTTCTTCCAAACGGATATTTTATTACATTAAAAACCAGATATAATTTTTGTTTTATATAATTCTTACAATAGTAAAATTAGCTAAAAGGAAAATAAAAGAATTCAGATAGTAATTTAATTTTCACATTGTAATTAAAAGATATGTTACAATACTAAGTAGAGTGATGTTGGAAAAAACAAAACAAGATGAGTCTCGAGACAGTTGTCGTGTGAGAAGGTTGTTACTCTACTTGCTACTCTACACTTTGATTTGTCGACAATCTCTCCATCTCTCCATCATCTTCATCTTCTCAAATCTCACCAGCAAAACTTTTATTTTCACCTCACCTTGGACTGTCACTATTTTTTGTTTTAAAACTCATTTTTTTAATTAAATAGTTAATTTCAAGTTTGTTTTTGTAAAACTAATTAATTGTACGTGCTTATTGCATTCTCTTTTCCATAATTTATATTTACTTTTTAAATAAGAAGCGAGGGGATGGTTGACTGGAGAGTAGACGTAAGGAAGAAAATAGTTGGGGGTGCAGTCAAATGAAAACACTAAATAAGTGGTTGCTTATTTAATTATGTGCCGACGTTTCGACCCACTTTGTGGGTCATCTTCAGGGCTATAGGAAGCTGGAGCAAGAGTAGACGCGTTCTAACTGACAAGAAAATACGTTATCAGCTGATAAGAAAAATATACTTATACTCTTGCTACAGCTTCCTATAGCCCTGAAGATGACCCACAAAGTGGGTCGAAACGTCGGCACATAATTAAATAAGCAACCACTTATTTAGTGTTTTCATTTGACTGCACCCCCAACTATTTTCTTCCTTACTTTTTAAATAATTTTTTTTGTATTATGTTTTTGTAAATAATTATTTTTTTGTATAGATGTGCACATTCATATTTTTGTAATTGTGCTCTCTTTTATTTTTACATTATACATCTATTATTTACTCATTTTGTATTTCCATTCATTTCTATTTATTTGATGAATTCTTTTATAACCTTCATTTATATTGTGTGGGGAATAAATGTATCTGGTTTTTTTACTGAATTCATAACCGGCAAATTCGCTCGGATAGAAGGTTAGCGTTCGAATCCCGCTGCAGGCAGTTACTTTTATTTAGTCTGTTTGCAGCCGGATATGGATCATATAGGATCTAGGACCCTTATATATACATATATGTAAAAGACGTACTCTAAACGTCTTTCATTCGAATGCGTCTGATACGGTTACCATGGTAAAAAAAAAAAAAAAAAAAAAAAAAAAAAAAAAAAAAAAAAAAAAAAAAAAAAAAAGGTTACCATGGTAACAGCTGTGAGGGGAGGTTATTTCTATCTGTGTCTTGTTATTTAGTTAAAAGAAAACAGTTTTGTAAAAGGTGTGTGAAATGTTGACTTTAAATGTTGTTTTATATTGTTGATTGATTCAAATACTGAATTTAGTGGATGTCAAAATAAAACTAAACTGAGTTTCTCTCTGTAAAAAAAGTAAATTTATTTTTATTACAACAATAATTTCCTGTAACTGATTCACAAACTCATTATTCTATGCAGTCTTACCTGTTAAAATAGAAACATCTTTTAAACTTAAAATTTCACACACTTTTTACAAATCTTTTTTCTTTTAATGAAATAACAAGACCCAAATAGGAATAACCTCCCCGGCTCACAGTGGAACGAGCGTTAGGGAGGTCTGGACATTCATTAATATCTCCGCTTCTGGTTCTCCTAGAATAAGGCTGTCGCTACGGTTTTAAAGCTTTTTGAATGGACTATTTAATTATATGATAAACAGGATCAAACATTTTAGGGGAAACGTGTAAAATTCTAGATTTGATATTTCGATGTTCGATAATTTATTATCTAACATTGTACCTATATACTACTAGAATGGGTACAATACAGTATTCTAAGGAAAGACAGATACATAGGTATTAAATAAAGTTATACAAAGGAAAAAGTAACAAACCAAATAGTTTAATTATTAAACAAAATGAATATAATAATTGATAATTACTTTTGTTAGTTAATACACTAGGTATAATTGATACATCAAAATTATAATAAATGTAGGTGCATATATAAAATTGTTTTATTTAAATAACGAAATAAAAATTTAAAAAATAAATAAATAAAAATTAAAAAACTTGACGATTTGTTGTAGGGACTATTGCACATATGTGCACCATTACACATATGTCGTTCAAATACCACACACAAACTAAGTTTCATTGTTAATACTATTATGTTAGATAAGGATTCGGATAAATGAATGTAAACAAACATTGATATACAAAAGAAAACTTGCGAAAAGTAGACGCCAATATCAACAGAAATTATTTTAAATTAATTCTCAAGGCCCGGAATAGAAAAAAAAAGAAGAAAAAAATCATTTTCTCGGAAAATAGCACCTAGTAGCAGAATCCGACTAATGGAAAAAAAACTTCAAACATTCTAGTTATTTACTGTGAAGGTAGTTTTTTGGGCGATTTTGAGCGATTTTCGCAATTCATTATTTTAGTTTTATCCCCCAATTTTCACCAAAAATCCCAGACGTTTGAAATAATCCCAAGTTTTATTTGCCTAAAATATCTTATTATGGATGTTTGTTTTTCCAGTTGGTGCACGATTAATTTAATGCATTACCTCAAACAGTGGATTGCTTTAAAAATATGAGTTTTTAGAAAAATTTATATTTCGATTCAGGATTTTTCATATAAGATTTAATTTCACAATTAATTTATCTATGGATTTTGTTGAGAAGAAGTATAAAGTATAATTTAAGATCAAAATAAAGGACAAATTTAGTTATTAGAGAATTGGTCCAATGTCCAACTAATGCGTTGATTCGTTCCACTGTGCGGCTGTTCTATCACAGCTGTTACCATGGTAACCGTATCTGTCCCATTCAAACGTAAGACGTTTAGTATATGTCTTTATATATATTCAACACTTTTGAAGCCTTGAACAGTGTTACAGGACACAAGTTAATATTGTACTTTTATTGAATAATGTAGTCGAATACCTTTCTTCAATTTTAATGAATGTGAAAACAACAAAATGCCGAAATTTCGCTAAATATTAATAGAATCTAGGTTCAATATTAAATATCTAGGTTCAAGGATTGGGTGTATATCATTCCTTAGGTTTCCCATGAGCCATATTTTCTTCATATTCTCACACATTCCTTCCTCTTTCCATCTCTCATCTATCTGTTTACTTATTTCCTTATCTTTACTCTATATGGTCCTCAATGTATCATCTGAATATTTCTCTATTTCTCTTCTCTCGTATTCTTTTTCTGCAAAAACAAGTCTTGTATGTTCCTGCATTCATCTAACGGGTTTCCCCTGGTGTTTCTTAATTACTTCACTTTATTGAATATCTGTTTGTTCAACCTGTTTCCATTCATCCTTCTCATGTATCCGATAAATTGTAATCTGCTTTTCCTTATTTCCCCTACCAAGTTCAATGTTTTCCTTTAGACCAGTATTCGGGTCTTTTTCGTTTAATGCACAATTCGGTTATTAAAAAAAGTAACTGTTATTAAAAAGTAACACGTGATATAGTTACAACCTCCATATCAGTAGAACATATGACTACATTTCTTAGTTTCGTTTAAAACCTAATAATGGCTATGTTAAGGTTATACGAAGATTTTAAAGATTTGGACCGAACCATCGCATTCTTACAAGAAAAAGGCCTAGTCCATAAAGAAAAACTATGCCGGAATGGACATTCTATGAAGTTGCGCAAGAGAGATGACCGGTACAGATGGCGGTGTCACAATGCAAGTTGTCTTTTGGAAGTAGGACTCAGGGAAGGTATGTGGTTCAACGGTTCAAAATATCCTCTCAATAATGCAATTCTTTTTATTTACTCATGGACCAAGAAATATACAACAACGTTATTTTGTAAAGACGAATTGAGTATGTCTGCAGAAACAGTAACAAATTGGAAAAATTATTTGAGGGAGGTTTGTGCTGATTCGCTACTTAAAAATCCTATCAAAATAGGAGGATATGGTATGACCGTCGAAATTGACGAGTCTTGTTTTACAAGAAGGAAACATAATGTCGGACGAATATATCCCAACCAATGGGTTTTTGGTGGTATTTGCAGGGAGACGAAAAAATCTTTCATATATTCAGTGCCCAACAGGAACAAAGATACTTTAATAGCGTGCATTAAAGAATGTATTCTTCCAGGAAGTGTTATAATATCAGATTTATGGAAAGCTTATTCCACTACAGAAAGAATAGAAGGGTATGATTTTAAGCATTATACAGTCAACCATTCTGAAAATTTCGTTGATCCTTCAACTGGAGCGCACACACAGTCGATAGAATCGTTATGGGCCGCGGCCAAAATAAGAAATAAAATAGAAGCTGGAACTAGAAGAACAATGTTGGACTCATATCTCTGTGAATTTATGTGGAGACAAAGGAATATGGGGAAAGACCTTCTTGAGGTTATATTGGAAGATATCGCTTCATTTTGGAAATTAGAATAAACCATATCATTTGTGTTAACAATTATAGTTACTTTATATTAATCACGTGTTACTTTTTAATAACCGAATTGTGCATCAAACGAAAAAGACCCCGATTTACTTTTATCAGTTCCTACTTTTGAACCCTAAACACACCCATCTTTATATACGTTTGTTATGTTTCACTATATTACTTCACTACAATGATCTACACATAGACTGATCTCAGCTCCATTTTGGAAGAATGATGTCATTATGTATGACCCATGACATCATGGAGATCGATGACACGATGAAAGCATGACATTCAATTAAACATTAGATCGCATTATGAATTGTAAGTTAATTGACCCCGGAATACGTTCTCTCAAACGAACTTGACATTGTTTAATTATGACATCATTTTTAGTTAACCGCAAAGATAATATATTTTCTTTGTAGTTGCCGACGTATTAACTCTTACGACTACTAAAAACTTTTTAAAAAATACTGTACCATTAACAGCTCGTGGAAGGTTTTGGGTCCAGTTTTAAAATAAAACATAAGTGGCAATTTTTTTTATTTGAGTGGAAAATAGTTGAATGGACAATTCTACTGATGAATCGAATTGATCAGAGGATGCAGTCAAAGATAACAGAAAATATATATTGTGAGGGGGAAATCTGGCGGTTGAGCGTGATCTAGAACAAATGACCTCCCTGGACAATCGTTGTCCTTGAAACATTACACTCTCTACCATGTACTGAACCCCAGACCCGTTCACGGGTAGTAGTGGTACTGTTTTTTGTTTTATATTAAAAAAGTACGATTTTCGTTTAAGTGGTTATTCCAGGGATGTAATTAAAAGTTGAAAAATAATAATAATAATCATTGCATTTATAATTTTTAAAATCATTTTTTTATGTCACATATTAATTATCTGCCCACTAAAGAGATGTATGACCTCATGGTGTATACGGTCCTCCACCTAAGATATCCTTCCTGATACTCTTTTATATCCTCCTTCATGTCCTGAGAGAGGGGACAGGGGTCAGGAACCTCCTGAGAAGATCTCCTTCGTGAGAGGTCAGTGGGACACTTCCTGGCAGTCTCGAGGCGAGATCGCTATCAGGGTCTTCCTGGCTATTTGTGTCCCAGAGGCATCTGTTCTACGGACCACATGTCTTTGTTACTCTCTTCTACTCTTTGTCAAGATATGATGTCTCCTATCTAAAAAAATATTCTAACGAATAGAACAGATTACCTATTATGATAATGTATGATTGGAATTTGTAGTCTTTAACTTGGATGTTAAACTATCGCGTTTCAATCATTAGTTCAAGGGAGCATCTTTATTTAGGAATTTATTATTATTTTTTAATTATAGTAAGGAGGGAATAAATTAGAGTATAGAGTATTGAGCTGTGATGGTGATGGTGTCGGGTTCAAATCCGGCTGTGGTAGATAAATTATTTAGTCTGTTAACAGCCATAGATCGATCCCGTGGATCCACCTGCAATCTCGCGGTAGAACATGGTATCATTCCAACATGATAACATTCCAAAAGTTGTACAAGTTGGCTTGGAAACAGCAGTTTCCACCATGTACTGATCCCAATACTCATCTTAGGTTTATATGTACTAAATTTTAAAAATATGAATGCTATGATTAATATTATCTGTTTTAATTTTTTAACCATATTCTTGGAAGTTCCCGTCTGACGAAAATTGTACCTCATTTCCTCTATGAAAACATTGACTAAAAAAAAAATCAGTGAAACGGGACAAAATTTCCGTAGGAAAGAATTTCAGGATTTGTTTAGAATACATCTGTGTTTCATGATTTTTTTAATATTAGCCACACTAACAACTGTGTGTCATATTGCATTATAGTAACCTGCAAACCAACTAGAAATTTTATTTAATCTGTTAACAGCAATAGATGGCCCTACAGACTATGTGGGATCTACAGACCCTTCTGTTGCTAAGCTAGCCTCTAAAAAAATAAGAATACAAATAAATACGTCTTTCATTTGAATGTTACTGATACGGTCACTATGGTAACAACTGTGATATAAATATGGGGAGGTTACTCTTAGTTGTTTTTTCGGTACTTGTAAGTTATCGTATCACAACTTTAGAATTTAATATAATTGATTTAATTTGAAATAAATAATGGACATATGTTTTTATTAAACTTGGGCGAATGGGTATTCACCCTTGATTTGGATACACAACATAAACTCAACAAGATAGTAAGTCAAGAAAGTGCGGTTTGTTCCTCGTCTTCGTTTGTTACCCCACTTGGTTTTGTGGTTCACAGTTTTATGAATATATTCAGCTTGTACAGAATCATGTATCCGTGAATATATGAAATTTATGGCGTTTTCTAGCTTAATTATAGAATCACCAAACCTGCTGCCTTTTCTTACGCCCACTCTTTTCTTGCACCTTCATTTGGGGTACCTCCAATATATGTTTGTACCATAATATACTGACATATCATGTCCTTTGTGTTAGGTTAAAGTCCATTACCTTGGAGGTATGTTATATGTTTTTTAAAGTGTACATTTCCACAAAAATAAAACTCAATGTGTAATAACCATATAATTACCAATTCACATATGCTTTTCAATCATGAATTATAATAAATTCTATTACATTATAAAGTGGTGATACAGTAACATACAAGTACCGTAAAGACCTTATGAGTAATTGAAGAAAACCTAACAATTGTTGAAACCTTCTGGCCAGATGTTTTTAGTGGTTGTCATGGAAACATACTACTATATACTATTATAGTTAAAAGATATGACCATTATTTATAAAGGTAGAAGTTAGTAACATTTTTACTATATCATACGTAATTTTCAAACTAATTTTGTTTTATTTCTTTTTCAGGTAAGTTTTCATTGTTCACAATCTACAGTAATTAATAATTCAGACGTCACGTAAGTAATTAATGAAGTATGCATTTATGATATAATTGAATAAACTAGACAATGTTATTCACTGGGTAAGGGGTAATGATTAAAGAAATGTGTGAGCAATTTCTATTGTTTGCTCAATTTTTACAAGGTTACATGTTGATTCTTATTTCACTCAAGTAGAAATAAAATAATACCACAGATTTAGATTTAAACATTAGAAAACTAATTAGAGTTTATGAATTATTAAGCTTATAAACGATACGTGAAGCAATAACTGCAGAAAGGCAACTAATCAAGTTTTCTAAATTTTACAAAATGGGCAAAAAACTTTCCCTTAAACAAAGGGCTTCCAAATTTTCTCTAACCATTTGAATGGCAACTTCATCGATTGTTGGTGCATTGAAACATCTCGCATGTTTTTCTACAGGAGTTTCATCGTATTTGATTACAATTGTATGATTACCAGATGGTGCATGTGCAGATTTAAACAATGTAATTAATTGATTGTGTTGATGAAACAAAGTTTGTAAATGTTCTACAATAGAGTTCCTCACTCAACTGCTATTTGCACAACGCTGATCAATTTCTTCTGTTGTATTGTCCATGAAATAAATTTGCAGGAATTTATAGTCACAGGCAGCAGCGAACCTTCTTTATGATATATTTGGCCTTGTATCTGCAAATTAAAAAGAAAAGTTTTATTTTTACACAAACTAATTAAAAAGGAATAAAAAAAGCAAGTCTTGTTACCTTAAAAATTGGCATGAAATTGTTGAAAGTATATTTTTTGCCCAAAAGAAGAAGTTGTTATATTTTTTAATGTTTCTAAAGTTTCAGTTTCAGTTTCTAAAACCAATTAGTACAATGGCTCTGTTATTGAACGCTAAACCTAATAAACTTTTAATAACAACTAACGCGTTTTTGTTTTGCTTTGATTGACGTGAAATGTTTAACAGCTGGGAACAGAATGGTGTGTATCGGAAAGTAAAAGTGTTGTTTTTATTATTTCCCTCGTCATTTTTACGTTTTTCTCTCCATAAGAACCTTATTTGTGCACTAACAAAAATATGTAAACAAAAATTAGCCGAATTGGTCGAGCCGTTCTCGAGTTTTGCGCTTAGCAACACATTTGCCGATTCATTTTTATTTATATAGATAATAGAATAGTTATTGTTTCTGATCATTTTATTTTTATTGTAGCATGCAACCTTATTATAACATGCATATCAAATACTCTTACCTCGGATCGGAAATCTTGTTGACTTAGTCATTATATTATTATAATTTATTTTTTATAAATTGTTATTATTTTTATTTGAAGAGAAAAGATTTGTCCAGGCCCGGGATTCGAACCCGGGTCTCCCACTTTGATGCTCTCCCAACTGAGCTAGTCTTGCTTCCTATCAGGCATCGTAGTTTTCATCAAGAGAGGCTGTGGTTATTATTTGACTATGAAGTGATTCGAGTTCTAAAAATGTTTTACTTTTCGCTTAATATATTCGAAACGAAGCTTATCGAAAATATATTTTTCCTAGTGTCTAAATGAGAGCTACACAGGTTTCTATCACAATCCGACTGATGGAGAACTTAGCGTTGAAAACTTTAAGTCCTCAAAATTTTTGGCATGTTGCTAAAAGCGTAGGGTAACTGAAAACCGCTGTTTTGGGCATATACTTTCCCACATATTTGTATCTTGTTTTTTAATATGAGCTGAAAACGTATTTAATAAATTATTGAATACGTTTTCATTAACCCGAAAATAATTATAGTAATCTGATTGTTCCTTTACTGAAATCTCGTTGATAAAGTTTAAATGGGTGAACTTATCCCTGTCCAATAGCCAATCTTTCACCCACAACCATCTTTTTTTTGCTTCTTTTCCGTGGCGATTACAATTGCTAAGCAAGCTCTATCCATTAAAAAAGTAGGTATATATCTATATGGGAAAATTATGAATGTTCTTATCGCGAGCTAACTGTGAACTGAGTTTTTTTTTAATTTATTTATTTCTGATTTTTACATCAGTAAAATACAGAGAGAGTTTGGTTAGAAGTTTTACAAAAATAATAGTACATAAAAATAACAGAATAGTAAACATACATAAAAAGAAAGTAGATGATTATAAAACTGAACATTGTAATGAAGATAAAATAAAAAATATAGCCCTGAGTCGACACTACATCAAAATATGGAAAATGAGTTAAAATACTGTCAGTAATATTGACCGTGTATGTTGTAAAAATACTGAAGGCTGACTCCTCAGTATTTTCGTCATTCCAATACTGTCAGTAATATAGACCGTGTATGGGCCCCTTAACGCTGATAAAAATCTACAATGAAAGTAAGCAACTGAGATACATAAATCCATTAAGGAGAGATCGGAAGACAAATCGGTGTTATGAAGTGGCTTATTAATGTACTCAAAATTCTTTTATTTTTTTTTTTTTCTGCCTCACTTTACGGTTATGAGAGCAATGCTTCACTCAATTAGACTTGGCAGTAAATTGAGTTCGTCTGCTTCCTTTTAAGGCTTAGAAGAGTCGAGGTTTAATTCCGATGATTACGGCTTGTGTATACTTGCGAGAATTCTCGCACTAGACATCGATCATTCACCCTAAACTATAGTAATTATAAGCAATAAACTTAATTTATAACACACCTTTACTTACCGTTTCAGGCTAATTCACCACTAGCTGGACTAACGCTCTAAGCTTCCAATTAATTACAAAAGATTCATAAACATGATCATTTTAAGACCTATTTGAACTTACGGAGTAGAGCTTTGAGACTCCACTAAGCCATCGAATCCCTCTTGTATTCAGTCCAGTAGCTATGTAAGAAAAATATCGATCTTTTTGTCGTTAACATTCATACTAAAATTCGAGTTAACAAAAAAAAAAAAAAATTGTACTTGTCTATTTGGACGTCCGTTGACACCAGCGCCCCAAGTGTCAGTTTTCTTAACTACCTCTTACTGTTATCGTAACCTTTCTAAGCGCTTTGTTATTGTTTGTGTCAATTTGAAGGTGAATGTGTTTTGGATTATTTTAAATATGACTTGGAATTTAAAGAAGATTTTTCTCAGGGTCACTGATGAAAAATCAGCTCTCATATTTCTTCAGGAGCCGAATGTCATTCCGCACAAAATCAGTTTTGTCAAATCTTTAAAAATAAAATTAAAACAATTAACAACAAATTATAAAAAAATTATCATATTTTTGTTTTTAATGAACATTTCTTGTAATAAATGTTTCATTTTTTGTAGTTTTATTTTGTCTTCGCATATTTCTCATTTATTTCATTTCCTAAAAATATCTTCTATCATAATGAAAGGCAATGCCTATCAGTATACGAAAAATCGCTTGTCAAAATTTTTTTGTTTTTAAACTAAACAAAAATAATATTTACAAAACCTTTCAATATTCCGCAAAAAAATACAACATCAAATAAATAAGTGCTACAAATAAAAAAAAATGCAGCTCATCCAAAAAAAAATCAGTCCTCACAATCCAAAATCCGTCGTAAGATCCTCAATCCTCCTTAGGCTAGACCTACATTGGATCCGATTCGGTGCGACGTGATTCTATCACATACGATGCTGGGGTGTATACATTATACATATTTTACTATACATTATAGTAAAATATAAATGTATTAAAAATAATTAATAAATAATATTAATTTTATAAATTTAAAGAACCAAATGTTATAACTCTCGATATATTTCAGTCATTTGGTTTGCTAGCGACGTCTCATCGTATCACACCAATGTAGGTGTAGCCTTTGTTACGAACAAAGTAATCCATAATAACTAAAATGTCCCATTTGTTGGTGATTTGGCCCGAACCTGATACAGGCCCTATCATGACAAAATATATTCCCACTCAAACCCACTAGTTTCAAACATTGTTACCTCTTCGACTCCCAATAATCCTCTGAAAAGAAGATGGCCTAATAACCTTCTGAGTTGAATACCAATTGGGTAGTATCTCTGCTTCCCTTTATCCCATCCATTACGTATCATTCGTTCTATTTACTTGTAGTATTGTTAACATACAGTTTTGTTTTTGTTTTTTTTGATCAATTAAATTTATTTATTGATATTTACAACTGTATTACAATAATGCATCAAGTAAATGGGCTATGTGATACATAATGACATGAGTTAATGGCAAGTAGAGAAACTACCCACTGGGAGTACTCAAATCACAAGTTCAACTAAGAAGGCCGGGTGGCCATCTTCTTTTCAGATGCCTCAGAGGATTATCGGGAATCGAAGAGGAAGCTAGGTTTGAAACTAGTGGGTTTGAGTGGGAATGAAATTTGTTATGAAAGGATAGATAGCGGGTTCGGGCCAAATCAGCAACAAATGGGACATTAAGGTCGTTATGGATGACGGTATTTTTAACAAAATAAGGAGCGTTGAGGATTTTACGAAGGATTTTGGATTGTAGGGATTGGAGAGAGGTATCTAATGATACGAGAGGAATTCGATGGCTTGTAGCCCCAAAGCTCTACTCTTTAAGTCCAAATAGGTCGTATGATGGTCATGTAGATGAGTCTTTTGTAGTTGATAGGGAGGTTAGAGCGTTTGTCTAGTAAGTGTGAAGTAGCCTGAATCGCCGGGCGGTAATTTTAAATTAAAAAAAAAAAATTAGTAATTAGTTTGCTTATTTTGTATATATCTCTTCAGTTTAAATATGAATCCATGATAATTCTATCAAAAGAAGCAAAGGAGAATAATGCGTTTTATTAGAGTCGAAGATAAAGCTCTGGTACAAGTGGAGAACTTCAAGTAGCTAAGAGCGGACCTAAACAAAAACGGACACAGCGATTCGGAAGTGACCGAGCGAATCGGCACCGCGGGCAGGATGTTTGAAGCGGTTATGAGAGGATTGCAAAATAGGTAGAAATGACGTGTTAACCGAAGAGAAGTAGAAAAGGAAACGAAAATGGGTGCATTTAAGTCAACGTTTCTCCCTTTGCCTCACGTAATCTTTTGGGCTTTTAAAAGTCCAATAATTTTATAAAATTTGCCAAATATAGCCAATAATTAGTTTTGATGTTTTGACTGAAAACATTAACTGATTTAGCACCGATTGTATTCATGCCTAATAGAAATTTGAGGATTGAAATAAATATTCCCCACCTTTTCTTGAATTTCCTCATAACTCCTTTCCTCATGATGATATCAGCGCTTGATTACTTTGGATTACAGGCGCCAGTAGGGTACTTCTATAAGTGCGAATGATTTACTAAACAAACTGTTAAGAGTTATTTTGTTTGTTCAGTAAAATAAATAAACAATATACTATTTAAAGTATACCCTTGGGAGAACTCTCGCGTTAGATATTTATCTTTCTTATTCTTCGCATTGGAATGGAACTATAAGAAAGAAGAGAGACGTGTTTATTTGTATGAATAAAAAAAAAAACCTATACCACTACAACCCGTGAACGGGTCTGGGGTTCAGTACATGGTAGAGACTGTACTGTTTCACGGGCAATGGTTCTGCAAGGAGGTGATTTGTCCTAGATCACGCTCACCCATAATATTTTATTATTTTTTAGGGAGCGGAGTGGCTCAGTGGTAGAGCACTGAGTTGCCATGCCGGAAATCCTGGTTCAAATGCAGCTCCGAGCAAGACTTTTATTTAGTCTGTTCACAGCCTGAGTTGATCATATGGGATCTAGGATCTAGGACCCTCCTGGTAATGGTGAAATAAATAAGGGGGAAAATGTGGCGGTTGAGCGTGACCTTGGACAATCTTCTTGCAGAACCGTTGTCCATGTAACAGTACAGTCTCTACAATGTACTGAACCCCAGACCCGTTCATGGGTTGTAGTGGTACAGGTTTTTGTTTTTATATTACTGACTGTATATAGAAATAATTAATGAAATACAGATTAAAGAACCGACTTACTTACTGTTTAGGTTATCTCATCATCAATACTTCATGCTTGCTGAAACGTTCATTTCTTGTAGAAATGATTAGCTAAATTTACACATTTCCCATAATTACACTAGTTTTTTTCCTACGTTATCTCGGACTATACTTGGACAGAAGACTTACAGAGAACGTACATACAAAATTAAGAAGATAAGAACTGACAAGACGCTACAAACAACTACAGATCTTCACTTGTCTTACGAAACAAACGACGGGCCTTTTTCGTTTAATGCACAATTCGGTTATTTAAAAAAGTAACACGTGATATAGTTACGTTTAAAACGTGTTCTTAGTTTCGTTTAAAACCTAATAATGGCTATGTTAAGGTTATACGAAGATTTTAAAGATTTGGACCGAACCATCGCATTCTTACAAGAAAAAGGCCTCATCCATAAAGAAAAACTATGCCGGAATGGACATTCTATGAAGTTGCGCAAGAGAGATGACCGCTACAGATGGCGGTGTCACGATGCAAGTTGTCTTTTGGAAGTAGGACTCAGGGAAGGTACGTGGTTCAACGGTTCAAAATATCCTCTCAATAATGCAATTCTTTTTATTTACTCATGGACCAAGAAATATACAACAACGTTATTTTGTAAAGACGAATTGAGTATGTCTGCAGAAACAGTAACAAATTGGAAAAATTATTTGAGGGAGGTTTGTGCTGATTCGCTACTTAAAAATCCTATCAAAATAGGAGGATATGGTATGACCGTCGAAATTGACGAGTCTTGTTTTACAAGAAGGAAACATAATGTCGGACGAATATATCCCAACCAATGGGTTTTTGGTGGTATTTGCAGGGAGACGAAAAAATCTTTCATATATTCAGTGCCCAACAGGAACAGAGATACTTTAATAGCGTGCATTAAAGAATGTATTCTTCCAGGAAGTGTTATAATATCAGATTTATGGAAAGCTTATTCCACTATAGAAAGAATAGAAGGGTATGATTTTAAGCATTATACAGTACACCATTCTGAAAATTTCGTTGATCCTTCAACTGGAGCGCACACACAGTCGATAGAATCGTTATGGGCCGCGGCCAAAATAAGAAATAAAATAGAAGCTGGAACTAGAAGAACATTGTTGGATTCATATCTCTGTGAATTTATGTGGAGACAAAGGAATATGGGGAAAGACCTTTTTGAGGTTATATTGGAAGATATCGCTTCATTTTGGAAATTAGAATAAACCATATCATTTGTGTTAACAATTATAGTTACTTTATATTAATCACGTGTTACTTTTTAATAACAGTTACTTTTTTTAATAACCGAATTGTGCATTAAACGAAAAAGACCCCAAACGACTTGTCTATAACAGTATACTAAAACCTATTTAGGCATATGGAGCAGAACTTTGGGGCTCAAGAAAGCAATTCCAGATACACAAGATACAAACCACACAGTTCAAGATTCTCAGAAAAATTGTTAATGCACCTTGGTATATTTCGAATCACACCATACACAACGACATGAACATTCCCACTACAAAATCATATATTCAAAACATATCAATAAGCAACACAAAATCCACTCGTTCTTCCACCCGGCCTTGATAGGAAAAGATTAAAAAGAAATTGGCCAAGAGACCTACTCAAATATTGATATTTCCATTACAAAACAGGCTCTATAAAATATTATAAAAATTGGGTACCCAAAATAAGGGGAGGAAATCTGAAAGTTGAGCGTGAGGAAAAGAACCGTTGTTCATGAAACTGCAGTCTCTACCATGTACTGAACCCCAGACCCGTTCATGGGTTTTAGTGGTACAGTTTTTATGTTTGGTAAACCCAAATAGTCTATTGTGACTGCATTAAATCACACTGAATAAACTAAACGAGCTGGACTACGAAGTAATCATTTACCCATCATATTTGCCAGACCTACCGCTAATAGATTCCATCTTAAAGATAAATATTTTTGAGAATTATTCTCTTGTCAAAACCGCATTTTCAGAGTGTATTTCATCTCAAAACCCTAAATTATTCAGTTCTGGGGTTGATAACTTTCTAGAAAATCGGTGAAGAAAAGGAGGGTAAAAAGTTTAAATAAAAATGTTTTGATTTTATAACGTATTTGTACAGAATAAACTTTCCGTTATTATTCCGTAGGTTGTCACTTCAAGTTGAGTCACAACAATTTTTAACTTTTTATTACTTCCCCTTTAATTTTTTCCAAATGTACAAGTTATCATGAGGTCTAGTATGGAAAGAAGAAGTTAATTAACTTTTCAACAAACATATATCTTCAATAGTTCGAAATGTTAGATGAAACTTTTATTTCTTGATTAAATTATTACCGACTTTCTGGACAAACGCTCTAAGCAACCAATTAATTACAAAAGACTTATTTACATGACAGTCATCAGACCTATTTGGGCATACGGAGTTGAGCTTTGGGGCTCTACTAAACCATCCAATTCATCTCGTATCCAATCCTTGCAATCCAAAATCCTTCGTAAAATCCTCAATGCTCCTTATTATGTCACAAACAAACTCATCCATCATGATCTTAATATCCCATATGTTACTGATTTGGCCCAAACTAGATATCTATCCTTCCACGACAAGATCCATACACACTCCTCTAGTCTCTCAACTTGCTTTCCATAATATTCCTGATAACCCTCCGAGGCGCCTGAAAAGAAGATGGCCTCGAGATCATCTACTATAGAACTTTATTGGAGTGCTATCGATGGGTAGTTTCTCCACAAGTGTTTTCATGTCATATTCTACATTTTTGCAAATTTACTTGATATAATACCATTATAGTTGTAAATATCATTGAATTAAATAAAAAAAAAAAAAAAAAAAAATTATTACCGAAATCTATTCATTGCCCATAATTACAATCGCTTTTCCTTACTAAAGCTCACAATAATTTCTATTTTTGAAAAATATTAAAAATGAAAGGAATAACATCATCGGGGTTTGTTATCAATTACTCAACATTCTCGGGGTTTGTTGAGTAATTTGGGACAACAAACTTGAATATCGTTTAATTAATTCCATTAAAAAATCGTCAGCTATTTAAATACCAACAGGTTGAAAATATTAACATATTTGTGGCTCCGCCCAAGTATAAATATTGATGGAAATATTCCACCACGATTTATCGATCTAATGGGATCAATAATGTTACAAGAATGACTTCATCAGTTTGTTATTTGTACCCGTTAAAAAAAAAAATCAGTTCTCATTTCGCTTAATAAAATTATGGCTTCATAATAACACTGGGAAATGTACGAGATCGAACAGCTAAGAAGTGAATTATCATATCAGGTGATTTATATGGCGATATGGTAACCATGGGAGCCACGTAAAATGTCAGGTGAAGGGTTCCACGTCACCGACAGCAACAGCTTAGCTCTCATACAATTAACCTTGGTATTTAGAACCTCCTTGTAGTGTGAGTTCTGCCATAACCTAGCAACGTAAATATACAACAAAAATATAAATATAATAACGAGAGAGGAAGTCAGGGAGCGGACTGGCTCAGTGGTAGAGCACTCAGTTCCCATTCCGGATCTCATGGTTCAATGGATCATATAGGATCTAGGAACTCTCCTGGGTCTGACCGAGCCTCTATAAAATGTTATAAAAAGAGGGTGCCCAAAATAAGGAGGGGAATCTGCAGGTTGAGCGTGATCTAGGACAAGTCATACCGTTGTCCATGAAACAGTACAGTCTCTAACATGTACTGAACCCAAGACCCTTTCACGGGTTGCAGTGATATAGTTTAAAAAAAAAAACTAAAGAGGAAATGTAAATACAACGGAATAATTCATCATGTTTATATCGATTTCAAAAAGACTTATAATTCAGTCGGCCCCTAGATTATGTACACTCTAATGGTCGAACATTATCGAATATCGAAGAAGAAGTTATTAAATAAGAATGTGTATGACGGAAACATTCAGTATATAGATATTAAATTGTATTGTATTATAAGTATTAATTAGATAAATCTCTCTACTATATAAAATGGTTTTAGTGAACATATGATATTTTATCGGAGTTGCCTAGCAACTAGGACTACTTTTTCTTTAGTCTTTTGTCGTATTCAATCAGTTAAATTATAAATATTTTTAAAAATTGGTAAATCACAAAGCCACTGTTCCTGACTTATTTAAGCCGTTACACAAAATATAGAACTGTTTTTTTAATATAAATGGAAAAATAGAATGCATTGATTTAAAAAAAAAAAAGCAAAGCTACAACTTATTCTAATATTTCGATTTTATGACATCGAATTTCAAAAAAATTTATTTATTGATATTTACAACTGTATTAAAATAATACATCAAGTAAATGGGTTAAGCAATACATAAAGACATGTGAAAATGACAAGTAGAGAAACTACCCACTGGTAGTAATCAAATAAAAAGTTCAACTAAGAAGGTCACGGGGCCATCTTCTGTTCAGACGCCTCGGAGGATTATCGGGAATCGAAGAGGAAGCTAGGTTTGAAACTAGAGGGTTTGAGTGGAAATGAAGTTTGTTATGAAAGGATAGATAGCGGGTTCGGGCCAAATCAGCAACAAATAGGACATTAAGGTCGTTATGGATGATTTTATTCTTAACAAAATAAGGAGCATTAAGGATTTTGGATTGTAGAGATTGGATACGAGAGGAATTCGATGGCTTAGTCCCAGTGGAGCCCCAAAGCTCTACTCCGTAGGTTCAAATAGGTCGTATGATGGTCATGTAGATGAGTCTTTTGTAATTAATTGGGAGCTTAGAACGTTTGTCCAGTAAGTGTTGAAGTAGCCTGAAACGGCGAGCGGTTTCTTGTCTTTTCAGCCTTGTATGAGGATTCCAGGTTAATCGTTTGTCGAGGTGCAACCCTAAGTATCGGATCTGTTCTACAGGCACCAGTGGGGTATTATTAAAGGATACTGAAGGGCAGGAAGTCATTGGTTTACTACGTAAGGTAAAAGTGATTTGATGCGATTCTGTTATTTTAATACACAATATTCAGTAAAATAAGATAAACATATTTGTTTACTAAACTATAAGAGTTTAGATAGGCAATTCTAGCGACGTTGAAGGTTAAAATGAGGGAGAGAAAGGACAGATTACAGTTGGCAGTTAAGGTTCGCGAATGCAATTTGTGTCCAAATCGAAAATTACAGCTTTCCTACATCTCATAGCTATTTTTAGAGGTTTCCTTTTCGAGATGTTTAGTTCATGCCGTTTAACCTCTTTGGTCAACTGACTCAGGAAGGTTTATGGTTTATTAATCCCTTTGTAATCATTTCAACTACGTCTTTCATTTTGGCGTATTTGACATTAGTAAATGATTCGCCATCGCAAAGGCAGTAGAAAACAATATGGAAGTATACATGAATTTATGATTCGAGTTAAAACAAAGGGGGAGTACCCACTCAGGGTTGTAGCGCCACGTAGATAGATAGGTATGCGAAACACAAAGCCAATATTATTTACTTCTTTAAGACTTTACACAAAATAAATAACTGTTTTTGAATTTGCATGGAAAAAAAAATGCAACGAGTTAAAAAATAAATCCAGCTATCTATGCCTTATTCCAATATTTCGATTTTATGATCAGGTTATTTCAATAGAGAGAAAGCTGCAAGTATACATACGAGCATATTTATATTCAATATTTTATATTCAACGTTGCCTAGCAACGGGTGGGGGAAATACGTTTTGTTCAGTCTTTTGTTTTGCTCGATCAGTTAAATTATGAATATTTTTAAAAATTTACGAATCACAAAGCCATGCTCCAGACTTACTTAAGCCGTTTTACAAACTATAGAAATGCTTTTGAATTCAAAAGGAAAACGAGAGTATCGATTAAAAAAAAAAATGAGGTGTATAAAAAATAAAAAATTACCGTTTTATCAAATTCCAGAGTTCAAAAGTCTGTAAATGTTTAAATCCTATTTATTATTTACCAACACTTAATAATCCCTTTAGAGCATTCTCTAAGTTTGTTTACTAACACTGGACTTCTTCAAAAAAAGCCTCGTAATTTTAAGACATTACTAGAAAAAAAATATTTCGCAGCCGCTGTAGCAATTCGTGAAATTATTAAATATGAAGAGGAAAGTGTCCTTGACCAGCGCACTGCGCGGCGTTGATTTGAAAAAATTAGCAGTGGAGATACGACGTTGGAAAGGAAGAAGGGCTCCGGGCGACCATTAATGGATATTGATGAGGTTCTGAAGGAAGCTGTTGAGTCAAATCCGTCCACAAGTACTCGGGAACTTGCCAGGGAGTTTGGTGTGTCGAAAGATACTGTTAGTCCCCATCTTCGCTCCATGGGGAAGGTGAAACGGTCATTTTTTTTTTATACGCCCTATTAAAACAAGCTATATCTTATTCGAATACAGAAATCAATTCAGAGAATGCAGTGAAATAAGATACAGAATTTTTCCTATAAATTTTTTTTTTCAATGATGTATTGAATTGGTCAGGGGGTGCAGTCAAAGAAAACACAAAATAATTGAAACTTATTTTTTAATTGCGCCAACTTTTCGGCCTAGGAAGTAGGCCATCTTCAGGGCAAATAGTGGGTGCCTGGTCTGCGATGTCTCGACAAAAAATAAATAAATTAGGTACTTGTGTATTAGATGCACCACCAGTGCCCAAGGCCAGTGCGCAACCAGTTACGTTTTATAACAGTTACCTTGGATAACCTTCTCAAATACTTTTATTGGGGTTAGAATTTGCATAACATAACATGAAATATAATAATAATGGAAATAAATAAATATAACTTATAATAATATAATTGAATACCACCCCTAACCACCAACCAAACAACAAATCAGCAACAAACAAAAATTAGGATAAAACAACAACTCTAGAACACAGGAATAAACAAAAAGAATGAATCTGTAAACAATGTAACTATTACTGTTAGAAATGCAACTGTTATAAAATGTAACTGCTTGCGCATGCGAACAGCATTGGCCTTTTCTGGCGGTGCATCTAATACACAAGTACCAGAAATTATTTTAATTAATCTATATAATAAACCTAAATATAAAAACATGGGTCTAGTTGTTATCATAACAACCTAGTAAGCACAAGAAGAGCCGAAGCTCAATCCCGGGGCAATTTGGTTTGTTTGCACAAGTGTGAGGCTACGTGTCCTACCCAACATAATGTAATTAGTAATTAAGGAGAATTAAATAATGACACGTCCGGTGGGGCATCAAAATTATATGGAAGAACCCTTGAGCTCTAGGAATTCCGTGTTCATTTTCAATAGAACTCGACACTGGACAGAGACAGATCAGTATAATTCCGAGGGTTTCAAAACTTGAGGGTAATCAAATCCATAGATAATCGACACTATCGTTAGCGACCATCCATAGAAATTACCTATCGATATATCGATGGTAACTATCGACTATCGCCCAACCCTACCCGACATACCTGGGAAGATAGAGAAACCTGCAGTGGAACAGAGGATCGTACGGTGAGGTACGGGCTGTACAGAAGGAAACCTCACACTGCCATAGGCTGTGATGACAATGATAATAAATCAAATTATTATTAAGTTTTCATATTACTTCATCTTTTCTTCGGCACCTCTACAACCTATGGAGGTTACTGCTTTCAATACATGTTAAAGATCGCACTGCTTCTAATCAAACGGTTATACAAGACAAATTAAAAAAATATATAAGCAACTAATTTTTTAACTCTAAATTTACAATAGCAGTAAAATCACCTCGGTATTGTAAAGAAGCAAATTATATCAAATTTATATGTCATTTAAATAATTACAATATCACTCATATTTTTTATTATTTGTTTTTGTTCATTTAACGTCACTTTATGCTGCTATCGCTAATCGGACGATGCTACAGTGGGAGCTATAAATTTTGCTTATCCTGGTTTTATTAGGATCGGGGTTTTTACGAGTACCTGACATCGTACAGGCCCCCCTTTTAACGTCCCTTCCGAAGGACGGCGTAACTAAGGATTTTTTTAAGGGTCGCCTACCGGACTACGAACCCGCGATATTGGGCTTAGAAGTGTGTTGCGCTAACCACTAGACCACAGGTGACCCTATTTTTTTCTGAGTTCATTTTGATCAACTCCGTACACTAATGCAAATAGTTGCACTAATACACTTTAAATGAACTAACAAGCGCTAAATGATGAATTTTATATAGTTAGAAAGGTAAAAAAAAAATAGTTAGAAAAAACCAATACACACTATTTTCTCGCATTTCTCCACTTTTTGTTATATGGAGTTAATCATTTTGTGTATACGGCTTAACTAAGGATTTTTTACTCCCTTTAAAAAATCCCAGGGCCACCTTCCGGGCTATGATGGATACAGTTTTTATTAGTAATGTGGCACACCTAAAAAAAAATTATGTAATACATCCGTTTTATTCATAAGTGATCCTAAAACTCTTCCGTAAGGAAGTGTTGACCTACTGGCCTGATTTTTCATTCATTTCTATGAAGTCAATGATTTCTTTAAGGAAACGAAGTACGATTTTCGTCAGAGGGAATCTCCCGTGAATGTGGTTTCAAAATAAAAATAGATAAGATTCATCACAACCATAGTATTTTGTTTGTGTAATTTCTTTTTAACATTAATAAAAAAGTACGACGACTACATACCATCAGCTTCGGTTCGAAGGCTCTAAGAGAACAACCATAATCCGTAGTTTTATACCGATTTGTCACTGACCCTTGAACTAGAGTGTACGTCTGTAAGAAGGACATTGGATAATCGGCACCAAAGGGACTGGTCATGGCTATGAGAAACCTACTGCTGCACCATTGAAGCCATGGTTCGTAGCAATGTGAGATTACGTTACCCCGTCTAGGCCGTCTAAGCTCCCACGAGCCAATAAATGGCTGCAAAGATCTAGTCTAAGCTTCAACCGAAAAAATGAAAATTCTTAAAAAATGTCCTATACTATAGAAAATATCGCCCTTATGAAACAACAATTTAGGCTGGAACGTCGGTAAACTTATAATTATGTCATAATTTTTAGCACGGTATTATCGTCTAGGCCTGTACGTTCACTGCACAAACTGACTAACTACAATTTTTGAAACTTTTTTAGTTTAATTGTAAAAGCACTTGGTATAGTCATAATTTTGTATATTAATAATATGTTTCCCAAAAAATAAAGGTTAACATCATTTAACAACAAACAATTTGTTGGCCACTGAATAATGAATAATTTTTTCTGTTTGTTTGTTCATTTCACGTCACTTTATCCTGCTATAGCTAATCGGACGATGCTACAGTGGGAGCTCTAAATGTTGCCTATCCAGGTATATAATTAGGATAGGGATTTTTAACGAGTACTTGACATCGTACAGGCTCGGGACCCCCATTTAACGTCCCTTTCCGAAGGACGGCGTAACTAAGGATTTTTCCCCTTAAAAAAATCCTAGGGCCACCTGCCGGGCTACGAACCCGCGATCTTGGGCTTAGAAGTGTGTTGAGCTAACCACTAGACCACAGATGACCCTATTTTTTTCTGAGTTCATTTTGATCAACTCCGTACACTAATGCAAATCGTTGCACTAATACACTTTAAATGAACTAACAAGCGCTAAATGATGAATTTTGTAAAGTTAGAAAGGTCCAAAAAAATAGTTACACAATATTTTCTCGCATTTCTCCACTTTTTGTTATATGGAGTTAATCAATTGGTGTATTGAACGGCTCATATGTATGTAACGATATCTTTAAACTGTAGTTTCAGGCACTTAAAACACTGAATTAAATTGACACACTTCTCTAGGACCGATGACAATACAATAATTAAATAAGCTTTCCACATTATCCCGAAGAACGTCTACGACATTTTGATATCCGAAGAAACGTTAGTAAGTGACAAGTGCTGAGGCATATGTGGCCGAATCTTTGAGACATCCATACGACTACTGGCAGGATCAACTGGAGAGTTTGAAACGACACATTGTTAGGTAATGCTTCGTAAACATAATAAAAAACACTTTAGCTGCTAAACTAAGAAAGTGAAAAATGACTATTGGTTTTTTATCAGAAAATAACACGCAATTTATAACCAGCCGAACTTAAAAGCAGATAATAGATAATAGTTTAAAAACATAAAAAACGTGCTCTAACAGAAATCAAAACTAAAATGTAGAAAATAACTTTCAATAATTATAAAATAATAATTGAGCAATGAACAAAAAAAAAAGAAAACATTTTAGTGTAAAAAACGATGTGGTGCCTTTAAAGATATTTTCGTAATGACTCTATTTTAGCAATATTATTAAATTAAATATTTACAATAATTGTTTTTACAATAAAATGATTTTTTCCTGCAACCATTGAGTAATGCATTACTCAACTAAAACTGGTGTGAAAAGTCGAACTTTCCCCCAATAGTGAGGAAAAGTAACAGCCACCAAGATCGAATTTGACAATCAGCACTCTTTTATTTTAAATGTTATATGAAGTTATTATAATATTTTTCATTTTATATTCCTAAAATGTTAAAATAAATGATTTTAGAACTATTTTATACTTAAAATAGTTCCTTTAATATTTATGTCATACTTTTATACCACTCCATACTATATTGTTACGGTCAGAGCGGAAAGCAGGACCGGCTTCTGATCTGCCTAGAGCGGATTAGGCAAACAATGGGATTAAGCGGAAGGGATTATAGAATGGCGTAGAACCTTCTAGATCGGTCTAGGTGGTCCTCGTCCGTGTTCCGAGTAATGCCCCACCACGACCTACCTTGCCTATATAAAAAGGACAGCGTTTTCGGTCGCGGCAGTCAGTAGTAATAAGACGAAGTCAGTAATAAGACGAGTGAGTAATAAGCAGTGAAGTAATAAGCCAGTAAGTAGCAGTCGGTAACTAGTGATAGTGCGTGAGTTACAGTGAGTTAGTATCAGTCTGTAATAAGTGCTTAGTGAGCAACAGTGACAATTAGTGGCCGTGTAATAAGTGTAATAAACTGTGTGGCAGTTTGTCATATTTGGAGAGTCTTACGGTCGGTGGACTTTAGTTAGCGAACTGTAAGTGTTAATTTGTAATTGTAAATTATAGTGTAATATTATTGTATTTGTACAAATTTATATAAATAGTTTAGTTACTTAGTATAAACAATATCTTATATTATTTGTATATTATCTTAGAAATTAGATAACATTTAGTAGAATATTATTATTGTAAATTGATATTAGTTTAATAATTTAGTTGTTTTTAATAATCTCATTGTATTCTTTTTAATTTGTTAATAAATATAAGATTGTTGAATTAAGTAATAGTTTAGTCCATTTTACACCCAGTAGCCCGTAACAAATTGGTGTCAGGTGTGGGGTCTTGTGTAATTGTTATTTTGTCTTGCATTTTGTAATAATTGGGCTACTGTTTGAAAAATGGCTTCTCAAAGTCTTAAATTGATGGATTTAAAAGTTGCGGATTTAAAACGGGAATTAGAAGAACGTGATCTGAATTCTTCCGGAAATAAAAGTGTACTGCAACATCGCTTGCGTCAATTTTTTGTAGAGTTAGGGGAAAATCCAGATGACGTTCTGTTTGAAACTGATTTGAGCAAGTTGTCTGCAACTTTTAAAAATGAATTAGGCAATGTAGAAAATAAGCTAGGTAATGAATTAAGCAGTGTTAAAAATGAACTAGGCAATGTAGAAAATAAGCTAGGTAATTTACAGAATGATTTAGGAACTGTTAAAAATGAGCTAGGTGATGAGTTAAGCACTGTTAAAAATGAGCTAGGTACTGTAAAAAATGATTTAATGGATACATTAGAGTCTAAGTTAGGCACGTTAGAGACTAAGTTGATGGAAAATGTTGAGAATAAGTTAGCAAATGTAGATAATAAGTTATCCAATGTAGATAATAAGTTAGCTAATGTAGATAATAAGTTAGCCGATGTAGATAATAAAGTAGCTGATGTAGAATCTAGGCTAGGAGAAAAAGTGAACGAAATTAGGCTAAGAATGGAAGCTCTCGAGGGACGTAAGAGCAACCCACCGACGAACGACACCGACCGTTCCTCCGAGGGCAGCCATCGTAATAGCATTCTACCCGCCAATAATGGGGCGCCACCAACTCACAACACCATTCCAGTATTCGACGGAAAGACGCCGTGGGAGGACTACATGACTCTCTTCGAAACAGCGGCTTCGATCCACGGGTGGTCACAGGAGACCCAAGCTTCAGCGTTGTGCCTGGCCCTGCGCGGAGACGCCTTGGGAGTACTGCAGGGGATGCCCATGTCGGAACGGTCCAACTACGGTGAGCTGATGAGAAGACTGGAGATGCGTTTCGGCCATCGCCACATGGACCAGCTGTATCGCTCACAGCTCAGAAGCAGGATCCAGAAGACCAACGAGACTTTGCAGGAATTTGAAGCGGATATTGCCCGGCTTGTGAGGAACGCCTACCCATCGGTGACCGACGATGTATACGAAAGCTTGGCTGTCGACAAATTCTTGGATGGACTTCGGGACCCAGAGACACAACAAGCAGTGAAGCTGGCCCGCCCGAAAACTTTGGGAGATGCATTATCCCAGGCCATGGAGTTCGAGGCTGTTAGACAGTCCGTACGGGGCCATGCGCGAGTTAGATCAGCAGAAGCGGAGCCTAATGTGGTCCCTAGCATCGAAGACATAGTAACTAAAGTTTTGGAGGCTCTCAGGACCCGTAAGAAGGAGATACGCTGTTGGAGCTGCGGCCAACTTGGACACCCTAGAAGCAAGTGTCCATCGAAGAAGCAAGAAAAGCCACAGGAAAACTAAGTAGGGTTGATGGGAAGGGGCAACTGTCAACCCGTAACGTCAAAGGCCCCAGGAAGACCATCAGAGTTGCGTCAATAGGAAGCAGAACGAACAGTTTCTACGTTGATGGGATGGTGAACGGGCAGCTGCGAAGTCTGCTAATAGATACCGGCGCAACCATGACAATCTTGAACTCGAAAACACTTCCAGCTGAGAAGATCTTACCAACAACTTGGGCATTACGGACTGCCACGGGACAGACAGCCAAGGTCTACGGGGAGACAGTTGCCACCTTCATCATCGGGGGTCAACATCTGAAGCACCGCGCTCTCGTGGCAGAGATCGATGAAGATGTCATATTGGGCATGGACTTCATGATCGCATACGGGATCAAGCTGGACATGTCAAAAGGTGTGCTGACGATGGGAGACGAGGAAGTCATCCTTCGGCAGGGAAAGGATATCTACGCACGAGTGCTCTTACTAGAAGACACCACTTTACCTGCACAGAGCCAAATCGTGACGCATGGGACGGTCGAAGGACATCTACCAGAGGGTCAATGTGTACTACTGGAACCCGGAACGCACGAAGAACAAGAGATCGGACGCGGCGTACTGGTTGCTAGGTCTCTCATCAAGGTCGGACCGACCACTCCAATCCGGCTTATGAACCTGAACAGCTTCCCGGTAACGCTGAAGAAAGGAACACCGGTCGGGGAGTGTACAACCGCTTCCTCAGTGGTTCGTCAGCTGCAACGTCGTCCCACCGAGCTCCGAGGACTGCCAGAAGAACTGAAAGGATTTGTTAACGAATCATGCCGCGACCTTTCACCTGAACAGAGCGAGGAAGTGAAGAACATGATTATCCGATGGCATGACGTCTTCGAGATCGGACCAGGACCACGGGGCAGAACGGATATCGTCCAGCACAGGATTGACACCGGGGATGCGAAGCCCATCCGACAGGTCCCGCGGAGGCTGCCGTTAGCTAAACGGGAGGACGCCGAGGAGATTATTAAGGAGATGGCGGCTGATGGTGTCATTGAACCTTCGAGTAGCCCCTGGATGTCTCCTGTCGTATTGGTGAAGAAGAAAGACGGCACAACGAGGTTCTGCGTAGACTACCGTCTTCTGAACAACGTCACCAAGAAGGACAGTTATCCGCTTCCCAGGATTGACGATACGCTGGACACCCTGGAGGGGTGTAAACTCTTCTCTACCTTGGATCTCCGCAGTGGATATTGGCAGGTTGGATTGGCACCTGAAGATAAAGAGAAGACGGCGTTTTCAATTGGCACTGGGCTCTGGCAGTTTACAGTAATGCCGTTCGGGCTTTGCAATGCTCCTGCCACATTCGAGAGGCTGATGGAAAACGTGTTAAGAGGTCTCTCTTGGGAGGTATGCCTGGTGTACCTAGACGACATCATTGTGCTGGGAAAGTCCTTCGCTCACCATCTGAAGAATCTGGAGAAGGTGTTCGAACGACTGCGTGCAGCGAACCTAAAGTTGAACCCGAAGAAGTGTAATCTCTTCCGAAGGCAAGTCAACTACCTGGGGCATATTGTGTCAGACAACGGAGTTGCTGTTGACCCAGAGAAGATAGCAGCGATCACCAACTGGCCAGTACCTCGAGATAAGCACCAGGTGAGAAGTTTTCTCGGGCTCTGCACCTATTACCGGAGATATGTGAAAGGATTTGCTAACATCGCAAAACCTCTTACCAGGCTAACCGAGGAGAAAAGGACTTTCCATTGGGATCACGAGTGCCAGGCATCCTTCGAGGAGCTGAAGAGCAAATTGAGTAGTGCTCCTATTCTGAGCTATCCACGTCCCGAGGGCAAGTTCATACTTGACACAGATGCCAGCAACATCGCCATTGGAAGTGTCCTCTCTCAGCTCCAAGACGGAGAAGAAAGGGTGATTGGATATTTCAGCAAAGCACTCTCAGCTCCGGAACGCAACTACTGTGTCACAAGGAAAGAGCTTCTGGCAGTAGTAAAATCCATAGAGCACTTCCATAAATATCTATACGGAAGAAGGTTCCTGCTGAGAACGGACCACGCGGCTCTAATGTGGCTGCTGCGATTCAAGTCACCGGAGGGACAAGTGGCGAGGTGGATCGAGCGCCTTCAAGAGTACGACTTTGAATCTGCTCATCGTTCTGGAACGAGCCACAGGAATGCGGATGCTTTGTCAAGAAGACCTTGTGATGAAGGCTGCAACCATTGTTCTCGACAAGAAGAGAAGCAGGCAGCGGTGTTAAGGACTACAGTTGTCATCGACAGTTGGCAAGATGCAGAGGTGTCAAAGGAACAGGACGAGGACCCGGACTTGAAACAAATAAAGGAATGGAAAATATCGGGGCGAGGTAGACCGACCTGGCAAGATGTTGCTCCAATGTCGAAGAATGTAAAAACGTACTGGGCCCAATGGAACTCCATTTTAGTGGACAACGGGCTGCTGAAACGGGCATTGGAGAACACGGAAGGAGATCAGCGTAGGCTACAGCTCATCGTTCCAAGGAATAAAGTGCCCGAAGTGCTTAGGGAACTACATGACGGTGTAACTGGCGGCCATCTTGGAGTTCACCGTACATTGGAAAAAGTTCGTGAACGCTTTTACTGGGCAAACCTTAAGGACGATGTGTTAGACTGGTGCAGGCGTTGTGCGACTTGTGCGGCTTCTAACGGACCTACAAGAAGAAAGAGGGCCCCTATGAAGAAGTACAACGTGGGAGCACCGTTCGAGAGGATAGCGATCGACATCGCTGGCCCTTTCCCTGTGACGGACGAAGGTAACCGATATATTCTCGTGGTCATGGACTATTTTTCTAAGTGGGTGGAAGCTTATGCCCTTCCGAATCAAGAGGCAGTCACCGTTGCAGACGTACTTGTGAAGCAGCTCGTCAGCCGGTTTGGAGTACCCATGGAACTTCACGCTGACCAGGGAAGAAACTTTGAGTCTGCAGTCTTCTCTGGGATGTGCGAAGCACTGGGAATACGGAAAACCAGGACGACACCTCTTCACCCTCAATCGGATGGCATGGTGGAGCGCATGAACAGGACAATGGGTCGATATTTGTCTAAAGTGGTCTCCGACCATCAGCGGGACTGGGACCAGTATCTTCACTTGTTCTTGTTAGCCTACCGCAGTTCAGTCCATGAAGCAACGGGGCAGACCCCCGCAAATGTGGTCTTCGGCCGAGAACTTCGTTTGCCTTGTGATCTGAAATTCGGGTTCAAGCCAGACGAGGAAGTTAACGGAGAGGAATACGTCACGAATCTACGGAAGCGGATGGATAATATCCACGAGAAGGTTCGTGCAAACATCCAGGGAGCCAGTGACAGAATGAAGGAGCGTTACGACATCAGGGCAGAGAAAGGTGGATTCCAACCTGGAGATTTGGTCTGGCTACATGATCCTCGAAGAAGGCGAGGCTACTCACCTAAACTTCAGAACTCCTGGGATGGCCCGTTTGAGATCATCAATAGGATAAACGACGTCATCTATAGGATCAGGAAGCAGCCAAAAGGAAAACCCAGGGTAGTCCATTTTAATAGACTGGCCCCATACAAAGGAGACCATGGCCCGACAAAAGACCAGCAAGTCAGGTACCTCAACAACGTGGAGACCAATAAGGTATCAGTTGCACAACCTAAGGTACTAGGTTCCCGTAGAGTAACTCAGATAGTATACAGAGATATCTTCTCGTTACCCGCGGACTATTCTCTGGCCCATTGTGTCGCCGAAGATCTGAGGACTTCCCGAGGGATTGCAACGGTCTTCAGGAAGAAGTTTGCTGGAACTGAGGAACTGGAACGCCAAGGACCACGCGTCGGGAAAGCACTCCACCATACGCACGAAGGCCGACACCTGTTCTACTTAGTTACCAAGTGTGCTACTGATCAGAAGCCCACATATGACGCACTGCGGCGAAGCCTCGACGACCTGCGGAGTAAGCTTCTGAGACTGCGTGTCACCAAGCTCGCGATCCCTAAGTTGGGCTGTGGATATGACGGCCTGGAGTGGAAGGTTGTCAGGAACATGCTTGAACAGATATTCGCCAACTCTGGAGTCGCCATATTGGTGTGCACGTTCAACCCCTGGAAAGGAAATGCGTCTCCATCGAGGGAAGCTCATGACCGCCCGATTTCTCCGGACTATGCTCTGGGGCAGAGCACTTTTAAGGAGGGGGCAGTGTTACGGTCAGAGCGGAAAGCAGGACCGGCTTCTGATCTGCCTAGAGCGGATTAGGCAAACAATGGGATTAAGCGGAAGGGATTATAGAATGGCGTAGAACCTTCTAGATCGGTCTAGGTGGTCCTCGTCCGTGTTCCGAGTAATGCCCCACCACGACCTACCTTGCCTATATAAAAAGGACAGCGTTTTCGGCCGGGGCAGTAGTAATAAGTAGTAATAAGACGAGTCTGTAATAAGCCAGTGAGTAGCAGTCGTTAACTAGTGGCAGTGTGTGTGAGTTAGTTAGTATTAGTATCAGTCTGTAATAAGTGCTTAGTGAGCAACAGTGACAATTAGTGACCGTGTAATAAGTGTAATAAACTGTGTGGCAGTTTGTCATATTTGGAGAGTCTTACGGTCGGTGGACTTTAGTTAGCGAACTGTAAGTGTTAATTTGTAATTGTAAATTATAGTGTAATATTATTGTATTTGTACAAATTTATATAAATAGTTTAGTTACTTAGTATAAACAATATCTTATATTATTTGTATATTATCTTAGAAATTAGATAACATTTAGTAGAATATTATTATTGTAAATTGATATTAGTTTAATAATTTAGTTGTTTTTAATAATCTCATTGTATTCTTTTTAATTTGTTAATAAATATAAGATTGTTGAATTAAGTAATAGTTTAGTCCATTTTACACCCAGTAGCCCGTAACAATATGTATGCATTTCAAAACTGTTATACTTTATACTGTTATATTTATATCTTGACTTGCTACTGTTATTTTTCCTTTATTTACTCTTTAATATCATTTTGGCTATACCTTCTTTCATTTTACTTATATAAACTCCCCAGGAGTCTATTATCTGATGTTTATATATTTTTTCTTTTTAAATACTTTCTGTTTACTTCCTTCCTTTATCTTTGTAAAAAAATCTTTTTGGCATCACCACCGTTGTGTACATTTTCTCTGTAATTTTTTATTCATATATATCCCTCACTTTTGTTCTAAATTTCTACCTCTCTACATATATATTTTTCTCATTTATCATATACTTAGTCTGCAATGTATTTTTATAGTTCTGTTATTTTGTCTGTTTTTCTTTCTTAGCCCTGAAGATGAGCCACAAAGTGGGTCGAAACGTCAGCACATAATTAAATAAGTAACCACTTATTTAGTGTTTTATTTGACTGCACCCCCAACTATTTTCTTCCTTACATCGATCATCCAGTCAACCATTCCTCGCTTCTCTTATTTTATACTTAATTTAAGATAGATTTTATTTTTTTTGGAGCGATTTTATAGAAATATTTAATATAACCTTAAATGTATTAGAACCTTCACACATCAGGAATTTGGAGATCTAGCATTAGCATCACCCACTAGAGCTAGTGTAGTATTAACGAATCTTAAGTTCCACCTTTAATTTCTTGATTTTTAAATGGTTGCAGAAAAAATGTAATATTTAACACGTGAGAAAAGTGCTTACAACACCCTCGTTTATTTATCACACTCGGGTGTAATAAAGTGGCACTTTCCTCACTTGTCAAATAAATAACTGTTCTACTTTTAAGATTTGTTTTCTGTTAAAACATGTTTTTTATTATGTTTAGAATGTATTCTTTCAAAATAAATATTTTTCTTCTATTTATATAAAGTCATCATCGTATAAGAATTGAATCGCAATTTTCTCAACAAACGCTGATCAAAAGTGGATCATACGATTTTTCCTTTATTTCTGATTTTATTAAATTTCTCTACAATCTTCAGAATAAATACGCAATAATCTGTTATAGATAATTGGTTAAAACATTTTTTTTTTCATTTTATCAAATATCATTGTATTTGATTGTTTATGATAACAGCAACAGCTTGCGAAACTATCAAAAATTTCGATAAACAAATTCCTCAATACTTGAATCATGTCAGAATTCTTGACTGATAGGCTGAAATCTCAACGATCATTTATTTTGCTCTAGTTCAGTGCTAAACTATTTCTTGATATGATGTCAGTTTATTGTTTACATTTGGTTTGGCACTCAAAATATTTGTCTTTGTTAATTAAACGAGTATACTATTGTAATTTCCAAAAAGTAGCAATATGACAGAAGCCCCATAAATTCGCACAAATCCAGTTGTGTTCTTTTACTTTTAGATACTACCTTATCCTTGGCCCAATCCTTTATACAGTTTATACAGCTGACACCCCAACTCATTCTAATACTATCCTTACCACGTATGCTGATGATACATGTGTAT
The DNA here is from genome assembly GCA_964056705.1 of Troilus luridus. Classification (NCBI taxonomy): domain Eukaryota; kingdom Metazoa; phylum Arthropoda; class Insecta; order Hemiptera; family Pentatomidae; genus Troilus; species Troilus luridus. Next base: position 3,387,648 of record OZ057412.1, read on the forward strand.
TATCAGTCAACACCAACCCAGTTATTGCATCCCAAAGGCTCCAATCCCATATCACTGATCTTGAAGAATGGTGTCAAAACTGGAGAATTAAAATAAATTCTCAAAAATCCCATCAAATCACTTTTACCTTACGTCGTAAACCAATGACTTCCTGCCCTTCAGTATCCTTTAATAATACCCCACTGGTGCCTGTAGAACAGATCCGATACTTAGGGTTGCACCTCGACAAACGATTAACCTGGAATCCTCATACTAGACTGAAAAGACAAGAAACTGCTCGACGTTTCAGGCTACATCAACACTTACTAGACAAACGCTCTAACCTCCCGATTAACTACAAAAGACTCATCTACATGACCATCATAAGACCTATTTGGACTTACGGAGTAGAGCTTTGGGGCTCCACTAAGCCATCGAATTCCTCTCGTATCCAATCCGTAAAATCCTCAACGCTCCTTATTTTGTTAAGAATAAAGTCATCCATAACGACCTTAATGTCCCATTTGTTGCTGATTTGGCCCGAACCCGGTATCTATCCTTTCATAACAAACTTCATTCCTACTCAAACCCTCTAGTTTCAAACCTAGCTTCCTCTTCGATTCCCGATAATCCTCCGAGGCGTCTGAAAAGAAGATGGCCGCGTGAGCTTCTTAGTTGAACTAGTGATTTGAGTACTACCAGTGGGTTGTTTCTCAACTTGCCATTACTCATGTCATTTTGTATCACATAGCCTATTTACTGGATGTATTTTTTTTTTATACAGTTGTAAATATCAATAAATAAATTAAAAAAAAAAAAAAAAAAAAAAAAGATGCTACCTTATTTCCTCAGATCTTACCATACTACATAAGATATATATTATTCAAACTAAACTGTGGTTAATGAATGGTAAACAAATAAAGAAGTTATACATATCGACGGGGTCCCTTTGTACAAGCGAGATGTCAAACCTGAGGAGATTTGAACTTACATCACTCACCTGTAAACTTCAGTTTTTGATATTTCACTATGTACGTAGGGACCGTCGATATATTGTTCTGTATCTTTTATCGTCCATTGAATAATATGGTCAAATGCAAAATATAAATATTGTCTCTTTTATTAATTGTTATTTTTAAATCATTGGTATGAAGAGAAAAGATTTGCCCTGGCCGGGATTCGAACCAGGGTCGTCTACGTCTCCGTTGCAGTGCTCTAAGCCTCTGAGAGAACGGATTTGTCTGACTTGCGACCCCTGGTAGCTCTGTGGTTTAGAGCACTGCAACGGAGACGCAGACGACTCGGGTTCGAATCCAGGCCAGGGCAAATCTTTTCTCTTCAAAACAAAAATATTTCAATGGAAATATTTTATTTATTTTAAAGTAAATGGCTGCCATAAAATGAAAAAAATAATAATAATTTTCTCTTGAGTAACATACCTAATTCTGTTTTTAAACTACTTATCTATTCGATTTATAATAAATACAACAATAAGTATTTCATATGTTATATAACATTGTATTGTGTATAAAATAAATCAAATTAATGTATTTTTAAGCGTATATAAATACGCTTATATATACGCTTATAAATACGCTTATTACCCAACAATAGTGACGCTAGACTGCCGTAAACAACTTTTATGATCCTACGTCTCTTCGTTAATTGCTACCATGATCGAATTGACAGAATTAGAACGAGGGCGAAACTTGTTTGTTAATTAACGTTCTTCGGGGGCTAGAGAACTGGTCAGGGTTTAGTCTTATATATATATATATATATATATATATATATAGTCAAACGTAGTGACTTGGAGTTGAAGAGCTGTAAAAGGCAAAATCGTTATGGACAAATTTTGTTGACGTTGACTGGACTAAGATGCATTCCCAACTGAGACTCTTTTCGTCGCACAGACTCCAAAGTTAACTTCCAGCCCTACGAGCGACAAAAAGGTATAGTGTGCCGTATATTAGACGTCAAGCAAGCATGTCCAAACCATTGGTATTTATTTTTTAAAATAAATAATTTTATTTTTGATGCTGTATTCATTGTACCTTAATATATCTGTTAAAATAAATGTTCTTAGATTCACTTCAACAAAATATTATAAAAAGATGAACATTTTATTATCTGTGTTAAATAAAGACAGGTATTCCTACAATGCGTAGTTTAATGGTCGTTCCAAAGAGTTGAAGATGGATACGATATTGTAATTTGTACTCCATAGAATTAAAAAAAAAGAGAAAAAAATCACAACAGACATATGTTTGTCGACTACTCTCAATGACAGCTTCGAAGAATTGTCAAGATAAATTCTTCAATATCCGGTTGTTGGGAGAGTTCTTGGAGCTTTGCCCAACACTTCCTGTTACCAGATGCTTTCCAATAATTTATTTTAAGAAAACATTTGTTATTTGTCAATATCTGTTAGTATCCAAACAAAAAATTATAGCCAACTTTAAAAAAATTAACAAGCTTGAGTACAGTTACAATTGGAGCAATATTTTGGGCATGCTTTACCGCCTATTTACGTAATTCGGATTTTCACCTTATATTATCAAAATAAATATGAGAGAATAATACATGATATATTATAGGAGCAACATTGGTATAAAACCAGCTGATATATAATAGAGGATCTGCGAATATAAATATGTTATTAAATATTTGGTATATTGTTACGGGCTACCGGGTGTAAAATGGACTAAACTATTACCTAATTCAAGAATCTAATATTTATTAACAAATTAAAAAGAATACAATGAGATTATTTAAAACAATTAAATTATTAAACTAATATCAATATTACAATAATAATATTCTACTAAATGTTATCTAATTTCTAAGATAATAGGATATTGCTAATACTAAATAACTAAACTATTTATATATAAATTCGTACAAATACAATAATCTTACACTATAGTTTACAATTACAAATTATCACTTACAGTTCGCTAACTAAAGTCCACCGACCGTAAGACTCTCCAAATATGACAAACTGACCCACAGTTTATTACACTTATTAAACGGCCACTAATTGTCACTGTTGCTCACTAAGCACTTATTACAGACTGATACTAACTCACTGTAACTCACACGCACTATCACTAGTTAACGACTGCTTATTACTACTGGCTTATTACTGACTGGGCTTATTACTCACTGACTTATTACTGACTGGGCCGGCCGAACAGCTGGCCTTTTATATAGGCAAAGTAGATTGGGGTGGGGACACCTAGAATATTCCAGGCCGATCGAGTAGGCTCTACGACATTCTATAATCCCTTCCGCTTAATCCCATTGTTTGCCTAATCTTCTCAGCCGGCCCTCCTCCCCGCTCTGACCGTAACAATATATTCCGCAGGTTGTCGCTTCGAGTTGAGTCACATTAGGTTTTAACTTTTCAATAATTTTCCTATTAATATTTTTCAAAAATACAAGTTGTCATAAGCTTTAGTATGGAAAGAAATATAGTTATGGGAAATGTGTATACTTAATATTCTAGACATGAAAGTTTCAAAAAACATACTTCGAAATGTTAGTTGGAACTTTTATTTCTTGGTGAAATGATTTTTTTCTAATTAAGGGTCTACCTTCTTTATTGAGACTTGATCTCCAGGCCCTCAGGGTCGATTTCCAACCGTGATCATAATAAATAAATATAATATTTTTTTTTCAAAAATGCACCGATTATTAGGTACAGGCCAAAAAGTGAAATAGCTCCGAAAATTTCGAGGTTTTTTGCCCACCAAAAGGTTTCCCATCCGTTTTTTCCGGATTTACACAACTCAGACATGCCCTTACAACATATCAAAAATGCAACTCTTCGATTATTCGTGACCCTCTAACTCCTGGCCGCTGGCCTATATTTGGACTATTTGGAAAAAATGACCAAGGGGCGTAACCCAGAATCTATAAGACCTAAATGCCTCTTTATGTGCTATAATTAACGATAATTAAATTTACTACAACTCTATTTCACTTGACTTTCATCGTAGGATCACTAAAAATGAGCAATTTTCAATGGGACGTAACTCAAAATCTATTAAAGTGACAGAGCTATTGGGCTCAAATCATAGAAAATTTAATCTAAGTTAAAAATGGATACTATAGTTTTTTTATTAAAAAACGCACCGATTAGGAGATATAAGCAAAAAACTGAAATAACTCGGTAAATTTCGAGCTTTTTTGGCCACTAAACGTTTTCCCATCCGATTTTTTCAGTAGCAAACTTGGATTTCCACTAGTCAGATGGAACATACAACATATCAAAAATACAGCTCTCTTCAATTTATTGCGACCTAAAGCCCTTTTTTGGTACTTGGCCGCTGGTGGCATCGTCCGATAAGCTTATTGAACTAGCTCGTCCCCTTGTTAAGAAACATAGAAAAATTAATTAATCTATTTGTTATTGTTTTATTTTTATATTTATCCATTTTTTAATCTTATTTCATCCTCCTCGTTATTTAGTTTATCTTCTCCATGGAAACGCTAACAAACATTAAAATGCTGGCAAACATTAAAATAATTTCAAACTTATAATCATATTTCTTTTTACTAGCTCTATCTGCTACCTCCTTCTCTTCTAAGCTAGTTCATTATCCATATTTCATTTTATTAATATTTTCTTTTACCTAAAGATTATTTCTTTATGGGTTTGTTGTCTTTTAACTAGACAGTTGAAAACAATGCGCTACAGTTCCTCATTGTTTAGCCTATGAATGTTATCGTTTTCTAATTTTCTTTTTTGAAATAAAAGACATTTTCTTCATCACACATATACACATATAGTACCCCTTTGGCCTTTATAAAATTATTTTTCTATTCTATTTCTGTTTTATTGCTATGTGTGAGCATATGCTTTCTTTAAAAAAAAACCCTCCAAATAGTAAACTGTTTATGTTTGTTGGGCTTTCGACTTTTATAAATGTAAACACTTATAAATCGTCTCTCAATCACCAATTTTTTTTTGTTAAAAAATTATTTTTCTATTCGCCATTTCACTTCAACGCTTACTTGACGAAGGCTATGAGCTCCCAATTAATTACAAAAGACTCATATACATGACAATCATTAAACCCATTTGGACTTACGGAGTAGAGCTTTGTGGCTCCACTAAGCCGTCGAATTCCTCTCGTATCCAATCTTAACAATACAAAATCCTAAATACTCCTTACTTTGTTATGGATAAAGTTTTAATTAGCTAATTTTTCAATTTCTGATAATCCTTGGAGGCGTCAGAAAAGAAGACTGCCTCGTGACCTTCTAACTTAAATCTTTTATTAGAGTCCTCTCCAGGGAGTAGTTTCTCTAGTTGCCATTATGCAATGCTGGTATATATCATAAATGATATTTTCTTGTTGCATTACTTAATACAGTTTTAAATTTCAATAAATAAATCTAAAAACTAAATAAATATATGAATAATAATAAAAACTCTGCAAGACTGTTATTCAGTAGCTTCAGATATTTATTAAACAATTATTAATTATTCGAATATTGTTTCAATTGTCTGCTCGTCTCCTTGTTCATATGCTGATTCGTATTATGGAGATCAGCTGGTGCAAAAACATGTGTTCTTGGCTCAATTAATTGGGACTAAACTACGTCTTTTCTCCCTGTGCATTAGAAATTGAGTCAAAAAGTAAACTTTATTACCTAGGGAATAAAGTAAAAAGATGACAACCTAATTCGTCTAAATAATTTAGGTTTTGCACTGAAAAAGTTGAGGGTTAGGTTGGTACACCTGCCATTAAAATCACCTGTTGTTTCAAAACACCAAAACTGATAAACAGAAGTTCATTTGTGTTCAGGTTGTGTAAGTTATGGATCCACCACATATTGTACAAGAAGCAAATAATGTTATTTCAAATTAAATGCCAGTTAAATCAAGTAAGATTTATAATAAAACGTAAGATGACTTCAAAAAATTGCTGAAAATTTAACAATTCAAAATTCTAATAATTGCATATTTAATTTCAGTTTTTGAATTTATTGTAAAACATAAGATAATATAAAATATTATAGCGTATAGTTTGTCTTTTTACATCCCTTCTGGGGATAAAATCTTCTCGGGACCCCTCGGGACTAAATTGATCATTATTCCCAGCAATACTTTACTCCCTCGGCTTGGCCTCGTGAGTAAAAGTAAATATTCCCTCGCATTCGCTCGGGTACAAACTTACAGCTGAAGGAATAATGATCTTCTTTAGTCCCTAGGTGGATAAATAACTATTATATATTCTTTTATACTATATTCACATATCGCAGTATCGCTAACTGCAAATTTGACGTCAATAATTTTTCTTCTCGATTCGTAGAAATAATAGATTTATTTGATAAGTTATTACAGGTTTCTAAATCTGTTGGCCAAACTTGGAATCATCACAGCTTCTACTGTATCTCCCTGCACAACAGCTGGCTCAGAAGTAGTACTAACTTTACTATGCACTGACTCCAATATCCTTCAAGTGTTACTGATTTTTTTTGTTTTCTGACAATAACTAAACAGGTTTTTAAGATTTACCTATGTTTTTTCTTCTTCTGCTTTTTAACTCTACTCCAAAGTATTGTATTTGGGTGATTCGGTATTCAATTTCTTTTTCGTATGAGGACTTGAAACTAAGTCGAGCTCAAAATAGGTATCCTAAGAGATATTTTATGCTAACTACTTGGTAACGATCCCAATGTTCCACGTACTCAAGTGCATTTAAATTCCTTTTAATCCGGTTTTTGGAATCAACTATGCGTACTAACTACTTGAAGGCTTTACATTCCTCGGTAAGCGAACGATCTACAGAATTTTTTTTTTTTAAAATCTATAGAGGCAATATTTTTTGAGGTCTTGAATCTAAAATTTAATAAGTTATTCTCAATTAGATATTTTCCATGTACAACTAGATTGAAGAAAGAGACTACAGATTCTTCAATGGATTTGGTACTACTTAGTTTGGGTAGCTCCACTAAGCCATCGAATTCCTCTCGTATTCAAATCCAAAATCCTTCGTAAATTACTCAATGCTCCTTACTTTGTTACGAACAAAGTAATCCATAATGATCTTAATGTACCATTTGTCGCTGACTTGGCCTGAATCCGATATCAATCTTTCCATGACAAACTTAATTTTAACTCAAACCCATTAGATTCAAACCAGGAAACCTCTTCAATTCCTGATAATCCTGCAAGGCGTCTGAAAAGAAGATGGTCTCGTGACCTAATTTCAACTTTTTATTTGAGTACTATAAACTACTGTTTATTCATGCCAATCCTGTCACTTATTTGTTGTATTGTTATAATACAGTTGTAAATTTCTATGAATAAATAATTAATTAGCGCCCACCCCAGCTGCCATGCCAACAAAATTTGCCTGTGTAATGTATTTTTTTATATCACGTAGCGGCCACTAAGGACCACGCGAATATCATTGGTTAGGCTTCTTTGGGAGTCTTGATTTTCTTTCTTCCCATCTCAGCTAATGTACTTTATTATATAGAAATTATAAAAATTAAAATAAAACCAAATATTTCTTTATATACGAATTGATTATCTTGTACGTTAGATAATTGCACGGAATTAGGTAGCGTCTTCGGTGAAATCCATCGATATTCCAACCCATTTACACGAAACCTCGACAAATTATATACCTAAACCTTCCTGGTTCTATCTATTGGTGAATATCACATGAAAATTCGTGCAGTAGTTATTGAGTTTACCGCGAACAAACGCGGCCGAGGACTTTGTTTTATTATATGAATGGATATGGCGTCATCATAAAATAATAATAATTTAATTTTATCAATTCGATTTATGTTATTCTAAGTCTTTGCGATAATGAAATGGTTTGTGACGCCGAAGCGAGTGCACATAGATAGCACTTGATGACGTAGTCCGGTTTCCCACGACCGGAGAGTCCAAGCGCACTCTGATTAGTTAAAGCGGACCGCTTATCAATTATCTCATTATGTCTGTGACAGCGGTCTGGGGGAGGTCTCGTCTGCATTAGAGATAATGTGTTGATAATAATGCAATATTAAGTTTTCTTTATTTTATTCAGAGTGCGTGGTAGTGCAGTGTATAGAGCGCTGAATTGATGAGATGAAGATCTCAGCCTCGCCTGTGTTAGAGCCAGTTGTGGCAGATAAATTCTTTAATCTGTTAACAGTAGTAGATCGCATAGTGTGGGGTCCGAATAATCTCCTGGGAGTCGTTCAGACTCTATAAAATGGGAAGCCTTTATAGAAAAGCCTGCTGGTTCAATTTAGTACGGTTTCTACCATGTACTGAACCAAAGACCCTTCATGTGTTGTAGTGGTACAGATCTACTTTTGTTAGTTTAAAATATTTTTTTAAATGGTCAGATTAATTATATAGTCAACTATTTTCCACTTAAATGCATTTTTTATTCTTTTATTTTTTAATTGATATCCCCATCATATATTTAAAAACTATAGACTTTTTATGCTAGCATAAAATAATAAATATTAATCATAAAAAGAGAACAGAATAGTCATCTTTTAAAAATGTTTTATTATGCGTCCTGTCCACCCAGGCTACACAGATACATTCCTCGCATAACACTCGAAAATTACAAACAATTACACAGGTCCCACTCCAAATTAACACAATTTTTAACAGAACACGGAAACACAAAACAGTATTTGAAACGATTTAACATTATTAGAACAGACGCGTGTGATGAAGATGGACAGACCCACACTTTTAGACACATAGTGTATGACTGTTCACGATACAACCGAAATTCTTAAATTAAATTCAAGAATTAAATTATTGGAGTGCTATCGATGGGTAGTTTCTCCACAAGTGTTTTCATGTCATATTCTACATTTTTGCACATTTACTTGATATAATACCATTATAGTTGTAAATATCATTGAATTAAATAAAAAAAAAAAAAAAAAGAATTAAATTGATAAAGAACATAATACTCAAACGAGGGACTTGGGCTGAGACAGAACATATAATTTTTCTATATTTAAAACTATCATTTAGAAAAGACATTGATTTCGATCTACTCTATTTGTTTTTAGTTATATAAATTTTATTATAAAAAACCTCTTGCTGCGCTTAAAATACTCATTTTTGTTTATTTTTATATTTGTTAAATTTTATTTAATTTTTTTAAATTGTATACTAAACTAATTTTAATTTTATTCTCACATGTAAATAATTTAGTCAAACTGTATTTTTTAAAATTTCTTATATGGTCTAAAATGTATTCTGTAATTAAAATACTAAACTATTCTGTAATTATTGAAATCACATGTAATGACAAGTAATATGGTTATTTAAGCATGGAGTGTGTCCTAATATTAATAAACGGTCCCTCCATGGTGTTACCATCGGGGAAAAAAATAAAAAAATTATGCGTCCTGTGATATGCAAAAAGGCTAGGTCATAGCATTGTCTTAAACTTAAGAAATAGTCTATTAATCCCTTATAGTCCCTTATAATTCGAGCGATGATATAAAAAGTCAAATTTTCAAATCATTCCTAGACTTGTAGTTAACCATAGGGTGTAAGTTGATCCCTAGTTGATGATAACTTTGGAAATTAATAATATAGTATTACATTTCCAGATACATCTATGCTTTGTTCACTAATTCTTGGGACAAGTTTTTAGATTTAAATTGTTTTAAGTATTGTTAACAGCCCTCTGGGATCTGGAAACCCTCCTGGGGATCACCCAGCCATAATTGGGGGGAGGAGAAGCCTTACAGTTGAGCGTAATCGAGGACAAATCACTTCCCTACACAACTGTTGTTTAAGAAACAGTACAGCCTATGCCATGCATTGAACTCAAGACATTCATGGGTTTTAGTATTATAGTTTTTTGTGGGAGCGGAATGACTCAGTGGTAGAGCACTGAGTTGCCATGCCGGAATTCCTGGTTCAAATCCCGCTGAAGGCAGTACTTTTATTTAGTCTGTTTGCAGCCGGAGATGGATTATATAGGATATAGGGCCCTCCTGGGGCGGACCCAGCCCCTCTATATAAAACTAGGGTACCCAAAATAAAGGGGGGGGGCGATCTGGCGTTTGAGCGTGACCTAGGACAAGTCACCTCCTTGTCCATGAATCAGTACAGTCTTTTTTACCATGTACTGAACACCAGACTCGTTCACGGGTTGTAGTGGTGGTACAGGATTGTTGTTGTTTTTTTGTGTGTTATCTAAATATTACTTGGTATTTAATATTACACACCCCTACGTAATGAACTTTTCTTCTCCCTGAAAAATAAAACTTTGGACCAAATGTTTATTTTTAAACTGGCCAATAAGGATTCTTCAAGTCAGATGAATGGTTTATTTGTTGGTATTTTTATTTTTTAATTGTGGTCCACGATAGAGTAGTATTCTGTGATGAAAATATATGTGTGTATATATATATATATATATAATAGAGATAAATAATTTAATACTGTATCTATGGCGAGTGTATATCTAACCACAGATGAATGCAGTGCCAGCGATATTTCTCTCCGTTCTACGCGAATCGTTCATCTTCCCTTATATGTTTATATTGTATTTAAAGTTTAAAGTATATATTATATTATGAAATATATATTATGTATTCCATGGATTAGTACATAGTGAGGTGATACATGATGCAAATCCTTTTAAACATCTCTGATTAATGCGTTACTAAACATTCTCTAAGAAGAACTGACAACATTATAAGAAGGCAGAACTTCCTATAGGGAAATTCTTTATTACAATTATAGTTGACATGTTCTTCTTCCTGCCTAACAATAACCATTACCTCACCTTGCTAATCAATTCACCCCTCCTACAACAACAACGTAACTGTGATGTTGTTCGCGTTAGATCCCAGGCGGTTCAGTCAACTGGGTAATACGTTATGAAGATGTTGTGCTACGCCGGTCTAAGGTATTGTATCTTTTGTAGAGTATATGTATGTATTTGTTCGTGTGAAGGCTAAAATGCATTAGAACTTTTGTATTCAATTTTATTATAAATAATGTTTTTTCATTAATTGTTATTTTTATGGTAATTTTTTAAAAATCTTTTTGTTTTGGAGAGAAAAGATTTGCCCTGGCTGGGATTCGAACCCGGATCGTCTGCTTCACCGTAGCAGTGCTTTAAGCTACTGAGCTACCAGGGGTCGTATCCAAGTCAGACGGATACGACGGTCCGAAGAGAACGGATTTTTGCGGACCCCTGGTAGCTCAGTGGCTTAGAGCACTTCTGCGGTGAACAGGCGACCCGGGTTCGAATCCCGGCCAGGACTAATCTTTTCTCTTCAAAACAAAAATATTTAAAAATTTTACTATAACTTTGCATGACTATAAAAACATTTATAGTTAAATTTAAATTCACGTCGAGTTAACAGATTATGCTAATTCTTATTAATCTCTGATTAATGGGTTACTACATTTTTATAACTCTGATTATATTCTTACCTCGGAGGTAAAGGACACGATTCATGGTTTTGTATTTGTTCACAAGATCCAATTTTCCAACTTTGAACTATTAAAATTTGTTCCTTGTAGCTTTAAGAAAATTGATCACATTGTCATCAGCATTGCTACAATATTGGATGTGTATATATGAAGGATTAGCGAATCCACACGTTCGATGCCTATGAAAACATCCATACATCCATCAACTGATTACCAACCAAACCATTTGATTAATCATTTTTATTTTTAAGAAAAAATATTTGTCTTGGCCGGGATTCGAACCCGGGTCGTAAATTTGATTAATCACTCACTCTCACATCCTATCCTTCAGACGTCTACTCAACAATTATTAACATTTTATGAATTTCTTCGGTACTAAGCCCAAATATTTGTTTTTTTTTATTCACTTGAGCAACTTTATGCTGCTATGGCTAATCGGACGATGCTACAGTGTCATAATTTTTGCCTGTGCAGGTTGAATTAGGATAAGGTCCTTTAACCAGCACAGTCTCGGGACCGCCATTTCACCTTCCTCGAAGGTCTTAGGTCTTAGTAAATCCTAAGACGACCTGTCTGACAACCCGCCAACTTTACAATCCCATATCCACCTATGCTATCACTTCAGTAAAGATAAGCCCGTATTGTATTACCCAAAGGACTCGTCCTTTTTTGTACCGAGCATTCTGGGAAATATTTTTTTTTTCGAATATATTCAGTAGTTGCTCATCCTTTATACTTTGTGGCCAAATTTCTCAGATAGTTTCATAAACCCCAATTATTAATTTTATGGATAAATAGCATGAGTTGTGTAATTTGTGTTAATATGTATATTATGAAGAGAAAAGATATGGCCGGGATTCGAACCCGGGTCTCCAACATTTCCGTCGTGGTGATCTGCCTACTGAGCTATCCTGATTCGTACCTCGGTCAGACAAATCCATTCTCTTCACTGATCCTATATCCCCATGTTCTCGCAATTTGCGATGTATACGAGGGGAAGAATGTTCATTAAACGTTACTTTAATTAGGATCTCGCCGTTTCAGGCTATTTTTTTTGTTTTCTGACAATAACTAAACAGGTTTTTAAGATTTACCTATGTTTTTTCTTCTTCTGCTTTTTAACTCTACTCCAAAGTATTGTATTTGGGTGATTCGGTATTCAATTTCTTTTTCGTATGAGGACTTGAAACTAAGTCGAGCTCAAAATAGGTATCCTAAGAGATATTTTATGCTAACTACTTGGTAACGATCCCAATGTTCCACGTACTCAAGTGCATTTAAATTCCTTTTAATCCGGTTTTTGGAATCAACTATGCGTACTAACTACTTGAAGGCTTTACATTCCTCGGTAAGCGAACGATCTACAGAATTTTTTTTTTTTAAAATCTATAGAGGCAATATTTTTTGAGGTCTTGAATCTAAAATTTAATAAGTTATTCTCAATTAGATATTTTCCATGTACAACTAGATTGAAGAAAGAGACTACAGATTCTTCAATGGATTTGGTACTACTTAGTTTGGGTAGCTCCACTAAGCCATCGAATTCCTCTCGTATTCAAATCCAAAATCCTTCGTAAATTACTCAATGCTCCTTACTTTGTTACGAACAAAGTAATCCATAATGATCTTAATGTACCATTTGTCGCTGACTTGGCCTGAATCCGATATCAATCTTTCCATGACAAACTTAATTTTAACTCAAACCCATTAGATTCAAACCAGGAAACCTCTTCAATTCCTGATAATCCTGCAAGGCGTCTGAAAAGAAGATGGTCTCGTGACCTAATTTCAACTTTTTATTTGAGTACTATAAACTACTGTTTATTCATGCCAATCCTGTCACTTATTTGTTGTATTGTTATAATACAGTTGTAAATTTCTATGAATAAATAATTAATTAGCGCCCACCCCAGCTGCCATGCCAACAAAATTTGCCTGTGTAATGTATTTTTTTATATCACGTAGCGGCCACTAAGGACCACGCGAATATATAGGATATAGGGCCCTCCTGGGGCGGACCCAGCCCCTCTATATAAAACTAGGGTACCCAAAATAAAGGGGGGGGCGATCTGGCGTTTGAGCGTGACCTAGGACAAGTCACCTCCTTGTCCATGAATCAGTACAGTCTTTTTTACCATGTACTGAACACCAGACTCGTTCACGGGTTGTAGTGGTGGTACAGGATTGTTGTTGTTTTTTTGTGTGTTATCTAAATATTACTTGGTATTTAATATTACACACCCCTACGTAATGAACTTTTCTTCTCCCTGAAAAATAAAACTTTGGACCAAATGTTTATTTTTAAACTGGCCAATAAGGATTCTTCAAGTCAGATGAATGGTTTATTTGTTGGTATTTTTATTTTTTAATTGTGGTCCACGATAGAGTAGTATTCTGTGATGAAAATATATGTGTGTATATATATATATATATATAATAGAGATAAATAATTTAATACTGTATCTATGGCGAGTGTATATCTAACCACAGATGAATGCAGTGCCAGCGATATTTCTCTCCGTTCTACGCGAATCGTTCATCTTCCCTTATATGTTTATATTGTATTTAAAGTTTAAAGTATATATTATATTATGAAATATATATTATGTATTCCATGGATTAGTACATAGTGAGGTGATACATGATGCAAATCCTTTTAAACATCTCTGATTAATGCGTTACTAAACATTCTCTAAGAAGAACTGACAACATTATAAGAAGGCAGAACTTCCTATAGGGAAATTCTTTATTACAATTATAGTTGACATGTTCTTCTTCCTGCCTAACAATAACCATTACCTCACCTTGCTAATCAATTCACCCCTCCTACAACAACAACGTAACTGTGATGTTGTTCGCGTTAGATCCCAGGCGGTTCAGTCAACTGGGTAATACGTTATGAAGATGTTGTGCTACGCCGGTCTAAGGTATTGTATCTTTTGTAGAGTATATGTATGTATTTGTTCGTGTGAAGGCTAAAATGCATTAGAACTTTTGTATTCAATTTTATTATAAATAATGTTTTTTCATTAATTGTTATTTTTATGGTAATTTTTTAAAAATCTTTTTGTTTTGGAGAGAAAAGATTTGCCCTGGCTGGGATTCGAACCCGGATCGTCTGCTTCACCGTAGCAGTGCTTTAAGCTACTGAGCTACCAGGGGTCGTATCCAAGTCAGACGGATACGACGGCCCGAAGAGAACGGATTTTTGCGGACCCCTGGTAGCTCAGTGGCTTAGAGCACTTCTGCGGTGAACAGGCGACCCGGGTTCGAATCCCGGCCAGGACTAATCTTTTCTCTTCAAAACAAAAATATTTAAAAATTTTACTATAACTTTGCATGACTATAAAAACATTTATAGTTAAATTTAAATTCACGTCGAGTTAACAGATTATGCTAATTCTTATTAATCTCTGATTAATGGGTTACTACATTTTTATAACTCTGATTATATTCTTACCTCGGAGGTAAAGGACACGATTCATGGTTTTGTATTTGTTCACAAGATCCAATTTTCCAACTTTGAACTATTAAAATTTGTTCCTTGTAGCTTTAAGAAAATTGATCACATTGTCATCAGCATTGCTACAATATTGGATGTGTATATATGAAGGATTAGCGAATCCACACGTTCGATGCCTATGAAAACATCCATACATCCATCAACTGATTACCAACCAAACCATTTGATTAATCATTTTTATTTTTAAGAAAAAATATTTGTCTTGGCCGGGATTCGAACCCGGGTCGTAAATTTGATTAATCACTCACTCTCACATCCTATCCTTCAGACGTCTACTCAACAATTATTAACATTTTATGAATTTCTTCGGTACTAAGCCCAAATATTTGTTTTTTTTTATTCACTTGAGCAACTTTATGCTGCTATGGCTAATCGGACGATGCTACAGTGTCATAATTTTTGCCTGTGCAGGTTGAATTAGGATAAGGTCCTTTAACCAGCACAGTCTCGGGACCGCCATTTCACCTTCCTCGAAGGTCTTAGGTCTTAGTAAATCCTAAGACGACCTGTCTGACAACCCGCCAACTTTACAATCCCATATCCACCTATGCTATCACTTCAGTAAAGATAAGCCCGTATTGTATTACCCAAAGGACTCGTCCTTTTTTGTACCGAGCATTCTGGGAAATATTTTTTTTTTCGAATATATTCAGTAGTTGCTCATCCTTTATACTTTGTGGCCAAATTTCTCAGATAGTTTCATAAACCCCAATTATTAATTTTATGGATAAATAGCATGAGTTGTGTAATTTGTGTTAATATGTATATTATGAAGAGAAAAGATATGGCCGGGATTCGAACCCGGGTCTCCAACATTTCCGTCGTGGTGATCTGCCTACTGAGCTATCCTGATTCGTACCTCGGTCAGACAAATCCATTCTCTTCACTGATCCTATATCCCCATGTTCTCGCAATTTGCGATGTATACGAGGGGAAGAATGTTCATTAAACGTTACTTTAATTAGGATCTCGCCGTTTCAGGCTACTTCAGCATTTACTAGATAAACGTTCTAAGCTCCCAATTAACTACAAGAGACTCATTTACATGACAATCATTAGACCCATCTGGACTTACGGAATAGAGCTTTGGGGCTCCACTAAGCCATCGAATTCCTCTCGTATCCAATCCCTACAATCCAAAATCCTTCGTAAAATCCTCAACGCTCCTTATTTTGTTAAGAATAAAGTCATCCATAACGACCTTAATGTCCCATTTGTTGCTGATTTGGCCCGAACCCGGTATCTATCCTTTCATAATAAACTTGATTCCCACTCAAACCCTCTAGTTTCAAACCTAGCTTCCTCTTCGATTCCCGATAATCCTCCGAGGCGTCTGAAAAGAAGATGGCCTCGTGACCTTCTAAACTGAACTTTTTAATTTGAGTACTACCACTGGGTAGTTTCTCTACTTGTCTTCTCATGTCAATGTATTCACTCATTATATTTACTAGATGTATTTTGTATACAGTTGTAAATTTCAATAAATAAATTAAAAAAAAAAATTAATTAGGATCTTGTTGACTTACGTCTTATAATTACTTATTATAATTTACTTTATTTTTTTTATTAATTGCTATAATTTTTAAATATTTTAGAATCGGAGAAATAATATAAGTGTTAAGACATTTTTTTTTTGTTTATTATTACCGTCTGTTGTTATTCTCTTTCTGATTGGTGAAATGTCAATATCGAGTTATGTTTTGCTTTCTATTATTGTAGAGACTTAATAATGAAATTATTTCATAAAAGTTCATGTAATATATATTTACATGGGCACAGGAGAAATTATGTAAGCTTTTTTGTAACCTACACTTAATAGTTAAGTACATGTTTTTTTGTAACACATGTTGTATTTATAATTAGTTCTTTGTTTTATCGTCACTTCATTGCATTCTTATATTCTAATGAAACATCATGAATTCAGTTTATTAAGGTATTTTTTATTTTTTCTAATTGTATTTTTATATTAATTTTTGTTATTTGTTACTGACTATTTATTTTGTTTAATAAATTTTCAGACATTTGGATGTTTAAACTGTAATTACTCTTTATATATATAGAATAATTACATTATATAATAATACAGAATTACATTAACTGAATTGACGATGTTTCATTAGAATATCGGAATGCAATGAAGTGACAATAAAACAAAAGACTAAATAATTCATATAATGCAATTATTGTAGCATAACACATCAAAGGTTAAATAAAACTGATAGTAATATTACCAATAACAAAAAGATAGTAAATTTAGAATTTCGTATTAAGGATATTTGTAACACCTAGTTACATATACTGTATATTCCGTTTAACCACGAATGGGGTAAATGGAGTTTAATTAACTCCATGATTCCAAACTTGGATTAACTTTAAGGACTAACTCTTTCTCGACGTAGGACGAAGCATGCCTACGCTACGTTGGCCCCACTCCTTCGAGAATAACCATGACATCAGGTCTTTGCATCTAGGCGTGATAACTTCTCATTACGAAGTCCGATCTCGTAGGACTTTCTAAGTCGTAAAGTCATGCCTTGTGAGGTTGATGGACGTCTATAGCGGTATCTCCGTTCATTCTTCTACTACTCAGTATTGTGGGAAATTGTCTAAATTCAACGTTGATTCAACAAAAGAATGAATTAACAGCCATTGGACAAAGATAGTCTTTAGATCAGATACTATATAATTGGGAAAGTTACTAAACTAATCTATGAGCTCACCGATGACAATGCAAATCCATCAGGCCATCGACGAAAACAAACTGGTCGTTTCGTGGAAGAAAATGGTCCGGGCGGAATAAATTTCTCTTAAATTGGGAGAAATGTTTATTAAAGAGTCGACGTTTTGAGCCTCATTGCAGGTCTTCTTTAGGGCTAATTATGCAAAATACAGCCTACTAAAAATTACTAAATTACGGTAAATGTTTATGTTAATAATAATAATGCAATTATGATAACTTCCACATCATATTCTACAATATATGATACTCTATTTAAGGAAAAAAAAGATAGAGAAGAAAAAAACGATATTCCATTCAATATTTGTTTTTTTTTTAACTTTACAAATGATTAAAAAAACGTTTCGACATTTATTTGTAATTCTCAATTTCAGCAATTCCTCATACAACTTCATTAAAACGTTTTTTAATCATTTGTAAAGTTTAAAAAAACAAATATTGACTGGAATATGTTTTTTTTCTTCTCTATCCTATTATATATATCAAGAAGATTGAGTTCAGTATATAATTAAAATCTTATAGGGAAAGTAAGAGTAAAAAATAAATTTATGTTTAGAGTTGGCCAAAAATATTATTTAGTGTTCATATTTGTATTCTATCAAAATATATTTGAATAAACACTTTTGTTGCAATTAGGCCTCAACATTTAAATATAGAACTTTAGATACTTGAAATCTGTTGCACAAACATCATCTTCACCTTGAGTGACCTTCGTCAATCTCGATGATAACCAAGAGAGACTCTTTAATTTATATCGCTATTTTTAGAGACCAAGTTGGAAGCTGAGACTTCAAGGCAGACTGATTTCATCAGTTATTTTTTATCTGAATTTTTTATTTATTAGGGATTCGTTTTTTATTTTTTCTCAAAAACTATACAATTTTTTTTTTTATACATAAAATATGTCAATATTTTATTGTTTAGACCAAGACTTTTATATAGTCTGTTTGCAGCCGGAGATGGAACATATAGGACCAAGGACCCTCCTGGGGCTCACCCAGCCTCTATAAAATATTATAAAAATACAGTATAGTCTCTACCATGTAATGAACCCCAGACCTGTTCACGGGTTTTCGTGGTACATGTTTTATATATTTTTAAAATAGTTTATCCGCTCGACGTTTCAGGCTACTTCAACACTTACTAGACAAACGCTCTAACCTCCCAATTAACTACAAAAGACTCATCTACATGACCATCATAAGACCTATTTGGACCTACGGAGTAGAGCTTTGGGGCTCCACTAAGCCATCGAATTCCTGTCGTATCCAATCCCTACAGTCCAAAATCCTTCGTAAAATCCTCAACGCTCCTTATTTTGTTAAAAATACCGTCATCCATAATGACCTTAATGTCCCATTTGTTGCTGATTTGGCCCGAACCCGGCATCTTTCCTTTCATAACAAACTTCATTCCCACTCAAACCCTCTAGTTTCAAACCTAGCTTCCTCTTCGATTCCCGATAATCCTCCGAGGCGTCTGAGAAGAAGATGGCCACGTGACCTTCTTAGTTGAACTAGTGATTTGAGTACTACCAGTGGGTAGTTTCTCAACTTGCCATTACTCATGTCATTTTGTATCACATAGCCTATTTACTGGATGTATTTTTTTTATACAGTTGTAAATATCAATAAATAAATTTAAAAAAAAATAGTTTATAAATAGTTAGGCTACGTAGGAGTAATAATGTAAGCTACAGCTACTTGTCAAGTACAAGCTTTCTCTAACATATGTTTTATTGTCTTTTGTTTTATCTTGTCAATTGTCACATCATTACATTTCAAGAGTCTAAAGAAGAATCAGTTTATTCAGGTTTTTGTTTTCCAATTGTATTTTTGTATTAATTTTTGTTATTTGTTACGGACTTTTTGTTTACCTTCTTAAATTTTCAGACATTTGGATGTTTAAACTGATGTTTACTTCTTATTTAACAGAAAAAGGTATATAATATAGAATTACACATATACAATTTATGAGTGAATATTCCCACTCCATTTCACATGGAACTAAGTTGTCCTTAGAAATCAGTTGAGTATTTTCGTTAAATATCCATAAGCTTAACTTTCTAAATATCGAACAACATTATCTTTTCGTAAATTTACATCGAACTGAAATCGATTTTTTAGCATACTAGCGACCCACCCCGGCTAAAGTAGCATATTATGCCTACATAATTTGTCTGTCTAATGTATTTTATCATGTAGATATTATAAACATTTTTTTTTTAATTTCAAAAAATTCATTACAACTATAATGCTATTATAATAAGTATAAGTGCTAAAATGTAGAATATGACATGAAAAACACTTGTGGAGAAACTACCAATAGGTAGCACTCCAATAAAGTTCTATAGTAGATGATCTCGAGGCCATCTTCTTTTCAGACGCCTCGGAGGGTTATCAGGAATAGTATGGGAAGCAACTCGAGACACTTGGGATGTTAAGATCATGATGGTTGAACTTACGAAGGAGGAACTTACGAGGATTTTACGAAGGATTTTGGATTGTAAGGATTGGATACGAGATGAATTGGATGGTTTAGTAAAGCCCCAAAGCTCATTATAAACATAAAAACAAAACTAAATATTTCTTTACATACGAATTTATTTTCATGCCCATTAGAAGTATATAGATAAGAGATGTTAGGCAGCGTCTAAACTTTTTTAATATTCCCGGGAATTATCGTTATATTCCAACCCATATAGACAAAACCTCGACAAATTACATAACCTTCCTGGTGAACCACTCTATCTATTGATGAAAACCGCATGAAAATCCGTAGCTATTGAATTTACCACGAACAGACAGACAGACGCGGCAGTGGACTTCGTTTTATAATATGTATAGAAATCGTTCTTTTACGACAGTCGAAAAACTTTAAACGTGGGACTCAGAAGACTGTGGGTTTGGAACCGTAATATCCCATTTAAATAATGAATATTTGAAGCCCACTTGACCCACAGGTCAGTTACCTTTTGTTCTTTACTCCCTGGCGACCTAAAGGCGGACCGAACCCCATTTTACAAACTACAATACTGTTTATTTCATTGTACTACAGTAGCTACTCGACGGATTTGTACATGATGTAGAGCTTTCTATATTATTATAGAAATATAAATTCAGTTTAGTATAATGTATTATGTACCCCGAATTTATGTAATATGGGACCCACTTTGTATTGTTTTGGGATATTGAGCATTTTGCATTAAATAAAATATTGAAATATATTTTTTTTTATTTTAGGTTTGTTGTATAGATTAAGAAATTGATTTATTATTTAATTTTCATTTGCACCTGCGCATCCAGCAAATTTGATCTAAGCGTTTTTCTCCTTTCTTTTGTACAGGAACATCAAGTTTTGGAATGGAAATATCAATAGTTGATTAGGTTTCTTGGCCATTGTCTTTTTAATCTTTTCCTATCAAGTCCAGGAAAGCGGAAGAACGAGTGGATTTGGGTGAGTTTGTGTCGATGAGTGGAATACAGTCGAACCTGGATAAGCGGAATATCTCTATAAGTGGTACAAAACTTGCTGCCCCATCATTAAATAAACTCTTTAACTAGAATGTTTTAACCTCTATAGTGGAATAAAGTTGTGGAAATTGTAAATGGGACAGTTTTTGTATTTACCTCTATAAGTGGAATTTACATTGCTGCATACTGAGAAAATGTGAAGGGATAGTTACGTAATTTGATTGGTACCTAAAGTGTAAACATTAAGCTCATTTTTACATTTTAAAATACGGATGATGATGATGATGTGCAAATAAAATCGGAAACAGATACTCTCGGACTTCAGCAACAGGATTGGGGACAGTGTTAGGAGATACCTATGAGAGGCTTCCAACATTTAAACAGTACGTTCACACATGGATGACAAAATCATAACAGTAGGATAAGTGAATTATAAAGAAATCCTAGAAAAATTTAAAACGTCAAGTGACGATGAAAATTTGGACAATCCCGACCAAGAAGAGAACAAGAGTAAGCCAAGAAAATGCAAAAGCGTCAGAGAGGCTACCAATATCCGATGCTAAGCTGAATGAGGGAGTCTTTGTTGGGCCTGACATCAGAAAACTTTTAAAAGATGAAAGCTTTGTCACTAAAATGGAAATGAAAGAAAAAAATGCCTGGAATTCATTTAAACTTGTTCTAACAGGCATTCTTGGAAATATAAAAGACCGATACTACAAAACTTTGGTTGTTGAATTGTTACAAAACTACAAAATGTCGGGCTGTAACATGAGCGTCAAAGTTCATTTCCTTCACTCACATCTGGACTAGTTTCCAGAAAATCTTCGGGGTGTCAGTGAGGAACAATGAGAACGTTTCCATCAAGATATAAAATAAATTGAGCACAGATACCAAGGTCGATGGAATGTCAACATAATGCCAGGCTACTGTTGGATGTTAAAAAGGGAACATTCACAAGAACACGGACGAAAAAGTACCAAAAGAAGATTTTATGGAAAAAGACGTTTTTACAAATACATAATACTTTGCAACACATGCGCATCACTTTTATGCTCATTTTAGCTAGGATTGTTTTGTTTTTTCTTTTACTTCATGTTAAAATTATTTTTTTTATTTTTTATTTATTTATTGAAATTTACAACTGTATACAAAATACATCTAGTAAATATAATGAGTGAATACATTGACAAGAGAAGACAAGTAGAGAAACTACCCAGTGGTAGTACTCAAATTAAAAAGTTCAGTTTAGAAGGTCATGAGGCCATCTTCTTTTCAGACGCCTCGGGGGATTATCGGGAATCGAAGAGGAAGCTAGGTTTGAAACTAGAGGGTTTGAGTGGGAATGAAGTTTGTTATGAAAGGATATATACCGGGTTCGGGCTAAATCAGCAACAAATTGGACATTAAGGTCGTTATGGATGACTTTATTCTTAACAAAATAAGGAGCGTTGAGGATTTTACGAAGGATTTTGGATTGTAGGGATTGGATACGAGAGGAATTCGATGGCTTAGTGGAGCCCCAAAGCTCTATTCCGTAAGTCCAGACGGGTCTAATGATTGTCATGTAAATGAGTCTCTTGTAGTTAGTTGGGAGCTTAGAACGTTTATCTAGTAAATGTTGAAGTAGCCCGAAACGGCGAGCTCGTTTCAGTCGCTTCAGTCTAGTATGAGGGTTCCAAGTTAAGCGTTTGTCAAGGTGTAGTCCTAAGTACCGGATCTGTTCTACAGGACTTATAGTGATGTTGTTAAACGATACAGGGGGGCAGGAAGTCGCAGGTTTACGACGGAGTTTAAAATAATAAAAACAATTTTCCGTTTTTGGTACTTTTTCCAAAAATTTCAACTTTATTTTGTAGGCAAGCCTTACGTGATAGAAAAAAACAATGTCATTTTTAAAATCAGCGCAAAATAATACATAAAGATCAGTTAACTAAATCAAAACAATTTTTTTAAAGTTTTTTTGCAGACCTGTCTTATTTATTTATGATATAGAAATTGTTAAAATATAACTGCGATACGTGATGTGATGTGATATGAGTACGTATCGGTATATAATCCCTACCATTTCAACTATCGAATATGAAAATTTAAGGCTACTTTTGAGGAGAATTTAAAAAAAGCAGTTTCAAGATTCGTTTGTTTCACTTTTTTTTTGTGACTGATAGGTGACTCTATATGAATTTTATATCAATTATCATTCCTAAAGCAACTGCAATAAGTCGAAAATGAATAATATGTTTTTTTCATATTCGATAGTTGGAAATGGTATGGACGATATATGCACTCATTCTAGGGACACTGCAAATGTAGAATGGAATAGATTTCTTTCTATAATTATACACTCACGTCATTTGGTTTCTCAACAAATTATTTAAATAAAAAAAAAAATTGAATATCAAATGGATTCTTTAAGACAAGTCTGAATAAATTAAAAATATATATTTATGAAGAACCGCTATTCGAAAGACTAATTGATCCACTATGCAAATTTGGAAGATGGATTGGCTAGAGTCGACCATTACAAATCACATTCGGACCAATCAGAGCGCTCTAACGTAAGAGCCTGTAGGTGTGAAATACCAATCACCTGAGTCATACCTGTTCTGACTGCTCAGGTAGGAAAAAAAGAGAATATTCTTGACCTTTCAGGGCCGATGCAAAGCGTAATAGGGAGGATATGGGTCAGTCTGTCAGACATTTTTAGGTATCAAAGTAACAAGTATTTTAAATGATTTCTGGAAGAGGTATACCCCATGTTGTTGACAACATTTATCACGAGCAGAGACTATTAATCACTACCCGTGACTAGGAACCACAGATAGCCAAATAAAGCCATTAAATATTATCAAATCATTAATGGAGTTCATTGTTCTATGTAAATACAGATAAAAGAATACAAAAAATTGCTTTATTTTATTTAAAACAATATTTCTGTGGTAATAGAAAAGATTTTAGTCCCCACCGTTTAATATTTTATTCAATATTTATTCAATCGACCCGCCCCGACAATTGCGCGGTTTGTAAGACATATCTTGCCCACATGTTTTGTCTCTCTAATGTATTTTATTATGTAGATATAATAAACATATAAACAACCCGTGAACGGGTCTGGGATTCAGTACATGGTAGAGACTGTACTGTTTCATGGACAACAATTCTGCAAGTTGGTGACTGGCCATAGGTCACTCTCAACCACCACATTTCTCCCCTTATTTTGGGTATCCTATGTTTATAATATTTTATAGAGGCTGGGTGAGCCCCCGGAGGGTCCTAGATCCTATATGATCCATCTCCCGCTGGAAACAGACTAAATAATAGTCTTGCCTGCAGCGTGATTTAAATCAGGATTTCCGGCATGGCAACTCAGTGCTCTACCACTGTATTTCGTGAAGGGAATATTAACAGAAACCAACAATCACCTAGAAAAAATAAACGAAATTTCAGAAAATTAAGGATGAGGTTTAGAGGCATAATCGTTGGATAAACAAGAACTCAGGAGAAACAAGAAGAAGAAAAAAAATCGGGTTCGGGGCAAATCAGCAACAAATGGAACATTGAGGTCATTGTGGATTGCTGTGTACGTAACAAAGTAAGGAGCATTGAGGATTTTACGAAGGATTTTGGATTGTAAGGATTGAATACGAGAGGAATTCGATGGCTTAGTGGAGCCCCAGAGCACTACTCCGTAAGTCCAGATGGGTCTAATGATACATCCTGAACAGAAAAAAAAAAAGAAAGAAACAGCGAACTAAGGATAGAATTAAAAACATAAAACCATCGAACCAGGAAGCAAAATCCATAAATTCAGTGCAATTTAGAGGAAAAACAGATTATGAACATTAAAAACCGTTTTTAATAGGCACTAAAATGAAGAACAATGCCGGGGCTTGAAGTTTAATTTTTCTTTCTCGCTTGCACTATAATGAAAAAAAATATGCTATCTAAATTACAGGATACATTTAAATTACGGACTACTCACAATTTTAGAAGCTAGTTCATTTTAGTACAATAAAATGAGAGGCGTATGACTGAAAGTTAAAGATATTTCAAATACATGTTGTGATTTTTTACTGATTTTGTTTTTCTAAAGTTAGTTTATGCATTTTAACAATGTAAGTATAAAATATTTTTGTTTTGAAGAGAAAAGACATGTCCTGGCCGGGATTCGAACCCGGTTCGTCTGCATCTCCGGTGTCGCTGAGCTACCAGGGGACTTATCGAAGTCAGACAAATCCGTTCTCTTCACCGATCCTATAGGATTCTTATCCTTTAACATTCTTCTCCGTGTATTCATGGCAAAAATTGCGAGAACACGGGGATATAGGATCGGTGAATAGAATGGATTTGTCTGACTTGAAGGATACGACCCCTTCATATTGCAGAAACAGCAGTTGAAACAAGAGGAGCTTAATATTGCAGTTACCCCTGGTAGCTCAGTGGCTTAGAGCACTGCAACGGAGACGCAGACTATCCGGGTTCGAATCCCGGCCAGGACAAATCTTTTATCTTCAAAACAAAAATATTTAAAAATAATCACCATCAAAATAACAAATAATAAAAATGAATTATGTATAAAATATTAGTACTTTGTCTTTCTCATTAATATTTATTTTCTTCTTTTACAGGTATGTTCCATTTTCATAAATGCAGAAATAATTTAAATCCACTCCTTAAATTCGTTCCTCACTCAGATGATGATGATGATGATAAACTAACTGAAATGCCACAAAAAAAGGTATGTTACTTATTAATTATTATTTAGTCTGAAATGTTTATAGTAATAATAACAATAATAATAATAAAGCTTTGTTGACATAATTTTATGACAAAAGATTCTCACTTAAGAGGTAAAATGGAGTTCAAATCCAAAATATAATTTTACAGAACAGTTTTCCATGAAACAGTACAGTCTCTACCATGTACTGAACCCCAGAACCGTTCACGGGTTGTAGTGGTACAGTTTTTTTTCTTCTTACTGTTAACTTTCTCAATCATCTTAGTTTTTATATTTCTTTACTTTATCACCTTTCTGTTCCCACATTCTGTCATTTTGTTATGCTTATATATCTTTTATAATCTATCCAACGCTATATTTCTCCACATTTCTATACTCTATATGTTATTCTATAATTCTTAGTACTGCAATGTTCTTACAGTTATTTTTCTGTTTTTCTTTTAGCCATGAAGATGGCCAATATTTTCGGCCGAACCGTCGACACTTACAATAAATAAATTTTTCTTATTTAGTATTATTATTGACTGGACCCCTAGGCTATTTGTATCCTTCACAATGGTAGTAATATTATTGAGAAACAAAACTCGAGCGAAATCGTATTACGAAGTTATTTATATCGATTGCATAGACGAATTACATAAGAATCGAGTGGGCGTAGTTGGTGTGTACTACGGGACTAATATACTCGGAATGAAATATTAATTAATCGTCGTGTTTACTATCTAATACTCCATCAGAGAAAATATAAGATAGAAAACAAAAAAAGAAAAAGAGAAAAAACTGACACGGAGACCATTTGGTCCCATGACCTCAGCAGTTCAAAACAGATGTTGAATTGTCTTTGAGTAAATAGCCAATTGTTGGGTCTCATTTCGGTCAAAACTCTCTCGATTCATTCCCCTTTCGTAATAATATTCCTTCGTTTTCAATTTCTAAATTATGTTTTATAATTCTAAGTTATTAAAAAGAATTTTACTAAAATATCTTTCTATACTTTCGATACATTTTCTGAGAAGCGAGGGGATGGTTGACTGGATGATAGACGTAAGGAAGAAAATAGTTGGGGGTGCAGTCAAATAAAAACACTAAATAAGTGGTTACTTATTTAATTATGTGCCGACGTTTCGACCCACTTTGTGGGTCATCTTCAGGGCTAAGAAAGAAAAACAGACAAAACAACAGAACTATAAAAATACATTGCAGACTAAGTATATGATAAATGAGAAAAAATATATATGTAGAGAGGTAGAAATTTAGAACAAAAGTGAGAGATATATATGAATAAAAAAAAAAAATACAGAGAAAATGTACAGAACGGTGGTGATGCCAAAAAATATTTGATACTTTTTATGGATAGAATCAATATTCGCTATCTGGTCAGCAAGTTGGCGCTTCGAGTTGAGTTACAAGTTGTAACTGTTTGTTCAATTTATTTTTAATATTTTCCAATAATACAAGTTATCGTGAGCTTTAGTATGGAACAGAGAATATAATTATAAGAAATACAAATACTTCGGTTACTCATTTCATCTAGAAATGAACGTTTCAACAAACATATATCTTCTATACTTCGAAATGTTTGTTAAACATTTTATTTCTAGTTGATGTGATTAACGAAATATACTCGTTACCCATAATTACATTATCTTTTCCATATTAAATCTCATGATGACTTGTATTTTTGGAAAATATTAAAAATGAAACGTATGAAAAATTAAAACTTGTTGTCAGTCAACTCGATGCACCATCCTGCGGAATAATTACTCAATATTCTTTCTTTTTTTTTAACCGAAAATTTCCTTAGCCGCGTTAAGTAATTTTCGGTAGGAGAAAAACTTATGTATTCGCGTTACGGACATAAGCGACCTGCTTATGACGTGTTGCGTGAGACTGTGTATGAGTTAAACAATTTGTTTCAATCTACTTTTGAAGATTATAATCCGTTTTAAATATAATAATATTCAAGCGATCACTTATTAGTAGAGCAATTTATACTAATAATAATTTAAAACGCCAACAACTAGTTAAAATTTTTAATATTTTTATTTTGAAGAGAAAAGATTTGTCCTGGCCGGGATTCGAACCCGGCTGCATCTCTAGTGCAGTACTCTAACCACTGAGCTACCAGGGGTCGTATCCAAGTCAGACGAATCCGTTCTCTTCACCGATCCTATAGGATTCTTATTCTATAACATTCTTCCGCGTGTATACAATGAAGAAAATGGATTTGTCTGGTTTGGATACGACCCCTGGTAGCTCAGTGGTTTAGAGAGATGCAGACGACCCGGGTTCGAACCCCGGCCAGGACAAATTTTTTCTTTTCGAAATAAAAATATTTAAAAATAAAAGTTGAACTAGTCTTTTCCCCTAAAAGATTTAAATTTGACATTTTTAAATGTCTTGTTTTAAGTTGCTAATAAATGCAAAAACACAAGAATATACAAACACTATTTGAACAGACCTAGATGAAGTATCGTTTCTAATAGTGCTTTGGTTTTTGAATCGAATGTGACTAATTTCATATCAATATGGTGAATATTTTTAAAGTTATTACTAATTTTAAGATGTTTTTTTTTAAGTTCGGATTGTAATTGTACAATTGTTATTATGAAAAATCCTTAAATCTTCCGATATAGTTGATTATAGATAATCTCAATTACAATTCGATGTTTCGATTTGGATCCGACCCAGTTCCTTAATGGGTGCCGTATATATTGTCATCGACGAGAATAGAACCTGATCCGTAACACACTATCAGTTGGATACCTTTATCTCAATATGATGGAGTCTCCAGTCATTCTTCTTCATCGGTCCAAAATACAAGACCTATAGTTTTGATATGACAACTAGAAAACGGTTACGAATCCAGAATAAGATGACACAAATACTGTTTCATTGATTGATTAATGTAATATATAAAATTATCGTGTCACAGTGTTTGTAAGAAAACTCCTCCGAAACGACTTGGCCGATTCTTATTAAATTTTGTGTGTATATTCAATAGGTCTGAGAATAGGACGTAAGTTATTTTTCATACCCCTAAGTACACCCCTGTTTCGGCCATTATTATGGGGTGGAACACTTTTATAATAAAAATATGTCAGTTTTGAAGCGAGAAACATGAAATTTTAGATTTAGTTTCTACATCTAAAATAAAGAATTACGTGCTTTTCTATTTTTTCGAAAATAAATAAATGGTTGAAAAAATAATAATAATAGAAATTAGAGTGCATTTAAAATGAATAATGTGCTTCTAGGGGCGTTCGAAGGCGAGCTGATTGAAAACAAGTCAATAGATTCATAGTCGAAATTCACGAAGCCATGCAGTGTCCCACAGAAAGTTTGAACACTTTTAATCCATCTGGTCTGCCAGCAAATAAACTTTTACATAAAGTTGGGGCACCTGTAATGCTACTCCCAAATTTATAACACCCAAAATTGCAGGTAAATGTTGTGCACAAAAATATAGAAGTTACTGCAATAACTGGTCGAGGAGAAACTTACTTTTTTCCGCAGATACCTCTAATACCATCCGAGTAGACATTTTATTTCAAGAGGTTACAGTTTTGGATATTACATAGAGGATACAAATCGAAAACAAATAGTAAATTCTGTAATTATGGCATTTTATATTTACAAGGACATTTTATAAAAATCCATCAACAAAGGAATAAGAATTAGTAGGCCCGCTGGATTCACAAATGATTTAAGTCATTGTAAGTAATATGGAGCATAACTTTAATTTAAGTTGGAGTAGTTAGTCGATTCACTCTGCGGTTAAACTCAACTTAAGTCTATATTCAAAATTAACGCGGACGAAGTTAAATCAAAGTTAGTAAGCTATAAAAAAACAAAAAACTATGCATATACAATCTACATATTTATAGGATATACAACAGGACACGGAATCATTACAGGATATATGACCTTTTATCTAATAAACAACATTATTCAAGTCATGACTTCATTCATTACTTGAGGGTTACCCCCTGTCCACCTGCGTACAAACCCACATTTTTCTATTTATATAACTGTTCATTTAATTTTTAAGTTAATTAAATCATATAACTGTAATTTATATTGTTGATTGATTCAAATTTAGTGAGCGTCGAAATAAAACTAAATCGAGTTTCTCTCTGTAAAAAAGTAAATTTATTTTTATTACAACAATAATTTCCTGTAACTAATTTACAAACGCATTATTCTATACAGTCTGACCTGTTAAAAAAAGAAACACCATTTAAAGTTAACATTTACAAAACTGTTTCCCTTAAACTGAAAAACTCAATTCAGAATAACCTCCCCGGATCTCTCCTCACAGCTGTCACCATGGTAACCGTATCAGTCCCATTCAAATGAAATACGTTTTTAGTGTACGTCTTTTACATATAAACAAAATAAAGTATAATTTTTTAATAAATAATGCCTCATATTCTTTTTAATATTTTCCAAAAGAAATTAAGTCATTCTTGGAACATTATTGATCCCATTATATAAATCGATATGGAATATTTTTTTCGATATTTATACTTTTAGCAACGAATGTGCTCACTTGTTCAGCCTGTTGGTATTTAGATACGTAACGTTGTTTTAATGGAATTCATTTATTGATTTAAAAGCTTGTTGTCCCAAATTATTTTAAAAAATGTCCTTTATCTAAAAAAAAGGAAAATTCATTATTATCAAATAAATATTGTTATTTATCAGGCAATAACAAGAATTTCCTGTAGCTAATTTAGAAACTTATTTTCCTATACAGTCGTGCCTGTTAGAAAAGAAACAACATTTAAACTTAACATTTCACACAACTTTAACAAACTGTTTTCTTTTAACTCGATAACAAGGCACAAATAGGAATAACCTCCCCGGTCCTCCCCTTACAGATGTTACCATGGTAACCGTATCAGTCCCATTCAAATGAAATACGTTTAGTCTACATGTTACGTCTTTTACATATTAATAAAAATAAAATACATTTTTTTATTACTTTATTATATACTATACATCGTATGTTCCTTCTGGTTTGGATCGTGTCAAGTTCTTGGCCGACGTTTCGCTGGCCTTGCTGCCTAGTTCCAGGGCTTTATCCGAGACTGAAAATGTTCATCTATTCTTCGTTATTTATAGCTTTCCGGGCCCTATTCTTCCAGTGATCTGATTGACTGGACTCCGTCCGGGTACATAGCTTTGCAATAATTTGCTTAATTTACATCCATCTTCTCTGTTAAAATTGTCGGGGTTCTTCACTATTTCAGTTGCTTTAAAACATAACAGCGGCAAAGAAGAAACCAAAAAAACATGAAAGAAAAGACTTACCAATCAGAGATACCCCTAACGGTACCTCTTACAGGTAAGATTCAAGTAACAACAAGTAAGATTAAATTCTTGTTATTGTCTGATAAATGACAATATTTATTTGATAAAAATGAATTTTCCTTTTTTTTTTTGGATAAAGGACATTTTTAAAAATAATTTGGGACAACAAGCTTTTAAATCAATAAATGTATTCCATTAAAACAACGTTACGTATTTAAATACCAAGAGGCTGGACATGTTAGCACATTCGTTGCTAGAAGTATAAATATCATAAAAATATTCCATATCGATTTATATAATGTTGCAAGAATGACTTCATTTCTTTTGGAAAATATTTTTAAAAAATATGAGGCTTTATTTATTAAAAAATTATACTTTATTTTGTATATATGTAAAAGACACACACTAAACGTATATCATTTGAATGGGACTGATAGGGTTACCATGGTAACAGCTCTGAGGGGAGATCTGGGGAGGTTATTCTGATTTGAGTTTTTCAGTTTAAGGGAAACAGTTTTGTAAATGTTAACTTAAAGTGTGAAATGTTCATTTAAATGGTGTTTCTTTTTTTAACAGGTAAGACTGTATAGAATAATGAGTTTGAATAAATTAGTTACTGGAAATTATTGTTCTAATAAAAATTAATTTACTTTTTTACAGAGAGAAACTCAATTTAGTTTTATTTCGAAACTCACTAAATTCAGTATTTGAATCAATCAACAATATAAAACAACATTTAAAGTTAACATTTCACACACCTTTTTACAAAACTGTTTTCTTTTAACTAGATAACAAGACAGAAATAGGAGTAACCTCCCCGGGACAGCTGTTACCATGGTAACCGTATCACTCCCATTCAAATGAAAGACGTTTAGTGCACGCCTTTTACAAATATATATGTGTGTATTTTTATACGCGTATGCACAAAGGATGTTTAGTGTATAAAGTAAATAATTGTTTTTAATATAATATAAGATAAACTATTTATTTATTGAATGATTCCACTGTACTTTAGATCGATAAGTCGTTATTTATGTGCATATGCATGTATTTATCTATGTGGTACTTAAACGGAATTAGTATTGGCAGTTAAGACTGACGACTTTCTCTCTCTCTCTCTCGAGTGTATTTATAGTCAGTCCATCTGTTGGGCCAGTAGAGGCCACTAGTGACGCAAAGGTTGCAATTCAGTCTCTACGGTTAGTAACATCAGTTGCGATGGAGGCAGCATTGGATGTGGTGTCGTGTTCATTGTTGCTCCGTAAAGTAAACCTGACAATGTTTAAGTTAGTTATTTATAAGATTAATTTGTGAACATTCCCTTGAAGAAACAGTTTATAGTTCGATACATTTACTTGAAGAATCGTACAAGAATATGACTTGTGGAATACAAGAATAGACTCTCTAAAGTAAAAGACCTTTTCAAACTGACCAGGTAAGGTTATAATACATATTTCATTTATTTTTTTTTTTATGTGGAAAAGAATGGTCCGGACGTAGGTCAATACATTTCTCTTAGTTATGGAGACATGTTTATTGAGTAGCCAACGTTTCGACCTACATTGCAGGTCTTCTTTAGGGCTAAATATACAAAATACATAGAATTGAGAAATAAAAAATTGTTAAAAATGACTAAATATGATAAATATTAGGTTAAAATGTCTAAGCAACAAGAATATTAATGACAAAGTGACAGGAAGGTAGTAAAAAAACGTAATAAAAATGAAATAAGATATAGAAAGTAATAAAAAAGAAAGTGTGGAAAATTAAAGAATAATGTAATAAATACTTACTATAGTTTTTATTTATTTTTTATTGCTATGGTTATTTATGCTCTACAATGATTAGGCGGTATAAAGTACCATGCTGTGGTTGCTTGTTTGTTGTATTAAAGATAAAAGTAAAAAAATATTAATGGGTTAATGTTAAATTTTTATTTTTTTTTTATTATTTATTTATTGATATTTACAACTATAATGTTAAATTTAAAATACATAAGTAGCAGATATCTGATTGGTGGACAATAAAGATTGGGGGGAGGGAGAACACGAGATATATATCAATAAAGAGCAAGGATGATCATTGATAGATACATAGATATAGATAGATATTAAATGCTCTTTATTATTAAATTATTTACAGTGGTTTCTTTTTAATTTTATTTACAACATTAGCAACCACATCATGGTACTTTATACCGTCTAATCATTGTAGAGCATAAATAACCATAGCAATAAAGAATAAATAAAAACTATAGTAAGTATTTATTACATTATTCTTTAATTTTAAACACTTTATTTTTTATTACTTTCTATAACTTATTATATTTTTTATTACCTTTTTTTTTTACTACCTTCCTGTCACTTAGTTCTTTATCCTGTTAACACGCATGTATTGTAACCTTAATATTTACCATATTTAGTAATTTTACACAATTTTTTAATTTCCAATTGTCTGTATTTTGGATATTTAGCCCTGAATGTAGGTCGAAACATGGGCTACTCAATAAACATTTCTCCCTATCTTCAAAACCTATTGCTTCCTTTATTTGGATATTTTAAATACATTTTTGAAATTAAAATATTATTTCAATGGAAATTCCATGTAATTTTAAAACTTTTAATTTTAATCTTAATATTACAATATTATTTTATGAACTGGTTTTATTTTATTCGAGAATATAAAAAAAATATATATCCTGGAAATCTGTTGGATTCACGATATAACTAAACTCGCTTCATGAAATAAATTTTATAAGTTTTAATTTAGTTACATTTAATCTGTTAATGGACACTGCGGGGTCAACAGACCCTCCTGGGGCTCACCCAGCCTCAATAAAGTGGGTACCTTTAAATGGAAAAAACCCCTGGCGAATGAGCGTGATCTCGGTCAAATCACCTCCCCGAACACCATTACATAGAAACAACCATCTAGTTAAATGTCTAAAATTATTAAAAAATATTCCAAACCAAATTGGTTATAATTTGCCGGAAATGATGCATGTTACACTAAAGTTAAAATTATGCATAAAGAATTAAGTATACCTTATATTAATGTATTTATCAACAAACTATGTGAAAAATTCTTTTTTAAGGGTAAACACAATAAAAACCCACTATAAAACATTTTGGGAACTACAAAAAATAGTACAAAGCGGTATGCACATAAAAGAACAATGCATTTATTATTGTAGGATACCAATTTCTTTTATTTTATTGTTATTGTTTATTTTATAATTATTAATTTTTTTTTCTGTTGAAAGTTTTTTTGTATATTTTTTCTTTGATTGTATATTATGATTCTGTACAGATACATTTAAAAATGTCCAATGGTAATTGTTTTTAATTTGAGACTGGTCTATTTGATACAGTATGTAATTTTTGTGAATTTAACAAATTTTATAAGAAATAAATATTTAAAAAAAATTGAAACACTACGGTCTCTAGCATGTACTTTTTTATACATATAGATAAAAAACCTCTCCGTGGCTGTTGACAGATAAAATAATTTATCTGTTTCAGTAGGATTAGAACCCGGAATCTTGAACATAGCCACTCAGCACTGTTTATTTACGTTACATAAAATTATAACTTTTTTTTTATTGTTCTTTTAAGAATATTTTACCAAAAATATCTGATTTTTTTCTCGAAAAAATCGCGTATTTTTATTAATTTAACGTCACTTTATGCTGCTGTGGCTAATCGGACGATGCTACAGTGGGAGCTCTAAATTTTGCCTATCCAGGTTTTCTTAGGATAAGGATTTTTAACGAGTACCTGACATCGTACAGGATCGGGACCCCCGTTTAACGTCCCTTCCGAAGGACGGCGTAACTGTGGATCTTTAACTCCCTTAAAAAAATCCTACGGCCACCTGCCGGGCTACGAACCCGCGATCTTGGGCTTAGTAGTTTGTTACGCCAAGCACTAGACCACAGGTCACCCCACCATTATCTAAGTATACATTTATTATTGGCATGTTTTATTTTATTTTTCATTTCAGGAACTGCTTGTCCGATTCGTCGTTGTCTGATTTTAATTAAATATTTCCAAAGTATCTCTCTAGTATATAAAAAAGTGATATAATGAATAAATATAATTTAAAAAGATGTATCACTACTACCCGTGAACGGGTCTGGGGTTCAGCACATGGTAGAGACTGTACTGTTTCATGGACAACGGTTCTGCAAGGTGACTTGTCATAGTTCACGCTCAACCGCCAGATTTGTCCTCCTTATTTTGGGTACCTTATTTTTACAATATTTTATAGAGGCTGGGTGGGCCCCAGGAGGGTCCTAGATCCTATATGATCCATCTCCGGCCGCAAACAGACTGAATAAAAGTCATGGCCTGGAGCGGGATTTGAAGCAGGATTCCCGGCATGGTAACTCAGTGCTCTACCACTGAAAGGATTGCCCACTTGAGCTGTAGACTATGTTAATATTAATTTCAACCGCTTTATCCTCTCCTTGTGTTTATTTATTTTCCTCAACTGATAGGTCTAAGTATTCTCTATTGTGTGTACAATAACAAGGCATTTTATCAAGATTATGTCATCGGATTATTTAACAGATTCTACAATATTACAACACCGACAATTTTCGCTTCTTTTTTGTTTTCTCTCTGTTTTCATACTCTCTACTGTATAATTATTTCCTGGGAAAATAAACAAGTTTTCTTACGAAGATTGAACTGTATCAAGGTAGAATTAAGTCGTGCGGTTTGATATGGAAAAAATAAAATAAAAAAAACATGTACAGTTAGATCTTGAAATGAATATAATGTTTTATTATCTCATACATCCACTAGCACTTTGAATATATTAACATATATGTAGCTAGAAGGTATGAGATTTTTTTTTTTATTAATACTCAATCCCATTGCAAACTTATTTCGTATTTATTCACGTCTATTTATTTTTATTTTTTTTATTTATTAACGCTTGCATTTCTAACTTTGTATATAAGTAGTCGAGTGGTTAATCTGTTTCTATCTGACATTGTTAGTGGTTATCAGCATTATTAAATGTGTTATAACAACGATTAAGTGAGTGGAGGATGAAAATAGTTGGGGGGAGGGTGCAGTCAAAATAAACACCAAATAAGTTAAGACTTATTTTTTATTAGTGCCGACGTTTCGACCTACTTTGTAGGTCATCTTCAGGGCTATGAGAGAAAAAACAGACAAAACAAAAATACATTACAGTACCAAGAATATAATAATGATATATAGAGTAATAGAAAAGTTGAACGAAATAGTGCAGGATATATTATGAAAGGATATATCCTTCACTATCTCGTTCAAATTTTCTATTACTCTATATATTGTTATTATATTCTTGGTAATGTATTTTTATAGCGATTTTTGTTTTGTCAGTTTTTTCTCTCATAGCCCTGAAGATGACCTACAAAGTAGGTCGAAACGTCGGCACTAATAAAAAATAAAAAAAGTCTTAACTTATTTGATGTTTATTTTGACTGCACCCCCCAACGATTTACATCCTCTATTAGATCTTCCAGTCAACTATTTCCTCTTTAACATGATTAAGTGAGTGGCTCAGTGGTAGAGCAGTGAGTTGCCATGCCGGAAATCCTGGTTCAAACCCCGCTGCGGGCAAGTCTTTTATTTTGTCTGTTTGCAGCCGGAGGTGGATCATATAGGATCTAGGACCCTCCTAGGGCACATCCAGCTGCTATAAAATATTATTGGTAGGGTACCCAAAATCTGGGGAAAGATTCTGTCGGTTGAGCGTGACCTAGGACAAGTAACCTCCTTGCAGAACCGTTGTCCATGAAACAGTTCCGTCTCTACTATGTACTCAACCCCAGACCCGTTCACGGGTTGTGGTGGTCTAAGGTTTTGTTTATTACTATAAGGTTGTCATGTCATAAGTGCACGGAATAAAATTCATTTTTATTGTTTTGCAAAAACTTTTGTCATTGCCTAAATTAATAGAATAACACATGGGATTGGCTTTATTTAAAAGAAGAAGCTTTGAAATACATCCAAAAATTCATAATAAAACGGATTTAGACATGTATTGAAATTAGGATTTAGAGATGTTTTCTTCAAAAATATTGGGAAAACATTTATATAAGAAGAGGAGTCTTCTATTGTATTCCAATTTATGTTAAAAGGGATAAGAAGACAGGCGTTATCAGTCTCTAAATTATCAGTGTTTAGGTTATAAATAATGGAGGATAACAGTCCCTGCAGACCGGCTAATACACAAGTACCCTGTGTTAATTTTATTTATATATATGTTGTTTTGTTTTGTTTTTTATATACTACGCGAATATCAGTATTTTCTTATTCATTCCTTTCTTTCGACCACGCATTACCCTTCCGGTTTTGTTTATGGTAATCTTAGTCTGTTATTTTTAATTTTTCTGTTTCCTCTCTCATTTGTTTTACATACTCTCCTAATCTCTAATATTTACTGATTTTGTCAAAGACTTTGTTGTTTAGTCTCCCTCGGTGCATTCTTACCACGTGCCCGTAAAATCTTAATCTTCTGATTTTTATTTCGGTTAGTTAATTATATTTATAGGGAGAAGAGTGGCTCAGTGGTAGAGCACTGCCATGCCGGAAATCCTGCTGCGGGCAAGACTTTTATTTAGTCTGTTAGCAGCCGGAGATGGATCATATAGGATCTAGGACCCTCCTGGGGCTCACCCAGCCTCTATAAAATATTATAAAAATAGTGTACTCAAAAAAAGGGGGAAATCTGACGGTTGAGCGTGACCTAGAACAAGTCACCTCTTTGCAGAACCGTTGTCTATGAAACAGCGCAGTCTCTACCATGTACTGAACCCCTGATTCGTTCACTGGTAGTAGCGGTATAGGTTTTTTATTTATATTTATTCATTATTTAACTTGTTTATATACTAGAGAGACATTGATAATAATATTAGCTATGAACACAAAAGACCAATTGGTTAGCGTTGAACCATTCAAAGAGCGGATGTCGGCCATCTGTTGGGACCACCTCAACGCTCGTTACTAACTGCTATTGGTTCCAAGATCATCTCTAAAAATAGTTCAACAAGTGTATAATTCGGTCTGTTCCACCTTCCTACAATTGCCATTCAACGGGATATTCCAATTCACCACTAATTGAGTCATGCGATCTTATAGGTCTCACTTTTATACGTTTCAGAAAACTGTTTTTGTTGTTGAAATAGGAGAAAAACCTCCAAATTGATATAATTTTAACACGATATAAGTCAAATTCTGAACAATAAGCATTGATAATATATGCAGGGTATGTCAGGGTTAAGTTGACAAACTGAAAATTTGAACTAAGGACCTCAACACAAAAAAAAAATCCCTATGGAGTTATGGCCGCAAACGATTTGTGTACGAGATATTCACACCTAAACAATTAAAACAATTCTAACCCGAGTCGTCTGCATCTCCGTTGCAGTGCTCTAAACCACTGAGCTACCAGGGGGCGTATCCAAGCCAGACAAATCTTTTCTGTTCAAAACAAAAATATTTAAAAATAATCGCCATTACAATAACAAATAATACAAATAAATTATAAATACATTGACGTAAGTCAACAAGATCCTAATTAAAGTCATGTTCAATGAACATTCTTCCACGTGTATAGATCGCGAAAATTGCGAGAACACGGGGATATAGGATTGGTAAAGAGAACGAGTTTGTCTGTCTTAGATACGACCCCTGGTAGCTCAGTGGTTTAGAGTACTACACCGGAGATGCAGACGACCCGGGTTCGATTCCCGAACAGGACAAATCTTTTCTCTTCAAAACAAAAATATTATGCAGTGGCAGTGGCATAATATAATATGCAGTGGCAGAACGGTACCGGACATGTGTTGTTCCACTAGATTCAACAACCCTTCTTCGTAAAGAATTAAGGTCATTACCCGGTCTTGCATATAAGTTTCGTTTAATGTCACCCAAAACAAAATTCCAGTGGTGTTACATCTGGAGAGTAAGGCCAAGCCACTTATCCTGCACCACCAATACATTGATTGGTATAATTAACATTTAGCCATTATCGTGCATCTTTAGGACAGAAGGAGTATAAAGTAAAAATATATATATTTTTTAATGTATTTATAGAATTTACAACTGCATATTGCATACATCAAGTAAATATAATGAATGATAAATAATGTCTCGAGATAAAGGCAAGTAGAGAAACTACCCAGTGGTAGTACTCAAATCAAAAGTTCAACTTCTTTTCAGACGCCTCGGAGGATTATCAGGAATTGATGAGGTTGCTAGGTTTGAAACTAGTGGGTTTGATTGGAAATAAAGTTTGTCATGAAAATATTGATATCGGATTCGGGCCAAATCAGCAACAAATGGGACATTAACGTCATAATGGATTACTTTGTTCGTAACTAAGTAAGGAACATTGAGGATTTTATGAAGCATTTTGGATTGTGATGATTGGATACGAGAGGAATTCGGTGGCTTAGTGGAGCCCCAAAGCTCTACTCCGTAAGTCCAGATGGGTCTAATGGATGTCATGTATAGGAATTTTTTGTAATTAATTGAGAGCTTAGAGCTACAGCTAGGGAAAGTTTAAATTAAAACCGCTGATAGTAATAGTAGAAAAGAATAAGATAATAGGCATTCTTAAAAACAAAGAATTGCTTATTTATTTCCAAAATTGGTTTATAATGGGTAAACACCTTTTATTACCTTTTAAATTTATTTTAAATATTTATTTCTTATATAATTTGCTACAATACACAAAAATAGACAATGCTGTACCAAATAGACCATTGGGCAAATTTAAATATATCTGATAAGAATCATAATATGCAATGAATGAGAAAATAAACAAAAACACTTTCATTAGGAAAAAAAAAAATTAAATATACAAAAAACATTCAACAGAGAAAAAAAAATTAATAATAATAAAATAAACAAAAATTGTAACTGTACATTTTTAGTAACTTATATGCATACATACACACACATATATTATATATATATATATATATATATATATATATATATATATATATATATAACAATAACAATAAAGTAATAGAAATTTATATCCTACAATGTTATATGCTTTGTTTTTTTATGTACATACCGCTTTGTACTATTTTTTGTGTAGTTCCCAATATTTTTTATAAGTGGGTTTTTATTGTGTTTGCACTTGAAAAATAATTGTTTATATATTTGTTGATGAATACATTAATATAAGGTATACCTAATTATTAAGGGATAATTTTAACTTTAGTGTAATATGCATAATTTCTTGCAATTTTGAGGCATTTGTTTTGGAATATTTGTAGTTTTTTATAATTAGTTTTAGACATATAACTAAATTGGGAATGCATATGTTAGAATAGATCGTAAGCAGGCATTATATAGTAATAACTTATTATCTGTACTTAATTTAGAATTCCTGTTGAACTATGGATATATAGT
This sequence comes from Troilus luridus, assembly GCA_964056705.1. Taxonomy (NCBI): domain Eukaryota; kingdom Metazoa; phylum Arthropoda; class Insecta; order Hemiptera; family Pentatomidae; genus Troilus; species Troilus luridus. The sequence continues at coordinate 3,428,279 of OZ057412.1, forward strand.
ACACAGAGCCCTGTTAGCTTTATTACACACATGATCAGTGTGGAAAGTAAAAGTTAACCTTTTGTCCATGTCAAGTCCCAAATATTTAATCTAATTTGTCCAGGGTACAGGCGTTCTATTTACATTCAGTTGGGGAATATTATTCGGTCGTCTCTTTGTAAATAATGTAACTTTGGTTTTATCTTGATTTATTTTAATTTTCCGTTTATTGTAAAATCTCTGTATGTTTTTTTTGTGCTTTAGTCAGTCTATTTGTAATTGTGTCCGGTGAACTTAATACATAATACCGAAACACTACTTCAAAATCGCCTCATGCCGTGTCTTAAAAATCCTTGGATGTAATTATATGTTATTGAATAGGTTTTTTTTTTTTTAAAACGTTTATTACTGCAACTCACGAAGGGCCCTGGGTTCAATACATGGTGGAGACTGTACTGTTTCGTGGACAATTGTTGTTCAGACAAGTAATTTGTCCGAAATCACTCTCAACGGCCAGTTTTTTCCCCGATGAAGGGTACCTACTTAATTGAGCACCATAGGAGGATGGGTTAACACCCAATGGTTGCTAACAGTAAACATTCACAGATCCTCCTAGGGCTCATTTGACCTCTATAAAGTGGGTAAAAAAATTATGCATAACCCTTGTCCTAGATACAGTACAGTCTCTACCATGTAATGAACCTAAGACCCTTCATGATTTGTTCGGGTTTTTTATTTATTTTTTCTTCAACAATTTCTTATTATTAGCTTTGCATAATTATCTAATCCACTTAAACCGATCAGTTGTTCACCTACTGCACACACATAAGCTATACAGTTTCAAAGATTGAATACTTCTTCTAAATAACTCCCTGATCCAGCTAACAGATCCAGTTATTTCGAGTTAACTAATGAAATAAAACATCCGAGTAAAAAAAATGCGTGAAATTCCTCTAATTGACACTGATGATGAAGCAGCTGATAGTTCTGCGGAAGTCTCATATATCAACTGTCATTATCAACTGAATTAATGTCAGTATCAACTCAAGGAGTATTCGAAGAGTTGTGTTTTTTTTTTTTTAATGATAGTATAATATGGTAGACAATTAATCATATCATATTTGAACTAAAATTAAATATATTAAAAGTAATTACTTTAATTTTTTTTAAATTGATAATAGCCTCCCTGGATGCTATGCTTTTTCATACACTTCCAACAATAGGTATAGTAAGCTATCCTTAAAAGATAGATATACGCTATCTTTGACTTTTTTGCAGATTTATAAAAGAGACATCGCCATGCATTGTTTCCTTATATCTCAAAGGGATTAGGCAGTATTATCGATGAAACCTCCCTGGAGGCTATACTTTTTCCAATATTTCCGACAATTATCGTTATATTCCAAGCAATTTACACAAAACCACGACAAATTATATACCTAAACCTTTCTGATGAATCACTCTATCTATTGGTGAAAACCGCATGAAAATCCGTGCATTAATTATTGAGTTTACCGCGAACGGACAGAGAGACGCGGCCTCGGACTTCGTTTTATAATATGTATAGATGCGCTATCTTGGGATTTACAGTTCAACAACTCGGACAAAAAATGCGATTACTTGCAACACGATTTATAGATATTAACAGCTCTCGTAGCATAATAACTGTAATAAGAACGACATAAGTAATTACGATAATAATATTTGATTTATAATTATAACATCATTACGAAAATAGAAGGGGCTCCAGGAGAGTTCGAAAATAAAATAAAAAATATTCAGGGAAGCAAAAAACGCGCCTGATATTTTCTTTTATTTCAGGACCATCTTTAAATAGAACATGAACCTGTGGGTCAAGGGATAAAAAAATAAATGTTTCTTTCTTTTATTGCTCGAATTCACTGCTTTGTTTTTCATTTTACTCCGTCATAAACCAACGACTTCCTGTCCTGTAGGATTTAATAACATCCAATTGATTCCTGTAGAACAGGTCCGGTACTTAGGACTACACCTTGACAAAAGCTTAACTTGGAATCCTCATACTATACTGAAACAACAAGAAACAGCTCGCGTTTTCAGGCTACTTCAACATTTACTAGAAAAACGCTCTAAGCTCCCAATTAATTACAAAATACTCATATACATGACAATCATTAGACCCAACTGGACTTACGGAGTAGATCTTTGGGGCTCCAAGCCATCAATTTCCTCTCGTTTTCAATCCTTACAATCCAAAATCCTTTGTAAAATCCTCAATACTCCTTATTTTGTTACAAATAAAGTAATCCATAATGACCTTAATGTTCCATTTTTGCGGATTTTGCCCGAATCCGATATCAATCTTTTCATGACAAACTTCATTTCCACTCAAACCGTCTAGTTTCAAACCTAGCTTCCTCTTCTATTCCTGATAATCCTCCGAGGCGTCTGAAAAGAAGATGTAATTTAATGAAGATTTAAATATCTAACTTCATTAGTGAACAGCCACATTACATACATATGTATGTGGTTTATATCCCACACACTCATACATACACATATTCCCATGTGTACATTAAAAAAACATCATTCATCGAATGAGATAATTTTAACTCAAAATTGATCTTACTATTTCCGATGTTGTAGGAACCTACTTTAGTAGGTTCAATTCGAATATACTTGTTCCACTATAACCCATGAAGGTTCAGTACATGGTAGAAACTGTACTGTTACTTGGAGAACGGTTGTGCCGGGAGGTTATTTGTACGAGATCACACTCAACCCCCAAGTTTATTCTCAGTTCAGAGTAACCATACAGAGGTTGGATGAACCCCGAGATCCATGGGTGTTAATATATTAAATAATCTATCTGTCACATATGAGGATATATCAAAAGCCAAAGTAGTCAAGTCGAATTTTTATATATATATTAAATTATATAAAAAAACTTGTACCACTGTACCAATGACTGTAATGTTACATAAACAACAGTTCTGCAAGGAGGTTCTTGTCCGAGGTCAACCGCCAAATTCCCCCCCCCTTATTTTCGGCACCCTATTTTTATAATATTTTATTGAGGCTGGGTGAGCCCCAGGGGGGTCCTAGATCCTATATGATCCTTCTCCGGCTGCAAACAGACTAAATTAAAGTCTTGCCCGCAGCGGGATTTGAACCAGTATTTCCGGCATACCAACTCAGTGCTCTACCACTGAGCCACTCCGCTCCTGGTATACACTCATCTGTATATACTGTGTATAAACTATTTTATTAAGTGACTTTAATCTATATAAATAAAAATGAATCGCCAAATGTCTTGCTAAGCGCTAAACTCGAGAACGACTCGACCAATTCGGCTAGTTTTTTTAAATATTTTTGCTAAGACGCAATGGAGGTTCTTATGAAGAGAAAAACCGTAAAAATTACGAAGAAAATAATAAAAGCAACACTTTTCTTTTCCTTTTATCGCAAAATTATATTTATTCCTAACCATGATGCTGCATTTTTATATGTTGTAACGTTATGTCTGATTAGTGTAAATCCAAGTTTGCAACCGAAAAAAATGGATGGGAAAATCTTTGATGGGCGAAAAACCTTGAAATTTTCGGAGTTCTTTCAGTTTTTGTATCTCCTGATCGGTGCGTTTTGGGAAAAAAACATTAACCATTTTAAAAGTAGATTAAATTTGCAATAATTTGAGCTCAAGCGCAGCTCTGTAGGTCTAATAGTTGTTAATAAAAGTTTATTAGCGTTTGCGTGTCATTAAAACAATATAACTAGTTCCCTCAAATTTTTCAAATATTGTTTATTGTGATTTTGATTGTTTCAAAAATCGTGTTATTTTACTTAATGAAGATCTGTAATCGTAAGTATATAAATATTGTAATAAATGTTATTAAATTTTTGCTTCTCTCGAAAACCGATAGTGTGCTTACATTTAGACCCGGCCGAGTAATTTTGGACGAAAAACTCGAAACGCTACAAATCAATCGAATGTTCAATCTAATCGGACAGCACAGCAACATGAAAAGCGAAATGAAATTTAAAGGATTAGGATATTACAATCACGTGCAACGCGTCGTTTCCAAACTGCTTTTAGCGTTTCACGAGCGGATTTCAATAACGATGTTTAATTGACTACAATCCCTACCAATGCGGTGCTATTGGATCTACGAACTCAGTTTGCCCACATTTCAAGGCATTGAAATATAAAAATGAAGGAAATGTATTGGGTTGCGTAAATGAAAATGGATTGGTTTAAAAAACTGGAAAGGATTCCATACATTTCCTTACAAACATACAAAAATATGAACATACAAACTACTGCTTACAAATGACTTTTTTGGGGGGCAACAGATATTGTTGTTCCTTTTTAAGTTTTTGTGTAAAAATAAAACTTTTCTGTTTGCTAGTACAAGGCCAAATAAATTCCTGCAAATGGAATAAATGGGCAATGCACCAGAAGATATTGATCGTTGTTGTGCAAATAACTATTCAGAGAGGAGGTACATTGCAGAACAATTACAAACTTTGTTTCATCAACAAAATCAATTGATTTCATTGTTTAAAACTATACTGGATCTTGTACCATCATAAAATTGTAATCAGAGCTGATAAAACTCCTGTAGAAGAACATGCGAGATGTTTCAATGCACTAAAAATCGATGAAGTTGCCATTGTAATGGTTGGAGAAAATTTGGAAGCTCTTTGTTTTAGGGAAATAGGGCAGAACAACGTTTTGCCGGGACAGCTAGCATATTGATAGTTATAAAGGTAGAGGTTAGTAATTGATTTTCAAACTAATTTTGTTTTTTATCTTTTTCAGGTAAGTTTTATTGTTCACAATCTACAATAAAGAATAATTCAGAAGTGACGTAAGTAGTTAATTAAGTGTGTATTTATGACGACATTAAATAAACTAGACAATGTTACTCAGTGGCTAAAAAATAATAATAAAAAAAATGTGTGAAGATTTTCAATTGTTCGTTAAATTCTGACAAGGTTATGTTTTAATTCTTATTTGTCTTGTTTACAAACAAAATAATATCTCACGTTTGTGATTATATATTTGAAAACCTTTATACAGTTTATACAGCTGACATCCCAACTCATCCTAACACTATCCTTACCACGTATGCTGATGATACATGTGTATTATCAGTCAACACCAATCCAGTTATTGTATCCCAAAGCCTCCAATCCCATATCACTGATCTTGAATAATGGTGTCAAAACTGGAGAATTAAAATGAAGTCTCAAAAATCGCATCAAATCACTTCTACCTTACGTCGTAAACCAATGACTTCCTGCCCTTCAGTATCCTTTAATAATATCCCACTTGTGCCTGTAGAACAGATCCGATACTTAGGGTTGCATCTCGACAAACGATTAACCTGGAATCCTCATACGAGACTGAAAAGAGAAGAAACCGCTCGACGTTTCAGGCTACTTCAACACTTACTAGACAAACGCACTAAGCTCCCAATTAACTATAAAAGACTCATCTACATCTCCATTAAGCCATCGAATTCCTCTCGTATCCAATCTCTACAATCCAAAATCCTTCGTAAAATCCTTAATGCTCCTTATTTTGTTAAGAATAAAATCATCCATAACGACCTTAATGTCCCATTTGTTGCTGATTTGGCCCGAACCCGCTATCTATACTTTCATAACAAACTTCATTTTCACTCAAACCCTCTAGTTTCAAACCTAGCTTCCTCTTCAATTCCCGATAATCCTCCGAGGCGTCTGAAAAGAAGATGGCCCTGTGACTTCTTAGTTGAACTTATGATTTGAGTACTACCAGTGGGTAGTTTCTCTACTTGTCATTTTCACATGTCATTATGTATCGCTTAGCCCATTTACTTGATGTATTATTTTAATACAGTTGTAAATATCATTAAATAAATTTAAATTTTTTTTTTTTTAATTTAGGGTGTTCTGATTAAGTGTGCATCTATACATATTATAAAACAAAGCCCACGGCCGCGTCTGTCTGTGTGTTCGCGGTAAACTCAATAACTACTACACGGATTTTGATGCGGTTTTCACGAGGAAGGTTTTGTGTAAATGGGTTGGAATATGACGATAATTGTCGGAACTTGAAATGTTGGAAAAACTATAGACACATGAGAGCTTTCATCGATATCACTGCTTAATCCCTTTGAGGCATAACGAAACAATGCATAGTGGAATAAAAAGTCCGTGATAGCATATATCTATATTTTAAGGAAAGATTGCTATACCCATTTTATCTTCTAAAAAATTGATAACGTGCAATGCGGTATTTGGAAAGCTATTTAGACGAGTACAGTATTAATCCTTATCAACTTATATACTTTAGTGACCTTAAGCATTTCGTGCGCATTATTAGAATATTTTATACAATACAATTTAAATGAGTATCTTATGGGTTATCGCAACAAATTAACACGCAAGAAAATAAATTCGTATATAAAGAAATATATATTTTTTTTATGTTTATAATATCTACATAATTAAATACATTAGACAGACGAAACATGTTGGGATAATATGTCTCACTACCCGTGCAAAGCCTGTATGATGAGTATTAATACCTTCTGAAAAATTGTTTTTTTTTTTGTTTTTGTTTTTTTGTAAGTAACTATGATACTTCACAGCCGTTGGCTCTTGTCCTTGTACTATTGAGGCTGTGTAAACACTGAGATCAGCTTCTGTTATACCTCGGAGCTCCTCAGGCCAAGAGAGCGCCACTATTAATAATCTTTATCGTTCGAGAGCTGACGTTCAAACCGGATATAAATAAATGTTTATTCCAAAGTTTTCTTTTTTCTCTAGAAATGGAAAACGCATTCAGTTCAAATTCAGGAAGCTGCATGACATAAAATGATAACACTTGCAGGTATATGTAGTTCAAAAAATACTAAATATTTTAATTTTCTTTTTTAAAAATTTATTTATTGATATTTACAACTGTATTACAATAATACATCAAGTAAATAGGCTATGTGATACATAATGGCATGAGTTAATGGCAAGTAGAGAAACTACCCACTGGTAGTACTCAAATCGCATGTTCAACTAAGAAGGTCACGTGGCCATCTTCTTTTCAGACGCCTCGGAGGATTATCGGGAATCGAAGAGGAAGCTAGGTTTGAAACTAGAGGGTTTGAGTGGAAATGAAGTTTGTTATGAAAGGATAGATACCGGGTATATTTTAAATTTAAAAAAAATATTTTAGTGAGTTTTTCGGCTTTGCTTAGAAACGGATCATGTATAAACTAATTTTTCCTTAGTCTTTTGTCCTGCTCGATCAGTTAAATAATATTTTTTTAATGTTATTATAGATTATCATATCACAAAACCACATGTTCCTCACTTAAAAAATATAGCACTGTTTTTGAACTTGGATGTAAAAAATGGAATGTATCCATTTAAAAAATAAAAAACAGTTATATCTTATTCCAGTAAATGGAAAATCTAAAAAGTAAACATTTCACACTCTATTTACAAAACTTTTTTCTTTAAAGTAAATAACAAGACACAAAAATGAATAACCTTCCCGGTTCTTCTCTGTACAGCTGTTACCATGGTCACCGTATCACTCCCATTCAAATGGAAGGTGTTTAGTGTACGTCTTTTACATTCATATATATATTTAATACACATATATATATTTAAATATATATATATATATATATTTAAATTATAAACAACACTATGTGTACAAGTGTATTTAAAGTAGGTAGAGGTTTAATTATGAATAAGAAAGGATTTAACAGATGATCATTGAAGGTAGAACATCCATTGAACTAGGTTTACAAAGATATACAATAGGTTGATGAATATATTAACATACAAGATGAACGCATGCGACTGCACGAAGCTATGTTTTACAAATGAAAGTTCTCGGTCGGTTGCTGTTGCAATAACCAACGTAATTTTGGTTAATAAACAAAGAACGTGTAACACTATAATCCATGAAGGATCTCGGGCTCTGTACTGTTTCTTGGACAACGGCTGTACAGGGAGGTGGATATTCTGAAATTGATTTATGGAGGCTGAGTGTGCCCCAGAATGGTCAGCAGATCCTACAGAGTCCATATAAGGGCTGTTAAAAGATTAAATAAATAAAACTAAAAATTCATGAATAATAAAAAGTATAGGATGGAAATAGTTGGGGGTGCAGTCAAAAAAACACAGCAAATAAGTTGAAACCTATTATATTATATGTGCGCCAACGTTTCGACCTACTGTGTAAGTCATCTTCAGGGCTATGAGAAAACAGACAAAAACAGAATAGACTGTAAAAATGCATAACATAGAGATACAGAAAACATAACATAATATAGAGATATAGAAAAATTGAGCAAAAAAAGTGAAGGATATATTATGAAAGGATATATGAATAAAGATGATTACAGAATAGATGTATAGAAAGGTGATAATGCAAAACAAAATACACAGAGAGAAATGAAGTTAAACAGAAAAAATAAAATGAAAAAGATATAAATATAATGAGTATGGAAAACTTAGTATAATAAAGATAGAATTGTATTGCAGAGAAAAAAATAGTATGAAAATAGACTCCTGGGCAGTTACAAAAGGAAAATGAATTAAAAAATATGATACTTAAGAATAAATAGAGAAGAATATTGTAGAAAGTAAAGAATAGGAATCTCATGTATGACAGGCAGAGAAGTAAAATATAAATATAAATTTTATTTTTTAAAAATTATTTTATTGAATTGTACAACTGTAATATATACATCTAGTACAAGAGCTATTTGACTAACTAGATACATGAAAGGACATGTAGAGGCAATACCCACTGGCACCACTCTAATAACATTTCTATAATAGAAGGTTCCGAGGCCATCTTCTCTTCAGACGCCTAGGAGGATTGTCCGGGATGGAATTGGATGCAAGGATGGAAACTAGTGGGTTTGGATGGGCCTGGAGTTTATTATGGAATGATAGGTATCAGGAATGGGCTAAATCGGTAACATATGGAACGTTCAGGTCATTATGGGTGGTTTTATTTCTGACAAAATAAGGAGCGTCTAGGGTTTTGCGAAGGATTTTTGATTGCAATGATTGAATACGAGAGGAATTTGATGGTTTGGTGGATTTCAATTCCGTAAGTCGATATAGGTCTTATAACAGTCACATAAATAAGTCTTTTGTAATTGATCTGAAGCTTTGAGCGTTTGTCTAGTATGTGTTGAAGTAGTCGGAAGCGTCTAGCTGTTTCTTGTCTTTTCAGTCTTGTGTGAGGGTTCCAAGTAAGACGTTTTTCTAAGTTGAGTCCTAGGTAGCGGATCTGTTCAACAGGGATAAGTGGAGTACTATTAAAGGATACAGTAGGACAGGAAGTCATGGGTTTTCGGCGAAGGGTAAAGGTAATTGGATGGGACTTTTTGGTATTGATTTTAATTCTCCAATTCCGACACCATTTTTCGAGGCTTGAAAAATGTGATTGAAGGGATTGGGATGCAATATATGGGTCGTTATTAACTGATAACACACATGTGTCATCAGCATAGGTGGAGATGAAGGTGTTAGGATGGGTTGGGATGTCAGCTGTATATACTGTGTAGAGGATAGGACCGAGGATGCTACCTTGAGGAACACCAGCAGACTGGGAATAGAGAGGAGAGTAGGAACCATTATGATTTACTTTAAATGTTCTGCCAGTTAGAAAGGAGCGAATGATTAAAAAGTATGTAGGAGGAAGGAATTGTCGGATTTGGTAAAGGAGACCTGGGTCCCAGGCTCGATCAAAAAATATAAAATTTAAAATATAAGTATCAGTTGTTATATAAAGGTATACATAAATACGTATACAATAAAAAGTATATATTATGTATACAATAAAATATATATACGCATATATACGTATACAATAAAAAGTATATATTATAAAACAAAGTCCTCCGCCGCATCTGTCTGTCTGTTCACGTTAAACTCAAAAACTACTGCACAGATTTTCAAGTGATTTTCACCAATAGATGGAGTGATTCATGAGGGAGGTGTGGGTATGTAATTTGACAAGGTTTTGTGTAAATTAGTTGGAATACAACGATAATCTTTGCAACTGTTGGGAAAAGTATAGCCGCCTGGGAGGTTTCATCGAAAACGCTGCCTAATCCCTTTAAGAATAAAACAAAACAATGCATGGTGGAATATTCCTCTTTTATTTACTTTTTAAAAAGTCAGTGATAGCATATATATATATCAACCTTTTAAGGATAGTTTTTGCTGTAATTATTATATATTCTAAAAATTGGTTACGACCAATGCGATTAATCCTTATCAACTTGAATACTTTAGTTACCTTAAGCATTTCAAACGCATTATTAGAATATTTTATAGCATATAAATTGAATGGGATATAAATTGTAGGGGTTAACGCGCGAATTAAACGCGCGTGAAAATAAATTGGTATATAAAGAAATATTTTATTTTGTTATTATGTTTATATTATCTACATAATAAAATACCTTAAAATACTTCAAGTAGTGTTGAAATTATACTACATTTAAATCTAATGTATTCAAGGCATCAAACTGATGCGATCCTACGACAGACAAAACATGTAGGCATTCCTGTCTTAAGCGGGGCTCCGTACGCTCGATTTCCAGCCATTGCATTATTCTCGCCAACTATTATAGGCACAGTCATCCCATGTTGTCTGTTCTAATCGGCCTCTTTGAAACCTGACTAACCAAATGATTTTTTAATTGTTTAAACGGTTCGTCAGAAATCAGATTTAGTACTTGATGTAGCTAACTAGAGAGCTGATTGGACGAGGAGTATAATCGCTCCTGATTGGTCAAGACTCGCGTGGGAGGAGCAATTTGAGAATTGGACAAATAGCGAAGCCGCTGAGCGAATTGTCGGCCATTAAGATTTGTTGCTTATTCACGACTGTCTTCTAATTAACGACCTAATGGGGATTTGTCTGTTAGGAGGCCGTCATCTTAACTTGATTATTTCCGTCAGTTGATCTTAACTGTCACTGAGGACAGTAACTTTCTTCGTGAGCAGTCACTGTCACTGTCATTAGTAATTGTTTGGTTCCAATACTATTTTTTATGAAGGTCTGTTGAGGTTTTTGGGTCTGTTTCGGAAAACACATGCAGATTATTTTTTAGATATCTGTTATTTATGCTATTAAATAAAATACTCTTAACAAAACAATTCCAATTTAATTTGTGGATAAAAATATCCAATGCTTTCTAAAATCTTAATAAAAAAACATTCTTTCTCGTACTTTCTTCTCCATATGAATTCGCATAAATTTGAATCCAAGATATTTCTAGTAGCTCTTTTTTCTTTCTTGTTCTTAGTTTGACTGAAGTCCCAAGTGATTCCATCCTCTGGGTATGAGCCCGTGTGTTTAAGTCAACAAAATTTGTTGAATGGATGACAACTTACAGTATCACTTGGAATTTCTTATTTCATTCAATCATAGTTTCATCGGATGGCCTTTTTCACATAATTTGGTGGTAGTTATAATGTTCTAACTTGAAGGCATCTTCTTCAAACCTTATCTGTTCAGTTAATTGAAAGGCGTTCATTATAATTTATTGTAGAACACGAATGAAACCATTATAATTAGGTTATTTATATAATTAGGTTATTAATATATTTATATATTTAGATAAGGATCCGGTTATTTGTTATATGATAGGGACTGAACTCAGAATCTATTAGACGTACAGACCTCCAGTAGGGGTCATAAATTGTTGCAAATTTAATCTAATTTAAAAATGGTTACTTCTGTTTTTTTCTGAAAACACACCGATTAGGAGATACAGCCAAAAAAACTGAAAATTTCACGGTTTTTCGGCCACCAAAAGTTTTACCGTCCGTTTTATCGAATGCAAATTTGGATTTACACTGCCGAGACATGACCTTGCAAAAGATAAATTTGCAAAAAAATATCACGGTCATTAATCGAAATAAAACATAATCCAGTATTTTAAGTCGGACAATGTTACATATCTGTGCGAAATTTCATTACAATCGGTCCAGTAGCTTCGGAGATTAGCCCGGGTAACATCATGGCAGGCGATTTATATTTATATATATATATATATATATATATATATATATATATATATATATATATATATATATATATATAAACAGTTGATAAGAAAAATGTTTTATTCTTATTTGACTGCATTCTCTGTATTGAAACAATAGTCATAATAAAGTCTAACTTGTTTTATTTTTTAAATCAACGCACTCCATTTTTGTATTTTCATTATAAGATTATAATTTAATTTTCATTTGCACTTGCGCAATTGCGCATTCAGCAAATTTGATCCTAGTGTCTACTTTGTCATAGTGTTTGATCCTAGTTTCACTTTGCTTTTCTACATGATCTTCTATATGATGATGGAGTAAAAATATCAATAGGTGACTAGGTCTCTTGGCCAATTTCTTTTTAATCTTTTCCTATCAAGTCCAGGTGACAGGGAGTAGGAAAGCGGAAGAACGAGTGGGTTTGGGTGATATTGTGTCGATGAGTGGAAAGTTATGTATTTGTTATGAATAAATGATTTTATAGTGGGAATGTTCATATCTTTGTGTATGGTGTGATTCGAAATATACCATGGTGCATTAACAATTGTTCTGAGAATTTTGGACTGTTTTGTTTGTATCTTGTGTATGTGGACTTTTTTTGCTGAACCCCAAAGTTCTGCTCCATATGTCCAAATAGGTTTTAATATACTATTATAGAAGTCGTTTGTTCCGTAAGTCAAGTGAAGATTTCTAAAATATGGAGTTATTTCGTTATCGCTGCTTGGACGGCATCGGCGGGGTTCTCGTAAACTGGAACACCAGAACGACCTGCTGCAAGAACTCTTAAATAAATCCGACACCTATTGTAGTCATTGACAGCAACCTTTGACCACTGTAAAATACAGAAAAAAAATTCATATAAAATTGTGCAAAAATGTTTGTAAAAAATCATTATTTTAACATTGTAAAATCATCATATGCTTTCAAAAAACAGTATTCAGATGTCTGTTTGTTTGTTTGTTGTTGCTTAGAGGCGTAAAACCCTATGGTCATCAACGCCTGTAGATTTTTGATTTTTATAATTATTTATCTTTTAAAAAAAAAAAAAAATATTCATTTACACACACATACTAATAAATAATACATCTATAATAAGGAAATAAAACAATCGGAAAAAACAACAAATGCATCTATAGCAAGGACAATGGAGGATCAAATATTGGTTATTAATTTACAGTTTGTAATGAATTTCACCACTTTGTCTATTTCAGATTTACTGTCTCTAACCAGTATTCAGATGTAAAAATTGTTGTTCCAGGTGAAAGTAAAAAAGAGTTTACTTAAATAGTTTAACAGCTTAGTGGTACCAGGAGCGGAGTGGCTCAGTGGTAGAGCACTGAGTTGCCATGCCGAAAATCCTGGTTCAAATCCCGCTGCAGGAAGGACTTTTATTTAGTCTGTTTGCAGCCGGAGATGGATCCTATGGGATCCAGGGTGCTCCTGGGGATCACTACTGATCTAGGACTAATCACCTCCCTGCACAACCGTTGTCCAAGATACAGTACAGTCTCAAGTTTGTACTGAACCCCAGACCTCTCATTTGTTGTAGTGGTTCAATTTCTTTTTTTCTAATGACACATTGCACTGCAACGCTTTTCAGACAAGACTCTGTGGTAACAAAACAATGTGGAAATTCTTTTATTTTCTCTATATATAGTTCTTTCAAACATAAAAAACCATACTGGAGAATAATTGCCAAATTACAGAACCAAAAATTAGTTCATTGAATACCCATGAACTTAACAAAGGTAGTTTATTTTTTCTAATTCTTGAGTTGCGTCCCTTTCATTTAATTTGTTTTGTCCATTTTCTCTTAGTGCACTACACTGTAATCTAACGTAATTTTATCCAGATGTGGCTAATCGGACGATGCTACAGTGGGAACTCTAAGTTTTGCCTATCCAGGTTTTATTAGGATATGGATAAATACATTGTACAAGTTCGGGACCCCCGTATAACGTCCCTTCCGAAGGACGGCATAACCAAGTATTTTCACTTTAAAAAATCCTAAGGCCACCTGTCGGACTGCGAACCAGCGATCTTGTATGTTCTATATTTCTATTGCTCTTGTATTTTTCTCTAATTCGTTAAAAACCCACTCAATGGAAAACATTGATTTTAAATATAAAACTGGGTATATCATTTATTATATTTATTTATTATTTAAATATTAATGGTGGTTAAATATCAGATCTCCTCAGATCTTCAAACATTCATTAGTCACAAGTTATTTCTGTCCGTCTTTGTTCGATTCTCGCTGATTCCCGTTCCAAATTTGTCGATCGATTGACGTAAGTGATTCGTGATTCGAATTCTGGATTGTTTTTCTTTTTCTTAGTTTGCCGTAATAGGCCTTCAAAATAAGATAATAAAATTTTATTTACTTCTTAAAAAAAAAAAAATCGATAACTACCGTATATTGACACTTATGAGTAACCAATCCAAATTATCTGATGTAATAGATTGACAGACGTCCGTGTAGAGCTATCTAGAACGTAAAACTTTAAAAGCTTTTTTGTAATATAAAATTATTTGTTTGTAAAGAAAATAATGATTCATACGATTATTAATAACTGAAATACTCAGGAGATATTTCAAAACAAACTCGAGTGAACCTTTTAAAATATTATTAATAGATTAAGTCCAGATGAGGAACCTTGAATTTGAGAATATTTACAAGACTGATCGTAAAACCTTTCGGCCTAAAGGTGGAACTAATCGTATTTTCAAATTATTAAACTGCTCTTTTTTATTATTGTTCTTTTGATGGTGATTATTTTTAAGTATCAGGAATACACAATCCTCTGAAAAAGTAGTCCCTCCATCCGTTGCTAGGCAACTCCGATATAATATCATATGTTCACTAAAAAACATTTTATATAGTAGAGAGATATATCTAATTAATACTTATAATACAATATAATTTAATATCTATATACTGAATGTTTCCGCCATACACATTCTTATTTAATAACTTCTTCTTCGATAATCGATAATTTTCGACCATTAGGCTGTACATAATCTAGGGGCCGACTGAATCATATGTCTTTTTGAAATCCTCTCTAGTAATTATATTTATTTATTTATATTTTTGTTGTATATTTACGTTGCTAGGTAACGGTAGAGCTCACTCTTCAAGGAGGTTCTAATTACCAAGTTTAAATTGTGCGAGAGCTAAGCTACTGCCGTCGGTGAGATGTTATATCACTATCAACTTTTTTATGGATAATATCTTATCTTAGTTAATAATGATTCCTTCATTTAAATTATTATAGATTACAACATATTATAATGTTAAATAGCTGATATATGTTATATAATCAGCTCCGCCTGCACAACCGCTGCCTTGTAACCGTACAGTCCCTACAGTGTACTGAACCCAAAGACCCCTTTTTTTTTTTAATAGATAGATTTTATATTTTATGATGTAGGTTATTTAATGCCGTTTCAGGCTACTTTAACACTTACTAAAGAAACGCTCTGAGCTCCCAATTAATTACAAAAGACTCATATACATGACAATCATTAGACCCATCTGGACTTACGGAGTAGAGCTTTGGGGCTCCACTAAGCCATCGAATTCCTCGAATTATGAATAAAATAATCCAAAATGACCTTAATGTCCCATTTGTTGCTGATTTGGCCCGAACCCGATATCAATCCTTTAATGGCAAACTTTATTCCCCCTAAAACCAACAAGTATCAAACCTACCTTCTTGAATTCCTGATAATCCTCCAAAACGTCTGAAAAGAAGATGGCCTCAAGACCTATTAAGTTTTTTTTTTTTTTTTAATTTAATTTATTGATATTTACAACTATAATAAAAAAAATACATCCAGTAAATAGGCTATGTGATACAAAATGACATGAGTAATGGCAAGTTGAGAAACTACCCACTGGTAGTACTCAAATCACTAGTTCAACTAAGAAGGTCACGTGGCCATCTTCTTTTCAGACGCCTCGGGGGATTATCGGGAATCGAAGAGGAAGCTAGGTTTGAAACTAGAGGGTTTGAGTGGGAATGAAGTTTGTTATGAAAGGAAAGATACCGGGTTCGGGCCAAATCAGCAACAAATGGGACATTAAGGTCGTTATGGATGACGGTATTTTTAACAAAATAAGGAGCGTTGAGGATTTTACGAAGGATTTTGGACTGTAGGGATTGGATACGACAGGAATTCGATGGCTTAGTGGAGCCCCAAAGCTCTACTCCGTAAGTCCAAATAGGTCTTATGATGGTCATGTAGATGAGTCTTTTGTAGTTAATCGGGAGGTTAGAGCGTTTGTCTAGTAAGTGTTGAAGTAGCCTGAAACGTCGAGCAGTTTCTTGTCTTTTCAGTCTAGTATGAGGATTCCAGGTTAATCGTTTGTCGAGGTGCAACCCTAAATATCGGATCTGTTCTACCTGCACCAGTGGGGTACCTATTAAGTTGAATCTGTTATTTGAGTGCCACTATTGGATAGCTGCTCTACTTGTTTTCACGTCATTACGTATCATTCCTGTCATTTACTTGTAATATACAGTTGTAAATTTCAATTTTTTTTAAATTTATTTATTGATATTTACAACTGTATAAAAAAAAAATACATCTAGTAAATGAGCTAAGCGATACAAAATGACATGTGAAAATGACAAGTAGAGAAACTACCCACTGGTAGTACTCAAATCACAAGTTCAACTAACAAGTCACGGGGCCATCTTCTTTTCAGACGCCTCGGAGGATTATCGGGAATTGAAGTGGAAGCTAGGTTTAAAACCAGAGGGTTTGAGTGGAAATGAAGTTTGTTATGAAAGGATAGATAGCGGGTTCGGGCTGAATCAGCAACAAATGGGACATTAAGGTCGTTATGGATGACTTTATTCTTAACAAAATAAGGAGCATTAAGGATTTTACGAAGGATTTTGGATTGTAGGGATTGGATACGAGAGGAATTCGATGGCTTAGTGGAGCCCCAAAGCTCTACTCCGTAGGTCCAAATAGGTCGTATGATGGTCATGTAGATGAGTCTTTTGTAATTAATTGGGAGCTTAGAGCGTTTGTCTAGTAAGTGTTGAAGTAGCCTGAAACGTCGAGCGGTTTCTTGTCTTTTCAGTCTCGTGTGAGGATTCCAGGTTAATCGTTTGTCAAGATGCAACCCTAAGTATCGGATCTGTAAATTTCAATAAATCCATTTGTCAAAGTTATTTAATAAAACAAGTAAAAGGATATATAATTTAGTGTTATGGGACTTACCCACAAGTCATAGTGCACTTATGCAATAAATCTAAATGCGTTTTACCTAATATGCAATCGGTTCTTACAACATCCTTCATCAAAAGGACAAGTTCATTCGGTACGATGAATGACCTCTTGTCCTGTTTGCATACAACATTGATCCTGCCAGGACAATACGCAATATTTCATCATACAAATATAATACAATGACACATCTCTTCCAGTGAACATTTGTAGGAATCTTACCAATGGCTATAAATAGTTTTTTTCATTTTGTGTTTGTATTTTTTTCTTCTGAGAATCTTTAGGCTGTGAGTAACTGTCAAAACACAGACATTTTTAACATATTGCTCTTGTGTTCTATTTTTCATTCCGTGGTGCGATTATTTATTGATATAGAATCATATAAACATTAGTTTTGAAGAGAAATAACATATACTTATGTAATAATGTCATTAAGTAATTTCCAAACCATGTAGTCACAAAAATCACAATGATACATTGAAAGTTAATATCAACGGATTGAATTTTTTTTTAAATTATCATTGATTTTTTAAATGATCATACACTTCAGAAGTAAAAACCTCTCAGGCAACACTAAAGTACAACTATACAAAATTCTGTTTTTTTATGGTTTCCTATAAATAAATATAGGAGAAACTGGCAATTAGAAGTTTTCTGTTCGCGATGGCTGACAGGGGCTCAGGGCAGACTGGATTCCGTGTTCGGGGTTCGGGACTCTACCTTCCCGGAGGACCGCATGCTCATTCGGGGCGAATGTTCAACTGTATACGTGGCTTAAGAATCTGCAACTGATTACTCTGGAGGCCAAGTAGGGTCTTTTTCGTTTAATGCACAATTCGGTTATTAAAAAAAGTAACTGTTATTAAAAAGTAACACGTGATATAGTTACAACCTCCATATCAGTAGAACATATGACTACATTTCTTAGTTTCGTTTAAAACCTAATAATGGCTATGTTAAGGTTATACGAAGATTTTAAAGATTTGGACCGAACCATCGCATTCTTACAAGAAAAAGGCCTCATCCATGAAGAAAAACTATGCCGGAATGGACATTCTATGAAGTTGCGCAAGAGAGATGACCGGTACAGATGGCGGTGTCACAATGCAAGTTGTCTTTTGGAAGTAGGACTCAGGGAAGGTACGTGGTTCAACGGTTCAAAATATCCTCTCAATAATGCAATTCTTTTTATTTACTCATGGACCAAGAAATATACAACAACGTTATTTTGTAAAGACGAATTGAGAACAGTAACAAATTGGAAAAATTATTTGAGGGAGGTTTGTGCTGATTCGCTACTTAAAAATCCTATCAAAATAGGAGGATATGGTATGACCGTCGAAATTGACGAGTCTTGTTTTACAAGAAGGAAACATAATGTCGGACGAATATATCCCAACCAATGGGTTTTTGGTGGTATTTGCAGGGAGACGAAAAAATCTTTCATATATTCAGTGCCCAACAGGAACAAAGATACTTTAATAGCGTGCATTAAAGAATGTATTCTTCCAGGAAGTGTTATAATATCAGATTTATGGAAAGCTTATTCCACTATAGAAAGAATAGAAGGGTATGATTTTAAGCATTATACAGTCAACCATTCTGATAATTTCATTGATCCTTCAACTGGAGCGCACACACAGTCGATAGAATCGTTGTGGGCCGCGGCCAAAATAAGAAATAAAATAGAAGCTGGAACTAGAAGAACAATGTTGGATTCATATCTCTGTGAATTTATGTGGAGACAAAGGAATATGGGGAAAGACCTTTTTGAGGTTATATTGGAAGATATCGCTTCATTTTGGAAATTAGAATAAACCATATCATTTGTGTTAACAATTATAGTTACTTTATATTAATCACGTGTTACTTTTTAATAACAGTTACTTTTTTTAATAACCGAATTGTCCATTAAACGAAAAAGACCCGCCAAGTAAATTAGTAGTCCACAATGCAATAAAAATAAGCAGAGACTCAATAGGAGGCATAGAATATATATTAGAATCTAACCCCCAAAAAACTGAATCTTAAGTCTCTAAGGTACTAGAGAAAAACAAACCAGTCAACGTAACGTCAACTCAGACACTAAAAAAGAAAATTCTCATCAATAAAGAGATGGTACTTGAGCGTGATATCTGACTGATTTTCTATAAGACCCCCCACCAATTACTTTTATTGGTAACTGTTATAACCTAATAGATATTAAAAAAAACATATGTTTGTATTTATGTATAATTAAAACACAACAAATAACCAAGACAATTATAGATATACATTTTCAATTTGGAGGACAAAAATCCACAATATTCTTCAGGATCTGCTCAAATAAACCACTGTTTTTTGTACCTCCTTCTCCAAATATATTCACACAGGTACGAATCTATCATCGTCCGATGGGTACCGCATTCGCCTATAATTTGTGGATGAAGCAGTAGATCATTAGTTACCTCAGTACATATTGGACATAATTAATTCACAGCAGAATTTCGTAGAAGTGTATTCATGACACCAAGAGCATATAAATAAAATAGATGATGTTATAGGAAGTTTGCTCCACTCAAAGCAAGTACCTGCTCTCATGTCCTTCTCGCCTACTGCATTTCCATCTTGAATAACCATTTTCACTAATCCTGAGGTTCATTTCATGTCCCTTGGAACAGAGTCTTTTTTGATGTATTATCTTGAGCATATTTTATGCTTGATTCTCGATTGTTAACTATTTTCGCGAGTTCTAAGAAATTAAGGTACTTGTGTGTTAACGCCACCGCAGTTATTTTTCCCTACTTGTTCGCATACGCGACCGGTTATATTTTGTAACCGTTATATTTCTAAAACATTTATCTTGCATGTTTTTAAATCTATTTATTGGGGTTAGAATTTTAAATTTTTTAAATAATCATCAACAATTAGAAATCAAAATAATTTATTTACAAATGGAATATATCACGAACAATCAAAATAATGAAAAAATGAAAAATCAAAATAATGAAATATGAAAATAATGAAAAATCCAAATAATTTATTAAAAAAGAAAGTGGTTAATCGGATTACAGTGGAAAATTGGTAAAATATTGCGCTCCTGGAAAAATACAATTGATTCTTCTTCTGTTTTTGTCAAATCCCAAAGACTCATTTTCGTAGCACAAAAATTAGCGAAATAATAACAACAAACCTAATAATAATTAAATAAATAAAAAAAATAATAACAACAATTAGTCTAGAACAAATCAGCAAACAATCAATAAATTATTGCTGAATAAACAAAACTCAGCAAACAAGAACGAACATAGAAGAAATCAGGTGTTAGAAATATAACGGTTACAAAATGTAACCGCTCGCGCATGCGAACAAGTAGGGAAAAATAACTGCGGTGGCGTTAACACACAAGTACCGAAATTATTTTAATGACTGAGTAAATCATATGTACTATAAAGAAACTACATGATTTTATCTTTCTTTACATTTTTACTTCTATTAGGTTATAACAGCTATCAATAAAAGTAACTGATACTAAAGTAACTGGTGGGGCTCTTCTAGAAAAGACCCGTCACCTCCCTGTAAAACCGGTTCACTAGTAACCGTAAGTACAGTTGTACCCGGTACCTGCATAAGTGGAATGTCTGTGTAAGTGGTACAAAAATTGTTGTCCCATCATTTTTCCCTTAAATAAACTCTTTAACTGTAATGTTTTCACCTCTATAAGTGGAATAAATTTTTGAAGATATAGCCTTTGTAAGTAGGATAATTTTTTTAATTACCTCTATAAGTGGAATTTACATAACTACATACCAAGAAAATGGGGGCGACCTGTGGTTCGAGTGGTTAGTGGACCAAACTACTAAGCCCAATATCGCGGGTTCGTAGCCCGGCAGGTGGCCCTAGTAAAATCCTTAGTAAGGTCGTCCTTCGGAAGGGACGTTAAACGGGGGTTTTAATCATTGTAGTGAGTATCAAATAATAGTTCCAGGAAATCAAATTTTAGAGACAGTAATATTCAAATTCATTTTCTATGAAGGGTAATTTAGATCTCTATATGATTTGTTATGAGTTGCATAAGAGTTTTTACTAACAAAATGTTTACTGTTTTCGTAAAAAAAATTAACATGCCTAAAAGGCTAATTGTTAAGAAAATATAAGTCTGGATTTTCTTAACAGTTATTGCAGAAAATCTAATTTTATAGAGAATATTCCTCAAGTTTGACGACCCTTGGCTCACCTGTGGTGTATTGGTTAGCATATCAACCTACTATGTCCCAAATTATGGGTTCGTTGCCCGCCAGGTGGCCCTAGGATTTTTCAATGGGAGTAAAAAATCCTTCCTTATGCCGTCCTTCGGAAGGGACGTTAAACGGGGGTCCCGACCCTGTACGATGTCAGGTACTCGTTAAAAATCCCTATCCTAATTAAACCTGGATAGGCAAAATTTAGAGCTCCCACTGTAGCATCGTCCGATTAGCCATAGCAGCATAAAGTGACGTTAAATGAACAAACATGCTAAGAAAATGTGAGATGGGTTTGCTTTGTTTTAATCGATACCTCTAAATAATTTTAGTCGATAAGTCTAAACATTAAGCACGTTGTTTTTTGTTGTTGTTGTGCATTCATACCTTCCCGAATGTTGCTACACTCTAACCTCGCACCTAGATTGAATAGGAAACTGTGATACATGAAACCTTGTTTAAGTGGAATTGAAATCCTGTCATCAAGAGATTTCACTTATCCAGGTTTCCCTGTCTTTTACTGAATCCAATACCGTTTACAGATTGTAGTGTCAAGACCAAATGCAGCACATCCCATAATATAGTATATTGATATAGTTGTTTTTTTTATTGAGTGGGTGGGGGTTGGAGAGGGAGGGAGAGGGATAAAGAGAGAGAAAAAATACAAAAGACAATCGAATCTCTTTCCTTCTAATGACACCATTGAACTGCAACTCTTTTGTCTTCAAAATAATGGAAGCTAATTTAGGACGAGACTCTGTTGTAACAAAACAATGTGCCAATCTTTTACTTTCCCTATATAAAGCTCTTTCATACATAAGAAACCATACGGGATAACAATAATAATAATTAGCCAACTCCCAAATAACTGAACAAACAATTGTTTCATTGAAGCTCCTTCAACTTAACAAGCAATTTCAAGTACTGCCAAAATCAGTGCTAATAATAGACAAGAATAGTGAGAAAATGTTATTTACGGTTCTATGAGTCTGGACTATATGAGTTTGTATAAGTTGGTGTGTTTATGGGTTTGTTTTTGTTGTTTGTTTTTTTCCATGGAACAAACAACAAAAACTCTTAGATATCAAGGCGATTATTTTCACTTTTTTCGATACCCCTTCTCTGCTTCTTTCCGATTGTTGTTTCCTTCTTTCATCTTTCATCGCTATTCCTTTTCTCGCATCTCTCTTTCCCACAAGGACCTTAATTTCTTTTAGTCTCTTCCCATAATCATCCCTATCGGAACATTCATTGTCTGTTATTTTCAGTCTCTCAGTTTCTCCATTCATCTGTTTGATGTACCCCCTCAGAACTCTTGTATCCCCTCATTTTATTGAAGATTTCTCTATTTAATCTCTTTGGGTGCTTCCTCACCCAATATGTCCGTAGAACCTTAATCTTCTTAGTCTTATGAAAGTAAAAATAAAAAAACCTTGTACCACTACAACCCATGAAGGGTCTGGGGATCAGTACATGGTAGAGACTGTACTGTTTCATGGACAACGGTTCTGCAACGAGGTGACTTGTCCTAGGCCAGATTTTTCCCCCTTATTTTTATAATATTTTATAGATGCTGGGGGGGCCCCAGGAGTGTCCTAGATCCTATATGATCCATCTCCCGCTGCAAACAGACTAAATAAAAATCATGGCCTGCAGCGGGAATTGAACCAGGATTTCCGGCATGGTTACTCAGTGATCTACCACTGAGCCACTCCTCTCACTTTTAGTCTTATATGAGTTTCCAAATCATTCACTTCTTTGTATATTTCCTTATCAGGCGTCAACCTATAGTTTTCCTGTGTTTGTGCGGTAAATTATTTTTTCTATCTCTAACATTTCCCTTAGGCTGGGAGGAAAGCGGTCTCCATTCCGTACAGTATCACCGGTTTGACGACCGTATTGTAGTGTCTTATCTTCGCCTTTGTTGACATGCTCATTTTATTATATAAATTGCTTGTCGCGAAGCTTAGCCTTTCTAATTTAGTTATTTTATTTTTTATGCTTTCCTTCTCCGACCCATTACTTCATATAATTTCCCCCAGGTAGTTGAATATATAATTTATATAAAGAATAATGTGTATTTTATTGTTTAGTACGCAAGCTAAACAAACAACGAAAATTACAATGTATTGGGTTCTCCGGTAAATAATCAATGTAAACACTTTTTTTTCTTTAAAAACCCTCCAAATAATAAACTGTTTATTTTTGTTGGACTTTTGACTTCTATAAATGTAAACACTTATTGATCATCTTTCAAACAAAAATGCTAGTTTACCTCTGTAACATTTTGCTACTGGGAAATAATTCAGTCTCTACTAAAATGTCAAAGCGTGATTTTCGCATAATTTTCTTTTACGAGTTCAAACTCTCCTGGAACAATGCCCAAACGGCCAGAAATATCAACGAAGTGTTGTCCTAAGGCGGTATAAGTGAGTGCGCTGCTCAACGGTGGTTCCAGAGCTTTCGAGAGGGAGGCTTGAGCCTTGAAAAGCAGAGAAGCCTTTGAAAGAAGTTGTGCCCTTGATGACGATGTTCTCTTTGGTGGAAAACAAATGCCCGAGAACTGGTAGGGAAACTCGAATTCAACCAATCAACTGTAAATGACCACCTCAAGGCGATTGGGAAGGTGAAAAAACTTCAAAGTGGGCGGAATTCGTAAAACAATTTAAAGAAGATGTAGATCACGAAATTAAAAAGTTATTAAATACAGCCTTAATACGGGAAAACAACTCACCTTGTAGCAGTCCAATGTGGAATGTACCGAAAAAAACAGACGCGACCGGTAAACGGAAAATTAGCTTCGTTAGCGACTAGCGAAAATTCTGAAACTATTCCGGATATATTCGCCCTTCCTAACATCGAAGTTCTGAACCAAATTAACAAATCAAAATATTTGACGACTATTGACTTAGCTTAGAGATTTCACCAAATTGAGATGGATGTAGCCTCTATTCCTGAGGCGGCATTTTCAACCGACATTAGACATTACGAATTTACTCGTATGGCCTTTGGTCTGATGAATGTTCCACCGACTTTTCAACGTGTGATGAATTCTTTGTTAGCTAATGTGACTAACGTACTTATTTATACATAAGTGGAAAAATTCCAACTAAAAACCTTAAGTCTCTAAACTAAAACAGGAAATTTAAAATACCTGTCCAATATTTCGCCTATTCAGGCATCCTCCGGGAAGGAAGAGAATAATAGCAAACCAAAAGATGAATAATGCACCCAAAAAACACACATCCCACCACCTCCAAGGCTCAAATGCAACTACTGAATCATAGGGAAGGTTACTAGATTCCCAGCTGGCTAAGGTTAGATAAAAACAGCTGATGAATACTCCAGATTTGAAATATCAATACACATTCACCAAACCCCCCCCCCCAAAAAGCCCAACAGGAAAACAAAATAAAACAAATAATAGTAATAAACAACTGAAGAACAGAAGACAAAAAACTATATGAAAAAATGAAAGTAAAAGTGCATGAAAAAAGAGAATTTATAAAAAACCAGTGGACTTATGGTTATTCCACAAAATATATATTGAAAAAGGGAACGCTCATCACAGACATCAAATAAATGTTAATACATAAGTGGAAAAATTCCAACTAAAAACCTTAAGTCTCTAAACTAAAACAGGAAATTGAAAATACCTGTCCAATATTTCGCCTATTCAGGAATCCTCAGGACAGAAAGAGAATAATAGCAAACCAAAAGATGAATAATGCACCAAAAAAACACACATCCCACCACCTCCAAGGCTCAAATGCAACTACTGAATGCTGTTTTTATCTAACTTTGGCCAGCTGGGAATCTAGTAACCTTCCCTATGATTCAGTAGTTGCATTTGAGCCTTGGAGGTGGTGGGATGTGTGCTTTTTGGGTGCATTATTCATGTTTTGGTTTGCTATTATTCTCTTTCTTCCCTGAGGATGCCTGAATAGGCGAAATATTGGACAGGTATTTTTAATTTCCTGTTTTAGTTTAGAGACTTAAGGTTTTTAGTTGGAATTTTTCCACTTATGTATTAACATTTATTTGATGTCTCTGATGAGCGTTCCCTTTTTCAGTACTTATTTATATTGATGATATTGTTATTTTTTCTAAAACTAATGAGAAATATTTTAAACATATAGAGGACGTACTATCGAGGCTTAGTAAACATGATTTATCTATCCAACTTGCTAAAACAGAATTCTTCCCTTTTTAAAAATAATGGGTTTGTTTTTCTTTCTATCGTCTTCGTTCTTTCCAGAGAGGAAATGTCAGAAAACAACGCGTGGGAGAACTACAAGGTTTCAAATTCACATCTCGAATTTATTATCACGTTTTCAAGGATTAAAATTTGCACTTAAACAGTTAATCGAATTTATGGTTCGTTCCGGTAATATTATAAAGCATGATATTGAAAGAGGATAACATGACTGAACACGATACTTTTTTGATTCAATACCATAATTATATGATTATGTATCTTTTTATTGTATTAATAAGAAAGTTATCCCAAGCAGTATATTTTTGTAAGATGAACACTTTACTCGTTCAAAGATCTACATGTTCTATATCTACTAATACACGGTAGAGACTGTACTGGTTCTAGTGAAACGGTTGTACAGTTATGTTATCATGTTCGACCTCCAGGTTTTCCATCTGTTTAGCATACCTATTCTATAGAGGATGGCTGAGCACCAGGAGGGTCAGTAGATCCCCTGACTGTTCACCGATGAAATAATTTATCTACCACAGCTGGATTTGAACCTGTAACCCTCAGCATAGTAACTGTCCTACCTTTATTTATATGTCTGAATGTATACGATCCCTGGTGGCTCAGTGGTTTAGAGCACTGCACCGGAGATGCAGACGACCCGGGTTCGAATTCCGGCTTTTCTCTTCAAAACAAAAATTTTTTAAAATAATTACTATCAAAATAACTATTAATAAAAATAAAGTCCCGCCGTTATGATGAGTTAAAGTCGTTCTTTCCTCCCTCCCGAAGACAAAATTTCCTCTGGTCATTCTTATACCAATCCATTAACTCTCAACACCCTTCATATATCTACAGTCTCCTCCAATTCAAATCCTCAGTTTAAAACCATAAAACAAGATTCCGCCTTCCTGATCTCTATATACGTTCACACAGAACTAAAGCATTCCAGCGTTCTTTTTAAATATTTTTGTTTTGAAGAGAAAAGATTTTCCCTAGCCGGGATTCGAAGCCGGGTCGTCTGCTTCTCCGTTGCAGTGCTCGAAACCACTGAGCTACCAGGGGTCGTATCCAAGTCAGACAAATCCGTTCTCTTCACCGATCCAATATCCCCGTGTTCTTTTTGCTATGTATACACGGGGAAGAATGTTCATTGAACATTATTTTAATTAGGATGTTGTTGACATACGTCAATATATTATTTATGATTTATTTTTATGATAATTTTATAGGAACAACACCTATATTCTCAGAATTGATGAAAAATGTCAGTGGTGCTATGAAACCATAATCAATAGTTTAAAACATATAACGTTGCACTGTAAATTTTTTGTTAACACAAGGAAACAATTTCTGCAAAAATATGTTGTTCAGGATGATGATGAATTATCATTGCAAAATGTACTCACTATGGACAGCGTAGAAAAATTAAACAACATTTTTTTCTATCTGCAGTTTATATGTAAAAATTCGGAATCCAGGCTATAATTATGGTTTATTAATGTGAATCGAGGATTATTTGTTTGGAGGATTATTTATTTAGAGGATTATTATTCTGTTGTTACAATTAATACTATTCTGTCCTAACTTAAAGTTTGTTCATTTATTTATTAAACCAGTGCTAATTTAAAAAAAAAAAAAAAAAAAAAAGAAGTTTTACATATTGTATTATATAACTGTAAATAAAAAATAAAATAATAAGAAATAAAAAACTGTAATGAAATGACAATATGCTATATACTATCTTACTTATATTATAGAGGTCGGACTATAATAATTATGGTTGTTTTATTTCAAGTAATTACTAACCAAATTAACATTAAGTGGGCCAGACTCAATGAATACATGTTGTACATTAAAGCCAATAAAGAATTTATATATATATATATATATATATATATATATATATATATATATATATATATATTTATGATAATTATCTATATATACGAGTATAAAAGAGTTCATCCTGACTGAAAAGACCATCACAGAGCCAAAACGGCATAAGCTACAGACTTGAAATTTGGACAGTGGTACATTTAATAAGGCCAACGAGCAGTAAGAAAGGATTTTTGAAAATTCGTCCCCAAAGAAGGTGAAAAGGGAGACAAACGTTTGTAATAAAAAACCGTCATTTTAAATCAAGCTCTATGAAACTTTAGATTTAGCTTCTACATTAAAAGTAAAGAAATACGTGTTTTTATTATTTTTTGAAAATCCACCCCTAATAGTGTAAAGTACGTGAAATGGTAACATGTTAAGTTAGAGAAGTGAAAATAACTAAGCAGGCTTTTCATTTTATCATAATAATAATTATATTCAAGATTTTGCAAAATCAACCCATAGATATTACAGTTTTTTGATATTACATGGTGGATTTCAATAGAAAACCATTTGATATTTAATAGGACAGTTTATTAAAATCTATCAACAAAGGGATAAGCATTGGTAGTCTGGCTGAATTCACAAATGCTTAAAGCATTGTTTATAATATGCAGTTCATTTATGGAATTCAAAATTCACTCTCCGTTTAAACTCAACATAAATTTCTACGTAAAATCAACACGAGCGAAGCCGCGGGCAAAAGCTAGTTTTAAAATATTTTTGTTTTGAAGAAAAAAGATTGGCCCTGCATTCGAACGTTCCTTCCTCGCCCACTCGACCACAGTGTAGAACTCAATCCCTCCTGACATCCGCCATAGTCCCTCACTATCATCATTTAAATCCTTGATTTTCCAACATATTCTAGCTTCCCAGAAAGATGCTCTCTAAGTAGAGATTTGCATAGAATGCAATGTGTAGAATAATTTATTGTGTTATTTAGTTGTTTTAATTTTGTTTTTTTAGATACATCATGTAAAGAAATTATTGCATTCTAGCTCATGCATTTAACAGAAGTTATGGATTTATTTATTCTCTTGTTGTTTGTTATTGCCCTCACTACTGGAGAATATAAATGTTTACAGTATCTACATAATTACCACTAGAGAATATACATATTTACATTACCTACATAATTACATTTGTATATTCTTGTTACCTTATTAGACTTAGTAAAAATATTGTTACATATTTACATAATAACATACCATGCTATATTAGGCACATAGTAGAACCATATTAACATATTAAACATATAATAGAAAGGTAACTTATATGAAGTTGTTCATATTAAAATAAAACGTTATACATAATTATATAAGATTTATGAAATAATATAGAATTTATATTATCCATATAACATTATACACACCGACAATATATATATATACACACATACACACACACATACACATACCCACATACACATAAACGTGTAAATGTATAGGGTGTTTTTTTAAGCTAGATAGAACTTTAAATTGTAAAAAGTAACACAAAAAATTAAATTGTAATCAAAAATTTTTTTTTATTTGTTTCAGTATACTCTGACATTTCGTATACTTCTTTCGCCGATTGGGCTCTAGAGCAGTTGGCAACTGACCCGTTGTTTTATCGCAAAATTGTGTTCAGCGATGAGGCGCATTTTTGGTTGATTTCGAGAAATGGACTTGTCAATTGGCCTCCAAGGTCGTGCGATTTGACACCTCTCGATTATTTCCTGTGGGGCTACGTGAAGTCACTGGTTTATGCTGATAAACCAGCAACAATTGACGCCTTGGAAGCCAGCATTGTTCGTGTTATTCGTGACATACGGCCAGCAGTGCTCGAAAAAGTGGCCCAAAATTGGACGTCCAGAATGCGCTTCGTCAAGAACAGCCGCGGTGCCCATATGCCCGAAATCATTTTCAAATGTTAATGTCACGTATTGATCTTTCGAATAAAAAAAAAATTTTGATTACAATTTAATTTTTTGTGTTACTTTTTACAATTTAAAGTTCTATCTAGCTTAAAAAAACACCCTATATATGTCAAATTGACTGGTATATATTGGTGTTTTTAATAAATTTTAACGCATTATTTAAACATTGTTCGTTATCCCCCAACGCCTTTTGCATCTGCCGAGGTACGCCACACCTTTCCATCACTCCACTGTTATTTATTCTCTTTAATTGCTTAATATCTTGTCAGGATTCGTACTATTTATTTACATGTTATTATTTTTTTTCTGTCATTATTTATACGCTTTATGATTAGTAGCATGTAGCCTTCTTCTTCTTCTTCCGATGGCTGTACAGCCCTTGCAGGGCCCTGGCCTCCGCAACAAAGCCTCTCCAGTCCTCCCTGTCAGCAGCTCGACCTCTCCACTGTCTGATCCCCATCCTCTGCAGATCGTTCTCTACATCATCCAGCCATCGCAGCCTGGGCCTTCCTCTTCTTCTTTTGCCTCTTGGTTTGCCATATAATAGCTTCTTTGGGTACCTATCTTCTCCCATTCTTTCTACGTGCCCAAGCCATTTTATACGTGTTGTTTTAATAAAGGTGACCAGGTCTGTCATGTAGCCTTCAGATATATATTATGTTTCTATTTCTGTTCATTTTTGTTATTCTAAAGGGACTTTGGCCCAGAATAAAGTTACTTTTCGATTCTATTCTATCCTAACTCAGCGCTTCATACAGTCCTCCGCTTCCTCACAATATGGATGAAAATTAATTTCTATCCAATGTAAAAGTTTTTGAAAAAAACTAATATAAGAAGTTACGAGTTTAGAAAATATCTATCTTTAATTTGTCAAAAATAATCGAATATTTAATTTGTCAAAAATAATCGAATATTGTTGAACATAGCTTTTTAATGTAGTAGAATAAAAAAAAACTATCGAAACAAAACAATTTTTTTTTTTATATTCGTATCACTTAAATAAGTCCTAGGACCATTTTAGGAATCTGATCCTGGGTCATTATAATTATGAAATTTTATTACCCTTAAAATATCTGTGCTCTTGTTGAGTCTTGTCAGCTCAGTGTTCCTGCGAACTGGGCAATGTCCACCATTCGGAGGTATAAGTAAGAACTGGTCTTACCAGATCTTATACAAATGCACTTTCGTGTTTTGAGAAATAGCTTCTAAAATGCTTCAGTAATCCGAAATAAAATTTATTTGAGGATATAATTCTGTGATAGATTTCTGCTTTTATGTCATTATCCGCGTTTAACTTCGATCCAAGGTACACAAATTATTTCACCCTTTCAAATGTAAAGCCTCCAGCCCTAAAATGCGATGGTTCGTCCACATCCAGTTGTGGGCCTGCAGGCATTTATTTGGTTTTTGATTCATTGACCTCTAAATCCAATCTAGCCGCTGCTATCTGGAGACTGTTAAAAAGGCCCCTTAAACGGGGCTTGATAAAATAAAATATTATTTCGGATTACTGAAACATTTTAGAAGCTATTTCTCAAAACACGAAGGTGCATTTGTATAAGACCCTGGTAAGACCAGTTCTTACTTATGCCTCCGAATGGTGGACATTACCCAGTTCACAGGAAGCCCTTCTCCTAAGGTTCGAGAGGAAAATATTGAGGAGAATTTATGGCCCAGTTTGCACCAATGGGATCTGGAGGATAAGGACGAACGCTGAGCCAACAAGACTCTACAACAGCCCAGATATTTTAAGGGTAATAAAATTTCATAATTAGAATGAACCAGGATCAGATTCATAAAATGGTCCTAGGACCATAGGATTTATGGGACAAGAAGATCGGGATGAGTGCCGGGTGATGCTAGGTCCATCTTGGGAATCCGCAATTGGAGAGCAGTGGCAACCAATAGAGAAGACCAGCCTAGCTACAGGAGGCCTTGACTCTACAGGAGTTGTAGCGCCACGGATGATGATGATTAAACTATAGTGTAATTATTTGGAGCTTTAAAAAAAAAATAAACACTTTGAATAACAAAAATGTGTAATTTTAAATTATTATATGAGAAATGTTAATTTGTGTTTTTTAATGACTCATTTTGAAGAAGCAACCTTTGATTCATCTCCAATAAGGTTTTTTTAATTATTATTAAAAAACCAATTAACAATTTATGAGCAGAATTAAATTAATTAATTTTGTATCTTACTCTTCTTTAATTTAAATTACTTATAATATTTTTTTTAATATTTGCACTCAATTTCGAAAGTGGATTTGTACTTATTAGATTAAATGTGCTATCATATAATCAATAATGTATATATCAGCTACTTATTGAAGATTGGCCTTATCGACTTAACAAAAACACTTATCATATTTACAAAATCGATACTCCAGTCAGGTATCTATATGGAACCATTAAATATCGATATATGGAATAGAAAATAATGTTATTCTCTTTAGCATTTAACCAATTAATGCCCTGCTGGTTGCCAATTATTTGTATTTAACAGGTCTGGATAAAAATAAAAATATAACAGAAGAAGCAATTAATGTGAATTCCCCTTTGGAATAATAAAAGTGTACAGTAATAATAGAATTAACAACAACGTTGTAAGATAATAAAGTTAACTCTATTTATTAGTTACTTAAGATAATCATGAGCTAATAATTATTACTGATAAGAGAGCATCTGCTTGGGAGTTGAGGAGATATTGGAAAACCATAGGTTCAAAGGCAGTAAGGGAAGAAGCATGACGGATATCAGGTGGGAGTTTCCAAGTTTGGTTCTGTGGGAACGAGTATTGCGATCGGAAAGGCTTGATCTTGTTTCATGGTCCTGGACTGAGGATTTGAATTGGTAGAAACTGTAGATATACAAAGGGTGTTGAGAGTGAATGGATTGATATAAGAATGAACCGAGGAAATATTGTCTTCGGAAGGGAGGGAAGAGCCACTTTAACTCGTCGTAGAGGTGGGACACACGAGACCGCCTAGATTAGGGGAGACATATATACAATATATATATATTTATTGCATTGTTACAGGACTTTGAAGAAGGCTTTGGATTTGAGTTTTGCTATGATTTATGAAATAAACCAAAATATGATGACTTACTAGATAAATGAAATTACTAAAATAAAACATAATTATTTATTAATAATATTATTTTTTTCGAAAAAGTATTAGTTTTGGACCAATGTGTGTTCCATTGTAACTGATACACTAAGTAAGTAAGGAAATAGTTGGGGGTGGAGTCAAATTAAACACTAAATAACTGGCTACTTATTTTATTTTGTGCCGACGTTTCGACCCACTTTGTTGGTCATCTTCAGGGCTAAGAAAGAAAAACAGACAAAACAACAACAAATACATTGCAGTACCAAGTAAAGGAGAATTTAAAAAATATATGTAGAGTAATAGAAATTTAGAACAAAAAAGTGAGGGATATATTTTTTTTTTATATATGTATTTAGTGTTTAATATGACTGCACCCCCAACTATTTCCTTCCTCATTCAGATCTTCCAGTCAACTATCTCCTCGCTTACATGGATACACTAAGTAATTTGGAATCTGACCAACAGACCACTCGACCCTCATAGCAAAAGTCTAATGGAAAGCTTTGTTCAAGCTCCTGTAAAAATGTTTTCTTAATAAATACAAATCTGCCTTTTACAAAATCAGAAGAGCATGTACGTATGTTATTCATTCAATGGACTAGACGTTATTCATTTGAATGTTACTGATACGGTCACTATGGAAACTGCTGAGAAGATTAATCCGAGTTGATTTATTTATTGAACAGTTTAAAGAAGACGATTTTACAATTAACGTTTGTAATATTAACTTTAAATACAGTTTATTATTTTACAGGTAAGACTCCATAATAAAATGAGTTAAAGAAAAAGATTGTTGCATTAAAAATAAATGTTCTTATTTTACAGATTAATTCAATTTAGTTTTTATTTCGACTCACCAAATTTAGTGTTTGCTTCTATCAATATTATTAAAACGACATTTTAAGCTAATATTTCTACACACTAATAGTAAAGTCCTTCCCGACCTTCTGAATCCCATATAACTTTATAACCTTCCCGATTTCTAGATCCCAGATGTTACCACAGTGACCGTATCAGTTTTATATATATATATATATATATATATATATATAAATATATATATATATATAAATATAAAAATGACAACTGAAAATTAATGAAGACAGAATGATATGCCTGGATAAGCTCTTGAACTGTGTTTGCTACTCCATAGATAATAATAATTAGTTACTTCAAATTTAACTTTACATCAATTTTATCGCTATAAGTATTGTATATAATAATAAGACAATAGGTTTGTTGTGAAGACATTTATCAGGCACGATTGATTTTCGAGTGTAATTTTAACTTAAAAATGATAACGAATAAAACAAATGAAGGACAACAATTATAAAAATCACGTAAACAATACAAATAAGCATGGAGCAATATTTGAAATTAATAATATTTATAGTGTAGTAAGTTATGTCTAAAAAAAAAAAAAATCTTTACCAATACAACCTTTGAACGGGTTCAGTACATGGTAGAGACTGTACTGTTTCATGGACAACGGTTCTGCAGGGAGGTGATTTGTCCTAGATCAAGTTCAACCGCCGGATTTTCCCCCTTATTTTGGGTTCGCTATTTTTATAACATTTTATGAAGCCTGGGTGCACCCCAGGAGGGTCCTAGATCCCATATGATCCTGGTATGTGCATATTATATAAATATATCTGTAATAAAAAGACTGGAGTGTCGTGCGGGTAGTGTATTACAAAGCCCCGATTTAAGGAATATTGTACTCAGATAAGTACGAGCATAAACCAAATTACTGGGCTGAAATAACCAATAAGCAATCAATAAAAAGCAACAAAAAAAAAAGTGCAGTATGAAAATTACTCAAATATATTTATAACCAAATTATAACTGTGTACAAAAAAATATAGTATATTGTATTAAATATTGGATTTGAATGAAGAACGCCAAGAACGGGTCCTCAGATAAAATTAATTGTATATATATATTAATGTTAATTTTACACATATTAATATTTTATTTTATCTATTGTCAATAGTGAATATTTTAAATAAAAACAGGTCATACCCATTACATGTAATTAAATACATCTGCTTCGTCTGTGAACAAATACAAATGATATTGAAAGGGGTTAACGTTTCTATGGTAACGATTCATTTTTATTTAACATAAGAAGACATAATTTTTACTGTATTATTCAAAGTACAGACTAAGGCAAACGTATGTTAATATAGTAAGATTTTAAAACTTATTTAAATTATTTTATAACATAAAAAACAAAAACATAATTATGTAATGCTTGTTCATTTTTTATTTATTTACTGCTATGGCTAATCGGACGATGCTACAGTGGGAGCTCTAAATTTTGCCTATCCAAGTTTAATTAGGATAGGGATTTTTAACGAGTACCTGACATCGTACAGGATCGGGACCCCCGTTTAACGTCCCTTCCGAAGGACGGCATAACCAAGTATTTTTTACTCCCTTTGAAAAATCCTGGGGCCACCTGGCGGGCAACGAACCCGTAATTTGGGACATAGTAGGTTGATATGCTAACCAATACGCCACAGGTGAGCCTAGGGTCGTCAAACTTGAGGAAAATTCTCTATAAAATTAGATTTTCTGCAATAACTGTTAAGAAAATCCATTCTTATATTTTCTTAACAATTAGCCTTTTAGGCATGTTAATTTTTTTTATGAAAACAGTAAACATTATGTTTAGTAAAAACTCTTATGCAACTCATAACAAATCATATAGAGATCGAAATTACCATTCATAGAAAATTAATTTGATTATTACTGTCTCTAAAATTTGATTTCCTGAAACTAGTGTTACGGTCAGAGCGGGAAGGAGGACCGGCTGAGAGGATTAGGCGAACAATGGGATTAAGCCGGAAGGGATCAAAAGTAGACTAGACTCATCGGGATTTGCGTGGAATATTCTAGGTGTCCCCACCCCAATCTCCCTTGCCTATATAAAAAGGCGAGCTGTTTTGGCCAAGCAGTCAGTAATAAGCCAGTAGTAATAAGCAGTCGTTAACTAGTGATAGTGTGTGAGTTACTGTGAGTGAGTATCAGCCTGTAATAAGTGCTTAGTGAGCAACAGTGACAATTAGTGGCCGTGTAATAAGTGTAATAAACTGTGTGGCAGTTTGTCATATTTGGAGAGTCTTTAGTTAGCGAACTGTAAGTGTTAATTTGTAATTGTAAACTATAGTGTAATATTATTGTATTTGTACAAATTTATATATAAATAGTTTAGTTATTTAGTATTACCAATATATTATATTGTTTGTATATTATTTTAGAAATTAGATAACATTTAGTAGAATATTGTTATTGTAAATTGATATTAGTTTAATAATTTAATAATCTCATTGTATTCTTTTTAATTTGTTAATAAATATTAGATTCTTGAATTAAGTAATAGTTTAGCCCATTTTACACCCAGTAGCCCGTAACAGTATTATTAGATACTCACTACAATGATTAAAATAATTATAGACTTAGCTAATATTTAGAGGAAGTCAAGATTGAAGCAAACCACTTTTTACAACTTTCTTTGTGTCACAACCTTGATAAATGTCTGTTGTAGATCAGAATTGTCGTTTGTTTGTTTAACTAGCGTTTAAAACAATAAAATAAAGATATTTTTTATGCAAACTTGGTTTTGTTTTAGTATTTTCTTTTATATTTTTTAATTGTATTTCGATTATCCGTACTTTTGATTATCCAAACCACACTTGACAACATTAGTTCGGATGATTTGAGCGTCGATTATATTCGACTATCGACGACCGTCTATCGATGTTTTCCCACAATTTTAGTTCAGTAGTCTAGTGAAAAGGGCGCGATCGATATTTAGATTGTACGTGCCTTGGAACGTATTCTTTCAAGGGGAACAGCGTTAAGATTTTTTTTTTTTTTGGATCGATTACCAACGTATATTATTTAAAATAAAAAATATACGAATATAATAAGAGATACCATTACAATTCAGAATCGTTGAACTGTGAAACCGAATCCCCAAGCAACTATAATTATAGCGCTCTCCATAGCAACCGCGAACAATTATACTGCATAATTTCATCACGGATAAAATTCATAATAACTTTCCCACGGCTCCGAATCATCCAGACATCTTCCTTACCAGCCTACGTCATCGCTGGAAATAAGGCTGATTTAACACCTGCTGTAAGGTGATCTAGGCGATTAGAGGCGTGACGTCACGAATAATCAATGACATCACGTACAATCGGTGACGTCACTGACAATTATTGGTGACGGACAGACTGCGTGACAAGCCTCTTATCACACGGCGAGCTGATAAAGATACGATTGTGGTCGTGAGACAAATAGACACACACCTCCAGTAGTGTTAGTAAACTTCTGGACTACGGTGTTTGTGATGTTTTCTTCCTGGCTACAAGTTATAACTACAAGGTAAGGTAAACAATTTTTCTTTTTGAAACGAAAAGTAAAAATAATAGTGAAACATTTTGCACTGCATGAATGCATATAATTATTATATTATTATATGCTGTCACAATATTTTTATAAAAATATTGTATTGAACAAGCCGACTTTTCACCCAAGAGTGTGAGCTATGATGCTTATGTACAACCTGCTTACGACCTGTACTAACATATGCATGCCCGACATTTAGTTATATGTCTAAAACTAATTATAAAAAACTACAAATATTCCCAAACAAATGCTGAATGAATTGCTGGAAATAGTGCATATTTTACTAAAGTTTAAATCATGCATAAAGAATTATATATACCTTTTATTAATGTATTCATCAATAAACTATGCGAAAAATTATTTTTTAAGTGCAGACCCGATAAAACCCACTAATATAAAATATTGGTAACATAGAAAAAATAGTACAAAGCGGTATGTACATAAAAGAACAAAACATTTATTATTGTACGATACCAATTTATTTATTTTATTGTTATTGTTTATATATATGTATATAGTAACTTATATACACAAGCGTGTATAGTTACAATTTTTGTTTATTAATTTTGTTTTGTTCTTTGTTGAAAGTTTTTTTGTATATTTTTTTCTTTCTTTGTATATATGTTTTAGACTGGTCTGTTTGGTACAGCATATTACGTTTGTGAATTGTAGCAAATTATATTAGAAATAAATAAATAAATATATATGTGTTAGTAATTAGGAGTTCGTAAAAATAAACGCGATAAATTCATAAAAATGTCTATAATAAAAAAATTTAGAGTGAGTCTGTTCTAGAAGACCCCCACCAGTTACTTTTAGGATCAGTTACTTTTATTGATAACTGTTTAAACTAATAGAAATGATTGATAAAATGTTATAATCCTTCAGAGTTTATCGAAAAAATCTTTAGGTATATTATTACATCTGCAGTAATAATAATTCAACATAAAAAGCAATAATTCATAAATAATCTTTCCAAATTCTTCACACCCATTTCTCCAATTAGTGATGTGTCGGATACCCGTATCCGTATCCGTACCCGCGGATATCTGAGGGAGAAGAATGATCATATATGATGATGATATAATATATTGACGTATGTCAATAAGATCCTAATTAAAGTAATGTTCAATGAACATTCTTCCTCGTGTATACATCGCAAAAATTGTGAGAACACGGGGAAATAGGATCGGCGAAGAGTCGGATTTGTCTGACTGGGATACGACCCCTGGTAGCTCAGTGGTTTAAAGCACTGCACCGGAGATGCAGACGATCCGGGTTCGAATCCCGGCCAGGACAAATATTTTCTCTTCAAAACAAAAATACTTTTTGTTTAGTCTTTTATCGTGCTCGATTAGTTAAATTATCGAAATCGATCATACTGAAATCGAAGACAAAGCGTACATAAACGAAGGGTCAGGACAAAAGTTGAAAACGTTTACAAGCCAGCTAAATTTTTCGTGTGCAAGAACAAGATAGTGCTTGCTCATATTAACAACATCAGACGTCCAAGAAAAAACCACGAGAAGACATGTGTTTTGCTTACAGATGACACCGGGACTACTGTTGATATGGATACTCCTGATAGTGACCCAGGCAGTAGCCTATCAAATAACTGACGTAACACATTCTAATGACATTTAATGAGGTCTAATGACATTTATGCTCGCCGATTCTTACGTAGTAGAAAATTACGAAACGGTAATACGCCACTTGCACTTTTATGATTTTATTGAGAATATCCAAACAATTAAAGAAGGTTATGTCATATTCTCCAGCTTAGGACCCAATATAAAATTTAACTGTTAAACAAATCATTTATTTAGAAGATAACATAGAATCGTCAAAGAAGTAAATGTGGTATTATTAATGGTCTTGGTTCTGCAATTAAATGGCTAACTGGAAATTTAGAGTGTTCAGATAAAGAAAAGTATGAGTCAATTATAGAAAATCAAATTCGGACCAATTTAACGAGCTTACAATTAATAAAAAACATATTTTTTAAATTTAATGCAGATATTGAGATAATAAACAACAATAATCGTTAATTAGGTGAATTAATTACACAAACAGACAAAAACAAATATAAAATACATTTAGAGGAACTCTATTCTATCATAAACTATTTAACTATTAGAATTCTTGATATAGAAAATTCACTGAAGAAGTGTAGGCTTGGCATATTACATGCTGACAGTATTAAACATACAGACCTAAAACAGAAATACAATTAAGATTTGGAAACATTATGGCTGACCAGCAAAATCCATTCCGCTATAAGAAATGGCACAATTCATTATATTTTGTCATTACCTAAAGAAATTAGAAGGTCATCAACTTTGTATTTATTATCTGTGTCCTATATTCGTCGAATAGAGACACCATGGGAGCGGAGTGGCTCAGTGGTAGAGCACTCAGTTGCCATGTCGGAAATTTTGGCTCAAATCCCCCTCCGGGCAAGTCTTTCATTTAGCCTGTTTGTAGCTGGAGATGGATCATATAAGATCTAGGACCCTCCTGTGGCCCACCCAGCCTCTACAAAATGTTATAAAAATAGGGTACCCAAAATAAGGGGGGGGATCTGGCGGTTGAGCCTGACCTAGGACAAGTCACCTTGAAGAACCGTAGTCCATGAAACATCACAGTCTCAACCATGTACTGAACCCCACAGGTTGTAGTGATACAGGTTTTCTATTCATGAAAATAATCTTTAAAGTACCTAATCATTTAATCTTATTTTCAGACAACAAGACATATATTGGAAATTTTACTTTTATTAATACTAATTACTATTGTACAAATGTTCTCTTAAACAATAATCTTTGTATTAATCAAGTTGCTAAACATGATATTAACTCATCTATATACATATATACATATATATATATATATATATATATATATATATATATATATATATATATATATATATATATTGTACAATCAGAATTTGTTGTACCCACAACCCAATACTGCCTTCCTAAAAGTTCTGTATTAAAATTAGGATATAATTATTCTTTTGTAAATATTGCTAGAAATGTCTTACTACCCTTGCATGGGTCGCTAGTGTAATATATAATCAAAACAACACATGTATAATTTTGTTGACATTGATGGAGCTTCTACCACAGGTCAATAAATGCTCGAGGAATAAATATTGAATCCAGAAGTATTATGAAGAGAAACAATTATGTCTTTATTTTTTTTTTAATCATATCACTTAAAATATTTAAAGATAAGATTATTAATTATATTGTTTTAAAAGTGTACTCTTTCTGTTTTACTATCGAATCCAGGATCTTAATATTTTTTAAACTAATATTTTGTCGAATCATGCTTTAAGTGCTTGTAATTTTATAATGTAATGTTTATTTAAATTTACAACTTCTACTAAAGTTTTCTTTTAATCGAATATGTTTACAATTATTATTTTTTATTATTGTTAATTATTTAATAAAATATTTTTTATAATCAATAATTAATATTATGTTCTTTTGGATGTTGGTGTGAGATGTGGTGCCTCTTGTGACATCAGAAATTACTTTTTCTTGTTTTTTTTCAGTTATTTACTGGCAATATTAAATACTTATTTTTTGTTTATTAATTTACTAATATTTTTTTTTTCTTTTGCAGGTAAGTGATCATAGTGAGGATTCTAACCACGCTCGAATGTTCTGTCTATAGATTACGAAATGATAAGTAAGATATAAGTTGTACAAAGGTGTAATGGGATTTAAAAAATCTTATATTATATATAAATATGTATAATGTATAATGTTAATTGATTCAAATACTCAACTTATTGAGTGTCAAAACAAAACTAAACTGAGTTTCTCTCTTGTAAGAAAAGTTAATTTTTTATTTTATTACAACAATAATTTCCTGTAACTGATTTACAAACTTACTATTCTATACAGTCTTACCTGTAAAAAAAGAAACAACATTTAAAGTTAACATTTTACCAAACTGTTTTTTTTATCTAGATAACAAGACACAATTAGGAATAACCTCCCCTCACAGCTGTTACCATGGTCACCGTATCACTCCCATTCAAATGAAAGAGGTTTAGTGTACGTCTTTTACATATATATATATATATATATATATATATATATATATATATATATATATATATATATATATATATTATACTTGTGATTCTCGAGTTTCAGTCAATTTTTTAAAAATTCTTTTGGCGACAATTCGGAAAAACTTTTTAGTTTTTAGTCAATACATTAAATAACACAGTAGTCTAAGTATAAATTCCCACGTATCAATTTGGTTTGAAACTAGTGAGTTTGACTGGGGATAATATTTGTCATGAAAAGATTAATATCAGCCCGAAGGCCATATAAGAAATAAATGGGACATTAAGGTCATTATGGATTAGTTTGTTCCTATCGAAGTAAGGAGCATTGAGGATTTTACAAAGGAGTTTGGATTGTAAGGATTGGATACGAGAGGAATTCGATGGCTTAGTGGAGCCCCAAAGCTCTATTCCGTAAGTCCAAATAGGTCTTAAAATAGTCACGTATATGAGTCTTTTGTAATTAATTGCGAGCTTAGAGCGTTTGTCTAGTAAATATTGAAGAGGCCTGAAACTGCGAGCTGTTTATAATGATTAATAAAAGAACTTTATTACCATCATTATAATAGGAATGCTTTGCTTTACCAATACCCAAATTGTTACTTTTTTAACTCAAATGGAACTATATTGAAAAATTAGGTTTTGGCTATCAACTATATATAAATTTAAAAAAACTTGAACTAATACAACCCGTGAACGGATCTGGGGTTCAGTACATGGTAGAGACTGCATAGTTCATGGACTATATTTCATGGTTCTGGAATGAGGTGATTTGTCCTAGATCACGCCATTATTTTTGGTACCCTATTTTTATAACATTTTGTAGAGGCTGGGTGAACCCTAGAAAGTTCTTAGATCCACTATCTCCGGCTGCTAACAGACAAAATAGAATTACTACCTGTATTATTTTATTTTGTTTGCGTTGTGAAGACATAAACATTCACAACATATGTAATTTGATATTTAATATGGAACGATTAGGCATATCAGGGTGATATACATATATACATGTAACCATTACATCACCAACACGTGGGTATCAAGGCGTTTCAAACTCAACAACTTTCCTGCATACATTAATGTTAAAATATGATAATTCTCGAGTAATTGGACATTTACGAAATGGGAACTTTTTATTTTAATTGAATGAACATGACGTAAACCTTTATTTTTATGATAACATTATTCAGGTTTGCTATAATTGTAATTGTAATTGTAATATGTCAGAAGATGTGGTCTCACCTGGCCCGAATCTAAAATTTCAAATATCAAACTAATGTTTAAGATTAATAAAATTATTTCTGTTTTATACTAGGATTATTAGTAATTTAAGTGAGCAAATATTTAATTCACAATATATTTGAATTCACGCTGCGTTCCGAAAGGTCTGTAATTATGCCATTTAATATTTAAAAGGACATTTTATAAAAATCGATCAACAAAGGAATAAGAATTAGTAGGCTCGCTGAATTCAGAAATGCTTCAAGTCATTGTGAATAATATGGATTATAACATTAATTTAAGTTGGAGTAGTTAGATAGTTTATTCACTCTCCATTTAAACTCAACTTATGTTTTTATTCAAAATCAACACGGAAGAAGTCCAGGCGGAAAGCTGGTATTTATATCATATAGGGAAAAAAATCTAATTTTCGGTCACATGATTCTTTCAGATTGAAATCCACTACAATGAAGGTTCCTGGGTTCAGTACAAG
Source organism: Troilus luridus (assembly GCA_964056705.1). Classification (NCBI taxonomy): domain Eukaryota; kingdom Metazoa; phylum Arthropoda; class Insecta; order Hemiptera; family Pentatomidae; genus Troilus; species Troilus luridus. Next base: position 3,471,118 of record OZ057412.1, read on the forward strand.
GTAGAGACTGTGCTTTTACCAGACTTCTAATCATGAGATTTTTTCATTTTTAAATAAACTCTCAAGTGCCAAAAAAAGGTTTTAATTGTTAATATCAAACACGTGTATTTTTTAATTTATAAGCTTCTATTCGGAAAACGCATGCAGATTACTTATTCGGTAATTATGATTACTTATATGAAATAACTCCATATTTTTGAGAAATTTAACATGTCACCTAATTATAAATCCTAATATGACCTGGGACAACAATTTATTCTGATTGCGGGAAGGCCTGTAAGGGAATAAAGCAATTGTTTAAATCGATGAGTCCTCCTTCTCCAAAAGGAAATATAATCTGGGGAGGATATACCATCAGCAATGGCTGTTCGAAGGCGTATGCAGGGAAACTAGGGAGTGTTTCCTATATTCTGTCCCATCTAGAACAGCTGAAATGCTGACTTCTTGCATTAAAGCTATAGCTGCAATACGACCCGGGACAACAATATATTCTGATTGATGGATGGCCTATGAGGGAATAAAGCAAATTGAAGCCATGAGGTAAAAACATTACGTTGTTAACGTTTCGATCAGAGAGACAGAAGGACCGGCTGAAGGGATTAAGATAAGCCGGAGGGATAAAGAATAGTCTAGAACCTTCTGGATCAATCCGGATGAAACGAGACAATTCTTGGAACTTCCGAGAAGTGCCCCACCCCGAACTACCTTGCCTATATAAAATGGCAGCTGTTTCAGTAGGGGTCAGTCTGTAGTAAGTTAGTAGTAAAGTTGGTATCAGTCAGTGACAGTCCGTGTGAGTAATAAGTGTGAGCCTGTGATAAGTGAGTCTCGCCAACTCAGTGTATCAGTGAACTGTGACAGAGAGTGTAATAAACTGTTTGTCAGTTTGTCATATTTGGAGAGTCTTACGGTCGATGGACTTTAATTTTAGTATTAGTAGTTTAGTTATTTAGTATTAACAATATCTTGTATTATTTGTATATTATTTTAGTAATTAGATATTAGTTAGGCCTAGATTATAATCTGTAGAATATTGCTATTGTAAATTTATATTAGTTTAATACTTTAATTGTTTTAAATAATTTTATTGTAGTTTTTTTATTTGTTAATAAATATTAGCGAATTGAATTTGGTAATAGTTAAATTCATTTTAAACCCAGTAGCCCGTAACATAAACATTTAAACAAATTTCGTTGGCTCATACCCAGAGGGTGGAATCACTTTCGGCTTCAGTCAAACGAAGAAACAAAAAAGAATCTGGAACGAGTAGAAATATATTGGATTCATATTTATGCGAATTTATATGGAGGAGAAAGAATGTTTGTTTACTACGATTTTAGAAAGCATTGCTGATTTTTATCCACCAATTTAATTGAAATCATTTTGTTATGAGGTTATTTATAAATATATACATGTTTTTTTATGAGTATTTTATTTAATAGCATAAATTACAGATATCTAAAAAGTAATCTGCATGCGTTTTCCGAAACTACACTACATGAAGGGTAGAGATGTTTGACTATGATTATGGTGAATTTATAAACTAATTAGTGTATTATACAACGGTTGTGCATGGAGGTGATTTATCCGAGATTTGGTGGGTTTTTTCCTCCCAATTAATGCAACGCAATAGAAGCTGGGTGAGACCAAGATGGGTCTGTAGATCCCACATGGTCCATCCGTCGCTGTCATAAGATGAAATTATTTATACTACAGATGAACCTGAGCGACCAGTCCACCATAACGTCGAAGGCAAACTAGAAACGCACGGAAATAATTTTATGAAAGAAAAGTGACTAAACTATTGAAGTAAAACCATTCGGTCTCCATTATGTTTCCTTCTGGTTATCAACCCTTATCATTAGATATTGTTGACCGCAGAGGAACTTAATCGAAACAGAATCAAAAGTATTTCCCAAGCTATCTATGTAGGTGTCGTCATTGTTGGTTACAAAATGGATATTTTGTTTTCCGTGTTTAATTTCAAAACCTGATTTTTTTTTAAATCGTAAAACTTCCCTATATTCAGTTACATAACAATTTTCCTATAATTCTATTAAGCGCTTATGTCGAATTTTGCCCAGAGAGAATTAACTGCTTTCTGATAACAGGAATCGTATCATTCTCGTAGTTTTTGGCTTGAAATGGAGTTGTAATATAAGCAATAACTCCTTTTCAAGCCAATGCCTTACTTAGCCCCTTATTCACTACGAAAATAACTCGATTCCGCTTACTTAAGTACAAGAAACTCATTTTGGAGAAAATTATACTTAACCGCTCATTCACCGGGGCTGTAACTTCCTAACAAATGAATAACGTCACAACTCAAACAACCTAATTATTCATTAGAGGTATTTGAAAGTTCCATGTGAGTTTTAAAAAAATTAAAATTTGAGTATTAGTAAAGTAAAGCGTTCCTACAGCCATGATGTTATTGAATTTTTTTATTAACCATTAGAAAATGTTTAAAAGCTTGAAACTTTTTTATTTGTTTATTAATTGTTACAATTTTTGAGCTAACCTAGCTCGTACCACGGCCAGACAAATCCATTCTCTTTACCGATTGAAAAGGTTTGTCCAGGTCGGGATTCGAACCCGTGTCGCCCACGTGGTGCTCCAACCAACTTAGCTTGCCTGGCCGTGTTACGAGCCAGGTTAGCTCAGTTGGTTAGAGCATCATGCGAATCCAGGCCTGGACAAATCTTTTCTCTTCAAAATAAATATATTTTTTTATTTTAACTTATATCATTATTCCTATAAAACTGTAAGTAGTATTAATAAGTGGAAACTTATTTGTGTGTATATTTTGACTGCACCCCCCAACAATTTCCATCCTCTCTAAAACTTTTTTTTTTAAATTTATTTATTGATATTTACAACTGAATTAAAAATGCATCCAGTAAATAGCCTATGTGATACATAATGACATGAGTTAATGGCAAGTTGAGAAACTACCCACTGGTAGTACTCAAATCACAAGTTCAACTAAGAAGCCACGGGGCCATCATCTTTTCAGACGCCTCGGAGGATTATCGGGAATTGAAGAGGAAGCTAGGTTTGAAACTAGAGGGTTTGAGTGGGAATGAAGTTTGTTATGAAAGGATAGATACCGGGTTCGGGCCAAATCAGCAACAAATGGGACATTAAGGTCGTTATGGATGACATTATTCTTAACAAAATAAGGAGCGTTGAGGATTTTACGAAGGATTTTGGATTGTAGGGATTGGATACTAGAAGAATTCGATGGCTTAGTGGAGCCCCAAAGCTCTACTCCGTAAGTCCAAATAGGTCGTATGATGGTCATGTCGATGAGTCTTTTGTAATTAATTGCGAGGTTAGAGCGTTTGTCTAGTAAGTGTTGAAGTAGCCTGAAACGTCGAGCGGTTTCTTGTCTTTTCAGTATAGGATGAGGATTCCAGGGTAATCGTTTGTCGAGATGCAACCCTAAGTATCGGATCTGTTCTACAGGCACAAGTGGGATATTATTAAAGGATACTGAAGGGCAGGAAGTCATTGGTTTACGACGTAAGGTAAAAGTGATTTGATGGGATTTTTGAGAATTTATTTTAATTCTCCAGTTTTGACACCATTCTTCAAGATCAATGATATGGGATTGGAGGCTTTGGGGTGCAATAACTGGATTGGTGTTGACTGTTAATACACATGTATCATCAGCATATGTGGTAAGGATAGTGTTAGGATGAGTTGGGATGTCAGTTGTATAAACTGTATAAAGGATTGGGCCAAGGATACTACCTTGAGGATCTATAAAACCTAAAGTTCAAACATGATTCAACTACAAATAGACTTTAAAAAAAAAAACACATGTTGAGAACGGAATACCAAATATTTCGTTCCTAAATTAAAAAGCTTCAACCAATACATTTGCTACTTAAGGCTTAACCTAAAAATACCAAATTTTGAATTATGTCGTTCTTTTGAAGTCGTTTTTTGGTAGTATCAATCAAAATAAATTTCAAGTGCATTTATTTTTTATAACGTCGCGAAGATTTAGATGGGCATGCAAAGTTGCTGTGCTTAGTAACGGACGAATTCCCAAGATGTTAATAGGCGCTGTACCCACTGGGAAGAGTTTGAGGGGTAGACCGAGGCGTAGGTGGGAGGATTGCGTTAAGAGAGATCTGGCGGGTTTGGGTTTGGGTGGTGCTCCGTGGACTGAGGTTTGTAAACACAGATTGGTGGTATCGGCATCGAGCCTTTGGGTTCATTAAGCCTTTTATTTATTCATTATTTGTTTATTTTTTAAGGTTTAATTTTACATACTTAAATTATACATAAATTACATACTTTCTTTGAGAGAGTTTATTTAAAATTACGAAAATAAATTCAGTTTTCTCCGGAAACGAAGTATCAGATTTTATATTAACAAATGAAAGAAAAGTATTATTTTTTCCCAGCACCTATCAATATAAATTTCAAGTGAAAAAATTGTATTTACTATTTTGATATTTCAATTTTTATAATTAGTAACATATTTATATTTTTTTAAAGGTTATATTCGGTAATTTTGTAGCCCCCTAGGGAACCTATTAAAATATGATTATCAACTTTTTCTTTGAAGATATTGAGTATTGTATTGTATATGGAGATGTGTATTGTATTATTTTGTATATGTTGTATTGGTACAGTAATTTTTATCTCTTCATGAAAAAAAAAAATGATATTTCGGGATTACAATCCAAGTGTCTCTCGTATTCAATCCTTACAATCCAAAACCCTTCGTAAAATCCTCAATGCTCCTTATTTTGTCACGAACAAAGTAATCCATAATGACCTTAATGTCACATTTGTTGCTGATTTGGCCCGAATCCGATAACAATCTTTTCATGGCAAACTTCATTCCCGCTCAAACCCACTAGTTTCAAACCTCGCAACCTCTTCAATTCCTGATAATCCTCCGAGGCGTCTGAAAAGAAGTTGGCCCCGTGACTTTTTTAATTGAATTTTTTATTTGAGTACTACCACTGGGTAGTTTCTCTACTTTCCTTTATCTCTGGACATGATTTATCTGTCATTATATATACTTGATGTATTCAGTATACAGTTGTAAATTTCAATAAATACATTTTAAAAAATAAAATAAAAACATCCCAAGTCTTATCACAAAATTAAAAAGGTCTATACTGTCGGATTAAAAATTCTTTTTCTATTTTTATCTTGAAATCAAATATTTACACTTTATAGTGAACAAACTCATTAAAGATATAAAACAATATTTTATAGCACTGGGTTCAAGATTAACTAAAGATAGGTACTAAAACTAGGATATGGTAATAAATTATTAAATAAATGATAACAAAACGCACAGCAGCTAGCTGGCGTGCATTTATATTTTAAAAAATTACAAATTTAAAATTATTTGGAGGGTACCACATATCCGCCTAACGCCATTTTACAAATTATAAAACTTCATTTAATTGTACTACAGTTAGTAATTAAATATTTTTATTAGAGTTACCGATATAGACAATCTGGCGGTCGAGCATGACCTAGAACAATTCAACTTCCAGTCCAAGCATTGTCCAAGAAACAGTACAGTCTCTACCATGTACTGAACTCGAAACCTTTCAAGGGTTGTAGTGATACAGTTTTTTATTTTATTTTATTTTTGTATACTTTTTTTAATAAATACTTCCCTACAATAATAAGAATAAGAACTCATTTCTTCAAAAAAACGTTCTAAATTTTTTTTTTTTTAATTTAGGGACGGACGACCATTTAACAATTTATGGACACGTATTATACATAGCAATCTTTCTGCACATTTATCTTGTAATGTCTGAAGATACTTTTGATTTTTTATTATTGATAATTTTGTGTGGATAAATAAATTAGCTTTATTTATTAATTAAAGGTCCTAACGGCGGACCAACCACTATTTTAGAAATTATATGGCTGGTCATTTAATCGCTCTGACTTAGATACTTATAGATACTAGAGCTACTTCGATATTATTTTAAAAATTGAAGTTCAGTTAACTTATATATTGTATATATTTTCACTCAACTGAAGTTACTCCATTTCATGTCCCTGGGAACAGAGCTTTTTTTAAAATGTATGATACCCTTATCTTCAGCATATTTTATCCTTGATTCTTAGTTTTTAACTGTTTGCGCCAATTCTAAGAAATTCATTTTAATGACTGAGTAAATCATATGTACTATAAGTAAACTACATGATTTTATATTTCTTTACATATTTATTTCTATTAGGTTGTAACAGTTATCAATAAAAGTAACTGGTGGGGGTCTTCTAGAAAAGATCCTTTATTTGTTTTATCGATGCGTTAAAAAAAGTTCAGTTAGAAAAAGTTGCTTTTTCATTTGGTGATTTTTAAAAATATTTATAATAATTCGTTCACTTAATGAAAACCTATTTCCAGTCAGGTTTTTTTATTTTTTTGGCAAATAACTTTATTTTGCGGACACGTTTCGACTAATTTGTCATTATCAATCCATCAAGAACTTCCTTCATCTCAAAAGAGTTACACGTCATCTTTTTTCTATAAATTATTAATTACATAAATCATACAATATAACGAATATACATTTATTAAAATCGTCCATAAATAGAAGTAAGTATAGATACCTCTTTTTTTATAATTCATGTCATTAGTTAAAAACTTTTCTTGGAGGTCCATTGTCCTCCATGGTCCTTTTGTTACTATTTTAAACTTTGGTCTCTATTTATACTATATTTTATTTATATTTACATACTAAAATCCTTCCCATTTAAATTTATCCTAATTAAATTATAATTCAAAAAACTATAATTCAAAAATTTTTAATACGTAAATTTATTAAGTTTATTATTTTATTTTTAATATCTTTTTATAGGTTCTTAATTTAAAAATTATTAGATAATGCAATCCAGTTTACATCCTTTCAAAATATTTATAATTTAAATGATAGAGGACAACAAAAGACAAAAGAAAAAAGCCCCTCCATCCGTTGCTAGGCAACACAAATACAACTTCACAATTCAATTTTTTATTTCAATATTTTATATTACGAAGCAATACTTGTAAGTGTATTGTCCCCATGTCCGTACAGCTAAATTTTAAGATATATTTTAGTTTATTAGAATAACAATTAAATTTATAAAGCCGAAGTAAGTGCAAGTATTTATGAAATTCAGACAGAAATGAAAAATCACCGATCAGTCCAAAAATAGATTTTGAGGTCTATTCTCAGCCATGACTAAACTCCAAGTCTTCTGAGTTTAATTTTACTTAATTTAATATTCTCTATTTTCTGGAGGTCTATGAAAATATACATTTTTTGTTTTAAATTATTTTTTTGAATTTTACAACTGTAATATATACATCTAGTACAAGGGCTATATGACTAACTAGATACATGAAAGGAAATGTAGAGGCACTACCCATTGGCAGCACTCTAATAACATTTCTATAATATAAGGTCCCGAGGCCATCTTCTCTTCAGACGCCTAGGAAGATTGTCCGGGATGGAAACTAGTGGGTTTGGATGAGGCTGGAGTTTATTATGGAATGATAGTATCTGGAATGGGCTAAATCGGTAACGTACGGAACGTTAAGGTCATTATGGATGGTTTTATTTGTGACAAAATAAGGAGCGTTTAGGATTTTGCGAAGGATTTTGGATTGCAAGGATTGAATACGAGAGGAATTCGATGGTTTGGTGGAGCCCCATAGTTCAATTCCGTAAGTCAATATAGGTCTTATAACAGTAACATAAATAAGTCTTTTGTAACTGATCTGAAGCTTTGAGCGTTTATCTAGTATGTGTTGAAGTAGCCGGAAGCGTCGAGCTGTTTCTTGTCTTTTCAGTCTTGTGTGAGGGTTCCAAGTAAGACGTTTGTCTAAGTTGAGTCCTAGGTAGCGGATCTGTTCTTTTTATAACTTAAAAACAATAATACAAAAATAATTAAACTTCAAAAACAATTTTAATAAAGAGTAATGATAACCTGATCCAGTATGAACCTGATATCCTGTGAATCGAGGATTATTTGTTTAGAGGATTATTATTCTGTTGTTGCAATTAATACTATTCTGTCCTAACTTAAAGTTTGTTCATTTATTTATTAAACCAGTGCTAATTTAAAAAAAAGAAAAGAAGTTTTACATATTGCATTATATAACTGTAAATAAAAAATAAAATAATAAAAAATAAAAAACTGTAATGAAATGACAATATGCTATATACTATCTTACTTATATTATAGAGGTCGGGCTATAATAATTATGGTTGTTTTATTTCAAGTAATTACTATCCAAATTAACATTAAGTGGGCCAGACTCAATGGCTACATGTTGTACATTAAAGCCTATAAAGAATTTGTCCGAGCTAATCTCCGAAAATACTGGACAGATTTTAATGAAGTTTCGCCTATTTCGACTTGAAATAGAGGCTATGTTTTATTTCGATTAATGACCGTGATATTTTTTTGCAAATTTATCTTTTCCAACATGTCTTGGCAGTGTAAATCCAAATTTGCAATCGATAAAACGGGTGGTGAAACTTTTGGTAGGCGAAAAAACGCGAAATTGTCAGTGTTTGGGCTGTATCTCCTAATCGGTGTGTTTTTAAAAAAAAACAGAAGTAACCATTTTTAAATTAGATTAAATTTGCAACAATTTATGACCCCTACTGCAGGTCTGTACATCTAATAGATTCTGAGTTCAGTCCCTATCATATAACAAATAACCGGAATCTTATCTAAATTTATAAAAATATCCTGTGACGATGTTTGTCCGGGCTAATCTCCGAAACTACTGGACCGATTTTAGTGATATTATTAAAATTTAAGACAATATGACTATTCATAATTTTAAAAAATCCATTATATACCTCAATCATTAAAGTAATGTTTATATTTTATCAGTTAACAATTTCGTATATTTCTTATTTATAATATATACTCTACTTAGATATAAGATATAAAATGTAAAATCCAAAATCTATTTAGTTCATTTTTTTCATTCATTTATTGTTTCATTTACATTCAAATTTTAACGTAATATTTTTTTAAAACTATTATAACAGCCACAGCAACGCGTGGCCGGGTCAGCTAGTATATATATATATATTTTTTTTTTAATATATAAAACAAACCTAAAATAATTATAAGAAAAAATCACCCAACACCTTAAAACGATACCAAGTTGTGTCACATTTTAAAATGCTCGCTAGTGGGGTACTATATAAGTAGTTAACTGGACTTAAATTTCTATTTTAATACCGGGTACCTCTAATAAAAGATTTAAGTACCAACTGTAGTACATTTAAATGAACAGTTTTGTGATTCTTAAAGTGGAGGTTGGTCCGCGCCTGTATTTACAATAATAATTTTTGGACTGATTAAGAAGAAGTAAAAATTGTTTTCCTATAGTAAAGATATATCATTATGTTTATTTATTAATAGCACATTATTAAATTCGTTTTTTATTAATTTTTTTGTCTGGTGCTATAGTCCTTTTACAGAGCGTTCATTGGCCTGTCTTAAACGCTTTCAACAGTCACTGCATGTCTAAATTATTTATTTAATTTATTAATTAAATAATCATATATTCTATATGAGTCGCTCATTTCCAAATCGTCCTTTATTCCAACAATTCAGTTACTGTTACCATGACATCCTATATAGTTTTTCCTATCAAATTAAACAAATATTTAGTTACAAAACGTCCTTTAAACTATTTAAAATAAATCTCCAAGTTGTGGGAAATTCATCTTGGACGAAACTTTGGCTATTTAATAAACATCTCTCCCTTCCTAAGAGGGATTTATTGACCTCCACCTGGACATTTTCTTCCACATTTTTGTGAGAAATTCGTGTTTGATTTCTAAACGTCCTTTATACAGTCCAATATGGCCACCATCTAACCGGAACTTTTTAGTATTCAATTTACATTCAAAAGAAATTTATATCCAGAACTAATAGGTTGTATAAAAAAAAAAAATGACCGTGTTTTTTGTGATGACAAAAAAATGAAATTCTAGAGTTCAAAAGTCTGTAAATAATGAAGACTAACGGTATGTTTCGACACACCACACTCCCTGGCAAGTTCACGAGTACTTGTGGACGGATTTGACTCAACAGCTTCCTTCAGAAGCTCATCAATATCGATTAACGGTCGCCCGGAGCCATTCTTCCTTTCCAACGTCGTATCTACACTGCTAAATTTTTCAAACCAACGCCGCGCAGTGCGCTGGTCAAGGACACCTTTCCCTTAATATTTAATACTTTCACGAGTTGCTTCAGTGGCTGTGAAATTTTTTCTCGAGTAATGTCTTAAAATTATGAGAATTTCGTAGGACACTGACATGTTTCTTCTTTGAAATAAATAACTAAACTGAGGCTTTTTTTGAAGTCCAGTGTTAGTAATCAAGCTTAGAGAATGCTCTAAAGGGATTATTAAGTGTTGGTAAATAATAAATAGCATTAAAATATTTACAGACTTTTGAACTCTGGAATTTGATAAAACGGTCATTTTTTTTTTTATACGCCCTATTATTTCCTTGAATTACAACCATATTGACAAGTTTACGTTATTTCATAATAAAAAAATAAAAAAAACTGTAACACTACAACCCATGAAGGGTCTGGTGTTCAGTACATGGTAGAGACTGTACTGTTTCATAGAGAATGATCCTGCAAGAAGGATCCTAGATCCTGTACGATCCATCTCCAACTGCAAACAGACTAAATAAAAGTCTTGCCCGCTGCGGGATTTGAACCAGGATTTCGGGCATGGCTACTCAGTGCTCTACCACTCAGCCACTCCGCTCCCTACGTTATTTGATAATAGTTTTTATTATTTTAAAGCTAGACAAGAATAATCCTGTTTTTGTGAAGTTTTTTTATTCAAACTGTCCCTTATCCATATTTTGGTTCCAAAATATCTTTTTTAAATGACTAAATAACAATGTAAGATATCACTCTTGAATAAAAACAAATAAATCTAGCAATTTTTATGAATTTAAAGAAACAATTTTCAAATTGGTATGACCTAATTTCAATTTATAGGTTTTATTTTGTTGTTTGCCAATATTTCATCTGAGGGATTAAGGACGATTTGGAAATAAGCGACTCATATATACAATTAGTTTTCAATCGTAATGTTAGTCTTTGCAATTAAATACTTGTTGATTGTAAATATGTGTATACGGGATTTTAACGTTGGAATGTGGTGATGGATAGCCTTAAAGTATTTACTCCATCTCAGGGAATAAAACTAGAACATCCTTCAAATATTCAGTAGTGTTACTGATAAGAGAGGTTCGAACGTAGATAAGAGAGTACACTTAGCACTTGGAGAAATATGTAATCAGTTTATCACTTGAGTTGAGTCAGTACCGTCCTAGCAGTGGTGGTCACAGCATCTCTCACTGCGTCGGATATATTAACATATATACATCATATATTATTATGGCTTTGTTCGAGATACCCGGAAATGCGGGAGTTATTGTAGGTTTTTGTAAACGGGAATCGGGATTGAAAATGTGTGCTGATGTGTTCTTAATGCGATCTGACGTTTCAGAAATACCAAAATTACTTTGCGACACGAAATCAGGCTCTTGAAGTTTCCTGTATTTCGAACTTTTCGCTCTTTCTTATAGATCTATTTATTTATTTCTTCAGCAAGATGCCACCTTACGCCGAATTCGGGTAAGTCGATTATATTTATTGTAATATCTATAATAAACATATGTAATATTAACTATGTGCCCTAACTTCCACCAAAAAAAATATATATAATTAATTTCAACGTAGTAACATTTATATATGATTATCAGGAAAATATTGCAAAAAAATTATATCACAATATTATTATTAAATTATTCTGTAATCCAACGCTTTTCTCCTCAATTATGTTTATATATATATTTCAATATCGACTGTTTTATGAAAATATAGCTTCATTCTTCATTTCTTCTCTATTATAAATAATTTTTACTTTTTGCTCTTGAGATTCAGTATTTTTTCTATCTTCCTTTTGGCTACGTTAAAGACTATATCTTCTACAGCCCCGGTGAATGAGTTGTTAAGTTGGATTTTGTCCGGAGAGAGTTAACTGATGGAGTGGAATCGTATCATTCTCATAGTTTTTGTAATATAGACAATAACTCCTTTTTAAGCCAATGTTTACTTAGCCATTAATTCACTAAGAAAATAACTCGATTCCGCTTACTTAATTACAATAAACTCATTTTGGATAAAATTAGACTTAAACTCTTATTCACGGTGCCAAAATGATGTTACCACATTGATCAATCAAAGTATTATATTTGGTTCATATATCATAGATGTGTATCAAGTCTAAGATTATTTGGACTCAGTTTGTTTTGTTTTTTAACGATGGAAATATTTCCCATAGGTGCATAAAAAGTCTTCAGAATTTTCAGATACTTTTTCTAAAATATGTTTAAAATTGTATATTTAAATTAAATTCCCATTATAAAAGTACATTCGATTCACTTTTAAAATATATATATATTTATTAAGAAACTAGAAAAATATTTTCCTGTTGAAAGTTTTTTGTATATCTTTTTCTTTCATTGTAATTCTCCACAGATACATTTAAATTTGTACACTTGTTTTTAATTTGAGAATGGTGTATTTGCTACAGCGTGTAATTTTTGTTAATTGTAACAAATTATATAAAAAATAAATATTAAAAAAAAAAAATTTTCTATGTTTAACTTTATAACTCTATATTCATACATAGTATGAACTGTATATATAATTATAACAAGGATATGTTGTAATTGCATATACAGTTCATAATGTATTGTGTATTGTATTTATTTAAAAATAAAATCTTAGATTGGAAGAGAAAAAAAAAATCTAAATCCAATTAATCAAGTATTTAACATTATCTTGATCTTAGTAAAGTAACTGAAAACACTTATATATATATATATATATATATATATATATATATATATATATATATATATATATATATATATATATTTTTATTTAAATAGTATATCATTTAAATATATTGTATATGTTTAACTATTATCACGTTTATCTACAGAACGAAATAGCAATGTGGTTTTAAGATAACTAAGACCTTGTGTAACGAAGTGTGGAAAATTTTCTGTTGAAACAAATAATCAAAAATAAATCAATTCACTTTAATTAGCATTTTATAAACGTATAGCTGTTTGTAACTTTAATATATTCTCACACTAATTTTTACTAGTGAGAATCGTTTTTGTTTTTTCAAACTGTACTGTTGGAAATAATTATATAAAATAATTTTTTTGATGAAGTATAGAATTGGTCAGGAGGTGAAGTCAATAATAACACTAAAATATGGTTAACTTATTTTTAAAAAGTGCCGACGTTTCGGCCTACGTACTAGACCAGCCTCAGGGCTAAGAAAGAAAACGGAAAATTATTAAAAACTATTAATAACATTGCAGTACCAAGAAAGAATATAATAACACATACATATAGAGTATTAGAAAAGTAAAGAAATATAAAGAGTAAGAAAATAGAAAATATTTTCTAAACCAGTTCAGTCCCATATACCTTACCTGTACCACTACAACCCACGAAGGGTCTGGGGTTCAGTACATGGTAGAGACTGTACTGTTTCATGGACAACGGTTCTGCAAGGAGGTGACTTGTAACAGTCCCATATAATGTCGATATTTCGTCTAATATATATTTTTTTAATTTATTGAATATCAAAGTAATAAATACAATATTTTTACATAAAATTAGTTTCAAGCTGATTTTGATCCTAGCCAAATGACTACTCAATATAATATTTCAAATCAGCTAACTAAGAACTGATTTTTCTAATTTTAAGTAAACTCGATTGAAGAAAGTAAGCAACGATTTGAAATCGGAGTTATCCCGTGGGATCTACCCCCCCCCCTACTTGGCGGGAGAACGTCATCTCGGACAGTTCGCCTCCTTCATAACTGTAGGATTAAAAGCCTTAAAGTCCCCTATAACGTCGATATTTTGTTATGATTAATCAATATTTAACAATTATTTGGTATTAGAAATTTTGTTTTTAAATACAGGATAATTTAAGACCTTGAAATGAGTTAAAAGATTTTATTTTTCCTTCACTGCAATTTAAAAAAATAAACAATTAGCATTGTAAATTTCACACTTGTTAAAAATATGGTAACAGTTTACGTAATACGACTTGCTAATAACTCAACTACAACGAAGATAGTCTTATAGAAAAAAATCTAGTTTATCACTCTCGAGTTTTGTTTTAATTTTTTTCAGGTTGACCTTATATATATATATGAGGTTTCTTATATATTATGAGGAGTGGCTCATTGGTAGAGCACTGAGTTGCCATGGCGGAAATCCTGGTTCAAATCCCGCAGCGATCAAGACTTTAATTTTGTCTGTTTGCAGCCGGAGATGGGCCGTATAGGATCTAGGACCCACCTGGAGCTAACCCAGCCTCTATAAATTTGTACCCAAAATAAGAGGAAAAAATCTGCGTGATGTTGAGCGTGACCTAGGACAAATCACCTCCTTGCAGAACCGTTGTCCATGAAACACTACAGTCTCTACCATGCACTGACTCCCAGACCCGTTCACGGGTAGTAATGGTACAGATTTTTTTTTTATCACTGCCAGCCATTCCGACAAAAGAATTATATTCATTATAAAAACTAAGAAAAAATACAATATTAAAATAAAATAGTTGTTAGGGTACCCACTTTGTTGGTTCATTATGTTTAACAGGGTCCATCCGTGGCCATTTACAGATTAAATTAATTTCCTACAACCGGACTTATATTGACAGAATAATTTATACTCCTAAAATATAATTATGATTTTCAATATTTAAGAAATATTCCAGAATTAGTAGCATCGGTTTTTATCACTTTACATGACAAGAACCTTATCAGTTTGATAAATCGTTGCTAGGCAATAATTATTTTATTTGTTCGTGAATTTTAATCTATGACAATCTATATTCATTAGTTGCGCAAGTTAGAGATATATCACCATTGAATCATAATGATTAAGGATAAAACATTTTTGACTCATGATCATGTGAAGACAGTTTAAAAAGCTATGGTATTTTTCGTGAAATTAATTTCTTTAAGTAATATTGAGAATTACTTACGATTGTACAATACTAGATATGATTTATTATAATTACACAATGGTTCATCACTTCCAAGTAATTATAAATTATAAGTATCCATTTCAAACTTATCGTTTTAATTTAAAGCCGATCCTCATACAAGACTGAAAAGACAAGAAACCGCTCGACGTTTCAGGCTACTTCAACACTTACTAGACAAACGCTCTAAGCTCCCAGTTAATTACAAAAGACTCATCTACATGACCATCATACGACCTATTTGGACTTACGGAGTAGAGCTTTGGGGCTCCACTAAGCCATCAAATTCTTCTCGTATCCAATCCCTACAATCCAAAATCCTTCGTAAAATCCTCAACGCTCCTTATTTTGTTAAGAATATAGTCATCCATAACGACCTTAATGTCCCATTTGTTGCTGATTTGGCCCGAACCCGGTATCTATCCTTTCATAACAAACTTCATTTCCACTCAAACCCTCTAGTTTCAAACTTAGCTTCCTCTTCAATTCCCGATAATCCTCCGAGGCGTCTGAGAAGAAGATGGCCACGTGACCTTCTTAGTTGAACATGCGATTTGAGTACTACCAGTGGGTAGTTTCTCTACATGTCATTATATCATATCATTATGTATCACTCAGCCAATTTACTTGTTATATTATTGTAATATAGTTGTAAATATCAATAAATAAATAATAAAAAAAAAAAAAAAAAAAAATTTAAAGCCGGTCTAGTTAGATAGTCTTTCAAACGTACGTTTTTGGGTTATAGATAGGCCAGCGGCCAGGTGTTTGAAGGTCGCAAAAATTGAAGAGAGCTGCTTTTTGGGCTGTTGTAAGGGCATGTCTGAGTAGTGTAAATCTAAGTGTGCAACCGAAAAAACGGATGGGAAAACTTTTGGTGGGCGAAAAAACTCGACATTCTCGGTGTTAATTCAGTTTTTTAACTAAATCTTAATCGGTGCGTTTTTGATAAAAAAAACATCCGCGATCATTTTTAATGAAGATTAAATTTGCTAAAAATTGAATCCAACCGCTGCTCTGTAGCTCTAGAGATTCTGAGTTACACGCCCCTTTGAAAATTGGTCATTTTTTCCCAAAGGTCCAAATTTTAAGTTTTGGCCGGCATTCGTAAGAAACACCGGCCGAAGGAGTGATCCTACGATAAAAGTCATTAGAAATGAAGTTGTAGTAAATTTAATTAACTTTAATTTAAGCACAGACCGAGGTCTGTAAGTGTTATACTTCTCTTGTCAATTAAAAAAAGGAAAATCGGGCAAAGTGGGTGCTTTAAGAAAATGACCTGCTACTGGTATAGGGGTATTAAACGAGTACCTGTCACCAGCCTACTTGAGACGACCATTGTACGTCACTTCCGAAGGACTGCAAAACTAAGAGTTTTTAAATCCCTTCTACGACAAAACGTCGGACTGCGAACCTAGAAATTAGATATGCTAAACACTACACCATCTGATCAGATATCAGCAAATACAAGAGGACCTGGGAGCTTCAGCAGTAAAAAAAGCGGTTGAAATGGTTTGGCCACCTTTGGCGAATGCAGGAAGACGTCCCCGGGGCAGACCTAGGCTAACATGGACGGACCACATCTCCAAGCTGGGACAACAAAAAGGACAAGGCTTGAAGCTATGAGGGTACTGGCCAGAAGAGTGGTTGGCATGGCACAAGGAGAAGAAACAAACACCACAGATGATCCTCCTGTTTTGTTGTGTACTAGCTCAAGCGATTACATTTTTGTAAATACGCATAAGTCTTATCTTATCACAGATCTTATCATTTATTAAGTTTACGCCCTGTATTAATGATAACAGGTTATCTTTATGATAGTGTTATATGACTGAAATTTTGTAACAAAAACAAACAAATAGCTTTTATATTTATTTATTATAAATTGTTTTGACATGGCGAAGTCGTACTGTCTGTTTTCTGAAATCTAAAAGCATAACAATATTCTTTGGAACGTTGAAAGACTCGTTGAAATCGAATACAGGATGTTCAAGATAACCTTCCATCCTCCAATTTAAATTTTGAATATCACTGGATCCTAATGATACCTCTACAGGGAATATTTAGGACTCCCACTGTAACATCGTCCGACTAGCCAGAGCAGCATGTTAAATAAATAAAATAACAAAAACAGCTATAACGTTTTGCTTTTACGAAAGAGAAAGAATCGAACTTGATATGTAACTATAAAAAAAAATCTGTACCACTACAACACGTAAAGGACTTGGGTTCAGTACATGGTAGAAACTCCTTAGATTCCTACCTCCTACTCATCCCTCTTTCCTCAATCTGGGGGTGTTCCTCCAGGCAATCCTCTATACAGTTTATACTGTTGACATCCTAACTCATCCTAATACTAACCCTGTATGCGGATGACACCTGTTTATTATCAGTCTAGCATCCAATACTCTTCAACTTTGACCTTGAAAAAAATTCTGTTAAATCACTTTTACCTTCCGTCGTAAACCAATCCTTCCTGTCTAATTGTATCGTTTAATAACATAACACTAATTCCTGTAGAACAGGCCCGGTACTTAGGACTACACCTTGACAAACGCTTAACTTGGAATTCTCTTAATAGACTGATACGACAAGACACAGTTCGCCGTTTCAGGCTACTTCAACATTTACTAGACAAACGCTCTAAGCTCCCAATTAATCACAAAAGACTCATCAACCAAAAGCTTTGGAGCTCCACTAAGCTATCGAATTCCTCTCGTATTCAATCCTTACGATCCAAAATCCTTCGTAAAATCCTCAATGCTCTTTACTATGTAACGAACAAAGTGATTCATAATTACCTTAATGTCCCATTCGTTGCTGATTTCGCCCGAATCCGATATCAATCTTTTCATGACAAACTTCATTTCCATTCAAACCCGCTAGTTTCAAACCAAGAAGCCTCATCAATTCCTGATAATCCTCCGAAATGTCTGAAAAGAAGATGGCCTTCTAAGTTGAACTTTTTATTTGAGTACTACCACTGGGTCGTTTCTCTACTTCCTTTATCTCGGGACATTATTTATCTTTCATTATAATTACTTGATGTATTCAATATACAGTTATAAATTTCAATAAATACATTTTTTTTAAAAAGAAGAATTTATAGCTACTATAAATGCCCATAAAACACTACAACAAACG
This sequence comes from Troilus luridus, assembly GCA_964056705.1. Classification (NCBI taxonomy): domain Eukaryota; kingdom Metazoa; phylum Arthropoda; class Insecta; order Hemiptera; family Pentatomidae; genus Troilus; species Troilus luridus. The sequence continues at coordinate 3,489,386 of OZ057412.1, forward strand.
CCACAAACAGATCAACATAAATAAATGTTTGCCAAAAGTAGTTTAACACAATTGTAATTATTTATTTTATGTATTTTTTAAATAATAGATATTACTTTGTTACTTATTATAATACAATGTCTGATAGAATACCCTGATAGGATAGTTATCAGTAAATATAATGAAAATATTCAAGATGACAAACAATGATATTGGAGAGTTTTTTGTTTATTTAAATTAATAAAATAAATAAGATTATGTATTTGATTGATACACTCTATAACTGAAACATATAAAATCCATTAAGGATTTGATTTTTTTTTTTATTATACAATATTCATATAAAATATGTACAATAAATAAATGAATATGATGTACCAGTTGTGTAGCCAGGAATCGTGAATAAAGTTTAAGATGGTCCTTCTACGAGACTAGAGTCATAAAAAATAATTAACAACTATACAATTAATATTTAATGAATTTCTAGTTAATTCCATAATATGTAATTTTCACAACAGGCTTATACATAATATTAACTAATTAAATCCATAAAAAATAATCTAGTAGACGTTGAAATGCTTAAACTGGTTAAAAGCACTCGGTATTCGTTAAACGGTTTTAGACGACCTTGTCTTACAGAGAAGTGCTTTTTCCTGGCCTCAGAGATTTTTAGATAGCACGGCGCTAAGAGTCAATGAAATATTAATAGCATATACATAAATACATATGTAAGTATTTTTGTATATATATATATTTAAGATTTTAGTGATGTAATATTTTATCGAGGTTGCCTAGCAGCGTATCGAGAAACTATTTATTGTTTAAGAGAGCTAAATACCGGGTGGCCCAAAAAAGACTGAAGGATTAAAAATAGTTATATCTTTTTTGTGTTTAATAATTTTTTTTGTTGGTCTTTTGCAGGTTATTTACTGGTTTTTGGAGATAAATCATGGCTACATATGATGTGCAGAAACGCGTCAAAATCATTGAATTTTTTTATTCTTCTGGAAGGTCAATTATTACAACTCAACGAAATTATCGTCGTCATTTTAATGTCCGAACAGCACCCAGTGACAACATGATTAGGAACTTAGTCTCCCGTTTTGAGGAACATGGAAGAGTGTCACATCTTCCAGGAAGAGGAAGAGGTCGATCTGTGCGCAATGAAGCAGTTGTGGAGGCTGTACGGCAGAGTGTAAACGAAGATCCACCTGTCTCTACTCGTCGTCGTTCTGCTCAATTGGGAATCTCCAGAACATCCCTGCAAAGAATGGGTGGCCCAAAAAAGACTGAAGGTTGCTATACCATTTGAATTTTATACGGAAACATTTTAAGATCCCGCTTCAAAATTCTTTGCAGGGATGTTCTGGAGATTCCCAATTGAGCAGAACGACGACGAGTAGAGACAGATGGATCTTCGTTTACACTCTGCCGTACAGCCTCCACAACTGCTTCATTGCGCACAGATCGACCTCTTCCTCTTCCTGGAAGATCTTACACTCTTCCATGTTCCTCAAAACTGGAGACTAAGTTCCTAATCATGTTGTCACTAGGTGCTGTTCGGACATTAAAATGACGACGATAATTTCGTTGAGTTGTAATAATTGACCTTCCAGAAGAATAAAAAAATTCAATGATTTTGACGCGTTTCTGCACATCATATGTAGCCATGATTTATCTCCAAAAACCAGTAAATAACCTGCAAAGGACAAAAAAAAAAAAATTATTAAACACAAAAAAGATATAAGTATTTTTAATCCTTCAGTCTTTTTTGGGCCACCCGGTAGTTAACTGGATAATTCTAATGACATATTGAATTGGTCAGGAGGTCCATTCGATGATAACACAAAAAATAAGCAAAACTTATTGTGCCAACGTTTCGGCCTACAATGTAGGCTATCTTCAGGGCAACCAAATAGTGAATGCCGAGTCTGCGGTGACTGTCAAACTAACAAAAGTCAACTGCGACTGCAACTGTCACAACTTTCAACTATGAGTTGAATTTTGTTAGTTTCATACTGACTCGACATACACTATTAGGTTGCCATGAAGATGACCTGCATCGTAGGCCGAAACGTTGGCACAATTAAAAAATAAGTTCTGATTATTTTGTATTATCTTTGACCCCACCCCCTGACCAATTCAATCCATCATTAGAATTATCCAGTCAACAATTTTCCACTCAAATATACCTATTGTTTAGTCTTTTGTTGGGCTCGATGATTAAATTATAAATATTTTTAAAACTTGGCTAATCACAAAATCAACTGTTTCTGACTTCTTTAAGCCGTTACACAAAATATAGCACTGTTTTCGAAATTGTATGGGTAAAATAGAATTCATAATTTTTTTCTCTTTTTATATTTATCCATCATCGTGTGGTGGATGTAGTCTCCTCTGCATTAGAACGTGGATCATATTGTTCGGGCGTCTTTCTTGACGTCGAACAGGCTTTCGACCGAGTCTGGTATCCGGGATTGCTCTATAAACTCCGTAAATTTCTACCGCCTACCTACTTTCTCGTCCTTCAATCCTATCTCACAAACAGAACTTTCCAAGTAAATCATAATAATGTCTATTCATCCCTCTTTTCCCAATCTGCTGGTGTTCCTCAAGGTAGTATCCTTGGCCCAATCCTTTATACAGTTTATACAGCTGACATCCCAACTCATCCTAATACTATCCTTACCACATATGCTGATGATACATGTGTATTATCAGTCAATACCAATCCAGTTATTGTACCCCAAAGCCTCCAATCCCATATCACTGATCTTGAAGAATGGTGCCAGAACTGGAGAATTAAAATAAATTCTCAAAAATACCATCAAATCACTTTTACCTTGCGTCGTAAACCAATGACTTCCTGCCCTTCAGTATCCTTTGATTTGAGTACTACCAGTGGGTAGTTTCTCTACTTGTCATTATATCATGTCATTATGTATCACTCAGCCAATTTACTTGTTATATTACTGTAATATAGTTGTAAATATCAATAAATAAATAATAATAAAAAAAAAAATATTTATCCACACCTGTCGATCAAATAAAATGACAATCAGCAGATTCATCAATTTAAAAAATATATTACATTAAAGAGAACAAAATAAAATGAGATTAATACATTCTTCTAATAGCCCATTGATTATTTATTTTCTCTAATATAATAATGGAGCCACATCTGTCTAAAAAAAATTGGCAAAAGACGAGCATAGCTGACAATCTAAATGACGTTGATATAAAAAAAAAATCTTTTATAGTGTAAATTTCCTTTAGCCAACATCTTGTAAAGGCGTTAATGAATTTTATTTATGGCCGTAATAAATCCATTTTCTTAAGAGTTAAACAAATTATAGTTACATAAATAATAGTCCATTGTTTAAACTTAACGAGGAGATAACATAAAGGTTATTTTTATAGTTTTACTGGCTGATATCAGTAAAAGAGTTAATGTTCCTATTTGCATCTCAAAGCAAAATTATCTATTGTGTAAGAAAATGGTCCGGGAATAGGTCAATAAGTTTTTCTGAATATCAAGAATATTTATTCAGTAGCCAACGTTTCGACCCACTCTGTAGGTCTTCTTCAGGGCTGTAGCGGGGGGAGAGTGGGTCGAAACGTTGGCTACTGAATAAGTATTCTTGATATTCAGAAAAACTTATTGATCTCTTCCCGTACCATTTTCTTACACAATTTTCATCAAGGTCAACCATTTTCTTTCAAAAAAAAAAATATCTATTATTGAAACTACAAAAAACATTTAAAAAATACCTGAAGAAAAAAAAAATATAGCTGATATCTATCTGTGGGGTTCATTTTTTAACATTATACTAGTTCCAAATTAATATAAGATTATGAAGAATACAATCCGTTTTTTTTCCTTTTTTGATCTTATATTAATCCTAAAAAAATTAGTATTTTTATTTTATTGTGAACATTTAAATAATTTAATATTTGTATTTTGAAAAGAAAAGTATGTCCTGGCCGGTATTCGAACCCGGGTCGTCTGAATCTCTAGTGCAGTGCTCTAAACCACTGAGCTACCAGGGGTCGTATCCAAGCCAGAAAAATCCATCCTCTTCACCGATGATCTGGGAGCGGAGTGGCTCAGTAAAAAATAGAAAAGTAAAAATTTAGAAAATTATTTTTTAGGATAAAGGAATCATAATTAGAATGGTTCCAAAGTTTAAAAATTTTTAATCAGAAGATAACAGAAAATTATGAGGCCATATCTAAAAATAAGTTGGTAAAAGAATAAACTCGTTATACAACACTCCTCTAAAAATTATTTCCGTTAGGTCTGATTTGAATAGCTCAGCTCATCTTTTGTTTACGAATACAATAAGCCAATTCTCCGTTACTCAAAGCCAAAGATTTTTTTTAAAAGATTTTGTTTAAGAGATCATCAAGACATCAGGTAGGATAGAAATAAAATTATAAAATAAAATACACAACACCTATGTATATTCGTACAGTCTCTACCATGTACTGAACCCCGGACCCGTTTACGGGTTGTAGTGGTACAGGTTTTATTTTAATGTATCTTCGCTAGTCCTACTTTTATATAATATAATATTTTATCAGCGTTGCCTAGCAACATATCGAGCAACTACTTTTTTTTTATATCTTTTGTTTTGCTAGATCAGTTAAATTATAAATATCATTAAAAATTGGTAAATCACCTGACTTCTGTAAGCCGCAACACTTGAACAAAAAATGGCATTTATTAAAAAATTAAATGGAAAAAACGGAAGGCATCTATTTAAAAAATTAAACAAGCAGGATGGTTGCAGGAACGATGTGTTTCTACGCCGTGCAAAAGGCACTCCGATACAAAAGTCTCTCCAGGAAAGCAAAGACATTTATATACAAAACAGTGATTAGACCAGTTTTTGAGTATGGCAGTGAGACGTTGACTGTAACCGAGGAAAACATGGAGAGAAGAGACCTGAGAAGGATTTTCGGAGCGGTCAGAGAACAGCATAAATGGACAATTAGAAGCAATGCCGAGCTAGAGGAACTATATGGTGAGCCAGATATCATCACAGATATTAAGAAGAGCAGAATCAGATGGATGGGTAATGTTGAGAGAATGAGTCCCTCCAGATTGCCAAAAATTATGCTGAGTGGTACACAAAGAAAGAGAGGGAGACCCAGGAACCGATGGATCGGTGATTTGGAGGAGAATTTGAGAGTGATAGGGATCAGAAATTGGAAGAGCCTGGCGGAGGACCGTGGGGAGTGTGGCAGAGGCCCAGGTCCAACAAGGACTGTAGCGCCTATTAGTACACTCCTAAGATATATATATATATATATATATATATATATATATATATATATATATATATATATATATATATATATATATATACATATATACAAAACTGAGAAGATTTTAGGGCCCAAAGAAGACAGAGGAAGGCTGTAGGTTATGAACTAACAAGGAAATATACAAAGAAGAGAATGATTTGGAAACGGACATAAGACCAAGAAGATTAAGGTTCTACGGACATATGGCGAGGATGCACCCAAAGAGATTAAAAAGAGAAATCTTTTATAAATGAGAGGATACAAGAGCGCTGGGGGTACATCAAACAGAAGAAGGGAGAAACTGAGAGACTGAAAATGACAGACCAAGACTGTTTCGGTAGGGATGACTACAGGAAGAGACTAAAAGAAATCAAGGTCCTTGTTGGGAAAGAGAGATGCGTGAAAAGGAATAGCGTGGACCGAGGAAAGAAGGAAAGAACAGTCGGAAAGAATGAGGAAAGATGGAAGGAGATAATGAAGTGGAAATTATTATATTCGCGTGGTCTCTAAGCCTGTCCCGTGAAAAAACTCTAAAATAATAATAAAAAATTTAATTATTTTATTTAATCCAAAATACTCAATACATATTAGAAACTCACGTCAGAAAAATAAACGTTTTCAACAGACCTTGGAAAACGAATTGGATGGAAAGGAAGTGATTGAATAGCCGGAGGTGGGAAAGGTATTGAACGTACGGAATAAAAATTGGAATTCAAAACGTGAAATGATAACACGAAAGTATTCTGGAATGGTACCATTTATAGTCTATAACATTTTTTTAAAAATACAATAAAAATTTCATCGCTACAGTCCATGAAAGAGTGAGTTAATGATACAAACTCAACGGTTGTTCAGGGAAGTGATTTGTCTGAGATCAAGCTCTACCAATAGAATTTTCTCTCAATTAAGAGGAACCCCATTCATGATCCTGGGTGTGCCTCAGGAGGATCTCCAGATTCCAGTGTCGACTCGCGGTTAGTAACAGAATAAAATTATTGGTAGGTAACTGTACATTCGTTTCATTTTTAATATTTTCCAAAAATACAAGTTATCGTGAACTTGTTAACATAAAGAAGTTATTATGAGCTTTAGTATGGAAATTATGTAATTATGAGTAGATTTCAGTAGATCATTTCGTCAAGAAATAAAATTTTTAACTAATATTTGGAATTATGCATGATGTATGTTAGATGAAACATTTATTTCTAGATGGAATGATTACCAAAGTATAAGCAGTTCCCATAGTAAAATTACCTTTTCCATACTAAAGATCATGATGACTTATATTTTTAGAAAATATTGAAATGAAAACGAATAAAAAGTTAAAACTTGTTGTGACTCAACTCGAAGCGACAACCTGCGGAATAATTACCAGATTATTTATACAATTAAACAGAAAATTAGTTAGAAATTATTTTTCTGGAATAACGAATATACAGTATTCTAGAATGGTATCACTTATACTAAGTGACTGGAAATAACCTGTAAAAGCGGGAATATAAAATGGAGCAATGTTAAGACGTTCACTCCAAACAGCCCGAGCACTCCAGCCCGACGTTCCATCTGTTCCGGATTTAGATCAAATGGAGCCGCCTCCGAGGCGTGAAAGAGAGGACAAAGGGTGACTTGTCCGACCACAAGAATCTCGATGACTTCCGGTCTAAGAAGAAGAGATGAAAGAAGTCTGCTCCGATCTAGTTAGCGATCCAGCTCTCTTAGTCAACTTCCTCTAGTTTATCATGTTGATAATGATGTTGATAATAGTGATAAGGGATCCGTTTAATGCAGCGGTTCTTACCCTGAAAAGTGCGGTTTACTTTCTTCCATGCAGTAATTAAACTTCATACATGAAGATAATAGAACGCAATAATTATAATATTAGAGAGAAAAATAGTTGACTGGAAGGTCTAATAAAGGATAAAATTGGTCAGCGGTTGCAGTCAATAATAACACCAAATAATAAAAACATATTGTTTACTAGTGCCAACTTTTCGGCCCGATTCTTAGGGCTGCAATGTTCTTATAGTTATTTTCTCTTTTTCTTTCTTAGCCCTGAAGATGGCCAATACCGGAGGCCGAAACGTTGGCACTAGTAAACAATAAGTTTTTCTTATTTGCTGTTATTATTGACTGGACCCCCTGACCAATTGTATCCTTCAATAATTATAATAATAAGGTTTAGCGAAGGCTCAATCCTTACAAACCTCCGTACAAGAACCACTACCCCAATCCATTGGATCACTCTTAACGCAATCCTCCTACCTACGCCTTGGACGTTTACCAGTCACCTCAGCGTAATTAACTTTTTACGAAATACGTTCCTCACTAAGCCAAAACATTTTACAAGGCCATCTTAATCTTCGGAACGCTATCGCTTATGATAACATTTATATTATTGAGGTTAATACTCTGCAATTCCGGTTAGTGTAAATTTCTAAATTCTCAGGGGAGACATTCTTTTTCGGGCAGAACATTCTACGCAATACCTCATTTTCGAATACCTCAAGACGTTGTTCATTAAGAAAATATAAGTTTATAAAAACTTTAACTGATTTTATGAAGATAAGTTTATAAAATCAGGTAAAAAGCCTACTGCTGAGTTTCTGTCTTGAAGGTAGCGAGTTCAAATCCGGCTTTGACAGAAAAATTATCTAATCTGTAAACAGACATATATGCAGATCTGCAGACTCTCTTGGGACGCACGAAGGCTCTATGCAATGGGGGGGGGGGACCAAATTTTTAAAAAATTACAAATTAACTATGGTTTTAAAATTTTAATTTTTTTTAAATAGTCATTGTCTTTTCTCATTTATTTTAAGTTAATAATTTTGAAAACTATTGTTATTATTTTTAAATATTTTTATTTTGAAGAGATAGTGAGACAAATCCGTTCTCTACACCGATCCTATATCCCCCGTATTCTCGCCATTTTCGCGATGTATACACGGGGAAGAATGTTCATTGAAAATTACTTTAATTGGGATCTATGAGAAGCGAGGAGATGGTTGACTGGAAGATCTGAGTAAGGTAGGAAATAGTTGGGGGGTGCAGTCAAATAAAACACTAAATAAGTGGGTACTTATTTATGATGTGCCGACGTTTCGAACCATTTCGTGGATCATCTTCAGGGCTAATGTAAGAAAAACAGACAAAAATCAACAAAACTATAAAAAAAAAAACCATTGCAGTACCAAATATATAATAATATAAAAAAATATATATATGTAGAGTAATAGAAATTTAGAACAAAAAAGTGAGGGATATATATGAATAAAGATATTACAGAGATAATGTACAGAAAGGTGGTGATGTAAAAATTTACAAAGGTAAAAGAAGGAAGTAAACAGAAAGTTTATATAAAGAAAAAGTATAAACATCCGAGGTGAGATGTAAAATTATGGAAAAGCTATATAGATACAATATAGATAAAATATAAAATGTATGATAATAGACTCATAGAGAGTTTACATAAGTAAAATGTAACAAAAATGATGTCAACGAGTAAATACCGGAAAAAGAAAATTAGAAAGTAAAGATATAAATTTACTTTAATTGGGATCTAGTTGACTTACGTCAATATATTATTTATAATTTATTTTATGGGTGGTTATTTTAAATATTTTTGTTCTGAAGAGAAAAGATTTGTCCTGGCCGGCATTCGAACCCCAGGACAAATCTTTTCTCTTCAAAACAAAATATTTAAAATAACCACAAACAAAATGCAATTCATAAAAGTGAAATATATTATTATTATTATCGAGAAGCGAGGAGATAGTTGACTGGAAGATCTGAGTAAGGAAGGAAATAGTTGGGGGTGGAGTCAAATTAAACACTAAATAACTGGCTACTTATTTTATTTTGTGCCGACGTTTCGACCCACTTTGTGGGTCATCTTCAGGGCTAATGGAAGAAAAACAGACAAAAAACAACAAAACTATAATTACTAAAAATAAAACTAATACTAAAATTTAAATAAAAATTATATTGTTATTATTATTTAAAAAATATAAAAACTTATAAACATTAATCGGCTATATAAAAAATTAAATTTCTTACTGATCCGATCTTTTGTATTTTAGATGCTCGCTTCACTGAAGGCTGGGTATCAGCTCAAAATAAACCTCTATCTAAATATTTAGGTAGTGATAAGGTTTTAGTGAGCCGGCCAACAAGCGGTATCTGTCTGTTAATAATGGTAGAGATATGTTTAAGGTTATTCCTGTTAGCAGGGGAAATTATATAAGGTCCATATTTAAAAAAAAAAATCCTCTAAATAGAGGACATGATGTCTGCAATTTGTCCTCTTATATGTACAAGGTTTATACAAAACAGGCGCATGAATACATACATATTACTCTACACGTACAAACGGAGGAAATTTAAAATTTATAGTTTTAAAAGCAATAAAAAGGGAGCGGAGTGGCTCAGTGGTAGAGCACTGAGTTGTCATCCCAGAAATCCTGGTTCAAATCCCGCTACGGGAAAGACTTTTATTTAGTCTGTTTGCAGCGGGAGATGGATCATATGGGATCTAAGATCCTCCTGGAGCTCACCCAGCCTCTGAAAAATATAAAAATAGGGTAAAAATAAGGGGGAGGGAATCTGAGCGTGATATAGGACAAGTCACCTCCTTGCAGAACCGTTGCCCATGGAACATTACAGTCTCTACCATGTACTGAACCCCAAATCCGTCCACGGGTAGTAGTTGACTAAGGTTTTTTATAGTTCTAAAAACAATAAAAAAATAAATCAAGAATGTAATCGAATAAATAATATAATGCAGTTCAAATAATATTTTTTTTATTGTGAAAGCTAATATATTCGGTACAAAATATGCTAGTAGCTATGAAGGGGCTCTGTCCGCTGACCAACATCTACAAAGTGGCTACCCTTAATTGGGGGAAACCTAGTGGTTGAGTGTGATCTCGTACAAAACAATTCCCTACACAACTGTTGTCTTAGAAACAGTACAGTCTCTATCATGTACTGAACAGAAGACTTCAGGGTTGCAGTAGTGCAGTTTTTTATTTTTTAAAGTTAGCTCAAATGTTCGTTAAATACCGTCAAAAAGAGAGATTTAACTCTAATTATTTTTCACTGGAACTCAACCCCAGCTTCCATAAGCGTTCAATGCCAGCGGTGCGGCTGGGAAAGGGGGCAAGGGCCTCCCCGACTCCTGCTTTGCCCCCATTCCTGGGGAAGAAGCTTATTTCGGGGACCCCAGGCAAATTGTAAATAGTGTAATTATGATATGAATGTGAATGTGAATTATTTTATTTTTATTATCAGTTTCGGATTTACTTATTTTATTTGCCCACAAGTGGTAGATTGTGATATTTCAATAAAGTGTAAAAAAAAAAACAAATTGACGAGTAAATTAAACCATCAAACATCAAAATCAATCGTAGGTCCGTACATGGTCGTTAGCAGACAGGATTTTTTTTCGAACAATTATTGAAAAATAGCATCTATACTTTTTTTAAGAGTATTTTGATCTCATATTATTTTTTAAAAAAATTTCTCATCAAGTCAACTTCCAAAACCATTCAAAGTGAAAACCTTCCTTATGGTAACCTTTATTACAGTAATAAGGTATTCGGGTGATTAAGTACTTCTAAAAAATAAAAAATAAAATATTTTAAAGTATTTTGGGTACCCTATTTTTATATTTTATAGAGGCTGGGTGAGCCCCAGGAGGGGTTCTAGATCCCATATGATCCATATCCGGCTGCAAGCAGATTAAATAAAAGTCTTGTCCGCCGCGGGATTTGAACCAGGATTTACGGCATGGCAGCTCAGTGCTCTACCACTGTGCCTCGCCGCTCCTTAGTATTTCTAGCTTCATGAAAACAAAACATTCTTGCAATTTAATTGAATAATTTGAACCAATAGGACTTTAGAATCGGTAAACAGACCGGCAGTCCAGAAAAAAGTGGCCTATATTTAAAAAAAAAAAATTAGGATGTCAGATACTTATGCAGCGAGCCAAAATTTGCCGGGCCGTTTTAAAATGGCCTGATTTTTATTTTGATATTTATAACTTCAGTGATTGATAACACCTGCGCTAATATTTTAGACCTGGCTACCTGGACCGACGAGAATCGAACCCAAACTGAACATCCCACTAATGACATCCAAATATTATTTTTAACATTTTAACACTTATTTCCAATTTTCAAATCTCTAATATAGATGCCTTAGTTCACAAATATGTTAAGTGCCGAAAACAAGATTTTACAGGAGTAAAATTTGATAATAATTTACACGAGAAATACAGTTCAATTTTAAGCACACAATATATTTTTGTAACCTTACAAAAATATATTGTGTCTCTATTAATTTTATATCAACATATGATCTATGAGTTCCTGGTCACAACTTTACAATATTATTTATATAACAAAACCATTTTTGAAAAATTTGCACTTAACACATTTGTGAACTGAGGCATCGATATATAAAGAAGATTTCAATATTTTATCTGCGTTGCCTAGCAACGGATCCAGGGGGTAATTTTTCATTAGTCTTTTGTCTTGCTCGATCAGTAAAATTATAAATATTTTTCAAAATTGGCAGATCAGAAAGAAGCTGTTCCTGACTTATTTAAGCCGTTACACAAAATATAGGACTGTTTTTTTAAATATAAATGGAAAACTAGAATGCATTGATTAAAAAAAAAAAAAAAGCTACATCTTATTCTAATATTTCGATTTTATGTCTGTTATTTTAATACACAATATTCAGTAAAATAAGGTAAACATATTTGTTTACTAAACTGTAAGAGTTTAGATAGGCAATTCTAGCGATGTTGAAGGTTAAAATGAGGGAGAGAAAGGACAGATTACAGTTGGCAGTTAAGGTTCGCGAATGCAATTTGTGTCCAAATCGAAAATTACACCTTTCCTACATCTCATAGCTATTTTTAGAGGTTTCCTTTTCGAGATGTTTAGTTCATGCCGTTTAACCTCTTTGGTCAACTGACTCAGGAAGGTTTATGGTTTATTAATCTCTTTGTAATCATTTCAACTACGTCTTTCATTTTGGCTTATTTATTATTAGTAAATGAATCGCCATCGCAAAGGCAGTAGAAAACAATATGGATGTATACATGAATTTATGATTCGAGTTATAACATTATTGTTTAGTTAATAAAAATTAGCAAAAACTCAAAAATGATTAATTAGAATGCATTATGAAAACTACCAAAATCGACGGCTCATGTGTATTCATTTAACACTGAAAAAACAACATTTGACTGTTGTTTTTTTCCAATTCAGGCATCATCAACACATACACGAAAAATGATGTTGAAGACCTGGAAGTAATGTTGACACAGGGCTGTTGGTCTGAGATGTACTACAATTTTGATCCGATTTTCTTTCGGTTTATGTCCATACTAATTGTTTTTAACAATTTGTTTAAACACGAGATTGTTTTTAATGTCTCAATTAAAGTCAATAAAATTTTCAAAAAATTGATAGCATTAACTTATTGATAGCAATACAAATTTATCTTTCTTTAACTGACTTTATTATACAGTCTTATCTATAAAATAATAATAGATATTTAAAGCTAATTTATCACACACTAATTATAAAACTGTTCAATAAAAAAACACAAATCGAAATAACCTAGTTTTTATATCCCAGCTGTTACCATAGTGACCGTGTCACTGACAAACAAATGAAAGACGTTGGGCGAACGCCATTAATAAATTTATATGCTATAATTTATTTAACTGTTTTAAATTACTCAATTTATTTGATTGAGGTGTTACTGCACGGATAGAAATAACTGACGTTGAGTAAACAGACGTGATTGATGTGGAAAGGTAAATTGTTTGTTTGACGATGAAGGCACGTAATGTTAATTGATACCTTTCGATATTCGAAAGGACGTTGCTCTCGAGAGCGTATCAATTTGGAAAGCTTCAGGTAATTTTGATTTCCCTGCTGAATATTCAATATCAATTTTGTTTTCAAAATCCTTTGAGTTTCCTACAATATTTCCACAAAAATTCCTAATTTTTCTAGTCTGTTTCTTGATTTTTACATATTATAAAATTTCCCGACGTAGATTCTCATTTAGGGAGTAAAATAAATAATGTATCAAATTTTCCTTATTAGATGACGTTGTGATTTCAATTGTTTGTTTATAAGATGGTTATCTATGACTTGCTCCAAGCATTTAATAGCATTTTAGTATTATTCTAAGGTTTTTAACTTAAATAAGTCTTATCTATATATATAAATGAATAAATATATTCATTCAATTATAATTCCTAAAATGTTAAATAGCCTATATCGTTTTGTCTCATTTGTGCAGACATTTTTAAGAAAGAAGGTATAACAGCTGATAAAGTCTCAAAAATACATTTGACATGTTCATATTATAATTATAATAACCTGTCCTGTACCACTAGTAGGTAACCTGACCGTGCACGGGTCTGGGGTTCAGTACATGGTAGAGACTGTACTGTTTCATGGACTACAGTTCTGCCAGGAGGTCTTAGATCATGTTCAACCGCCAGATTTTCCACCCTTATATTGGGTACCCTCTTTTATAACATTTTATTGAGGCAGGGTGAGCCCCAGGAGGGTCCTAGATCCCATATGATCCGTCTCCGGCTGCAAACAGACTAAATAAAAGTAACTGCTCACAGCGGGATTTTAACCAGGATTTCCGGTATGGCTACTCAGTGATCTACCACTGAACCACTCCGCTCCCTTTTTTGTTTTTGTATTATTATTCAATGAAATTTACAACTGTATTATACTAATACAAGTAAATAGGGTGAATGTTACATAATGGCATGAATAAAGACATAGTAATACTTTTAAAAAGGCGTTTTATCTCACTTAAAGCAAACTTTTATAAGAAACAGAGTCAACAAGACAATACCTCTTTGTAGATAACAATTAAGTAACATAAATACATTTACGTGTCCATTTTATTTATCAATCTATTTTTAAAAAAATAAATTCGAAAAAATTAATAAATGTAATATTATAACATTTAAAGTGCCTAAAGTACAGAAAAATTTCACATTAAAAATCGACAATGTCGTCAAAAAACAAGATCAAGATCTTTTTATAAAAAGCAATAAAAACTGTACTACTAGAACCCATTAAGGGTTCAGTACTTAGTGGAGACTGTACTGTTTCTTGGACAACGATTGTGCAGGGAGGATATTTTTCCGAGATGATGCTAGACTGTCAGCTCCCCCAGTTAAGAATACTCACTTATAGAGACTGTGAGTAAGCCACAATAGGGTCTGGATGTTAATGTTACATATCAATAATTCAAGGAAAATATTAATAATGAACATTCTCCCAGAGCCCAAAGGTTCGATGCCGGCTATAACACCCATATAACCCCACGCATCCCAGTCCATCGACCCCAGCCTAAACTCAAATTCAAAAGGTCAATCTTAGCCTCCCACCTACACCTTGGACAACTAATACAGATGAAATTGTTGGAATTTTCCACTTCCCGTCTCCTCGAAGTCAAGAAGCTAGTAAAATGATTTTCATGTGATATTTTTCTTCACAGGTACGAATATTTAAATAGGTCGTAGATCTGTTGGCTTCGAGCCACGTCGTTTCGCATCTCGAAAAAGACACATTTATATACAACCTTTTATTTTTTATTTTTTTTAAGGTTTATTCAGCCCAGTAGGTTGCACCTGTTTTGTTTTGAATTGTGTTCGTGTTTAATCCAGGAATGTGATATACAACTCGATCGGGAAGTGATGACACAGTCTATAGTATTAAAAGGTGCGGAAATTGTTCATTTTTTTTTTTTTGGTTGGGGAATAAAGTAATCAAATGAACAGCTATAATGTTTCTGAACGTGTAACCGTTCTTAATATCAAATAAATAACAAAAGTTAATAGGTTTTTATGATCTATTGTTTATCAGCGTTGCCTAGCAACGGATCCAGGAACTAATTTTGGTTTATTTTATTTTTATTGATTGTTATAATTTTTAAATATTTTTATTTTGAACAGAAAAGATTTGTCCAGGCTGGGATTCGAACCCGGGTCTTCCACGTATCTAGCGCGGTGCTCTAATCAACTTAGCTAGCCTGGCTCGTAACACGACCGGACAAATCCATTCTCTTCGCCGATCCTATATCCTTTCGCAATTTTGCGATGTATACAAGTGTACACCACATGGGCGACCCGGGTTCGAATCTTCAAAATAAAAAAAATATATAAATAATACAATTACGTAAGCTAACAAGATCCTAATTAAAGAAATGTTCAATGAACATTCCTCCCCTTGTATACACCGCAAATTTGCGAGAACACGGGGATATAGGATCGGTGAAGAGAATGGATTTGTCTGGCCGTGTTACCAGCCAGGTTAGCTCAGTTAGAGCACCACGTCGTGGCTCTCTAAATAACGTCGGCTCAAAATAAATATCTTGAATTTAGTAATAGTTCAGTTAATTTTTGCACCCAGTAGCCCGTAACAATATGTTCTTTTTACCATCCGAAACTTTTCCACTTATAATACACATTCTATCTCAATTATGGAGCCAAGATATTTAAAATGTCTAACTCTTTATAGAACCCCTTCTGGGTTCAATTCTAAATTATTGATAATAAATAAATACATCTTTCATTTTTAAAGGTAATATTATGACTATTATAATTCGATAACAAATTAAAAAAATCGCTTATTTACTTTCATACCGATAGAAAAATCACTGTTATTTTCAACTAGTTGTCTGAAAGTAACCTTTATGCTATCTTTTAATACCTGTTCCATTTTGTCATTCATTATTTTTCAACTTTAGTTTATTAATAACTAACCACACGCCCCGACAATTGCACGGGTAGTAAGACATATTATGCCCACATGTTTTGTCTCTCTAATTTATTTTATTATTTAGCTATTATAAACATTAAAAGAAAACAAATTCTTGCGATAGTTAAGTTTTTGGGATAATCCATAAGATACTCATTTAAATTATATGGTATAAAATATTCTAATAATTCTTAATGTAACTAAAGTATATAAGTTGATAAGGATTAATACTTTACTCGTCTAAATAGCTTTCCAAATACCGCATTGTATTTTATCAATGTTTATCCTTAAAAGATAGATATACGCTATCACTGACTTTTCTGTATATCTATGAAAGAGGAATATTCCACCATGCATTATTTCGTTATATGACAAAGGCGTGTGGAGCGCCTTCGATGAAACCTGCAAGGAGGCCGTACTTTTTCCTTAAATTCCAACCCATTTACACAAAGCCTTGATAAATTATATACCTAAACCTTCCTGGTGATTACTCTATTTATTGGTGAAAACCGTATGAAAATCAGTGCTGTACTTATTGAGTTTACCACGAACTAACGCGGCCGAGGACTTGGTTTTATAATATGTATAGATATTTAAATAAATTATTCTACATGATGGAAACTGACACGTGACACGTCATAATAAGGTCTTAATATTATTCCGCTGCATTCTCTTTGTTTTGAAATGACAGTCCTAAAATCGAAATATTGTCATAAGATGTAGCTTGTTTTATTTTTTAACTCGATACATTCCATCACATCCAAATTAAAAAAAAAACAATGATATCATTTGTATAACGGCTTAAAGAAATTAGGAACAATGGCTTTGTGATTTGCCAATTTTTTAAAAATATTTATAATTAATATAATCGAGGACGAAAAAAGACCAAACCAAAGGTAGTAGTTCCTCGATACATCGCTGACTATTCTAATTACTAAAATCTTTTTTGTAAAATGGACAAATATATACTAACGTATTCGTAAAACTTAATATAAAATAATTTACACACGGCATTAATAGGCGGTTTGAACGGACCGAACAAGAATCATCTGTAGAAGTTTGCGCACGACGCGTGGGAGTAACGGATCTGTCATGTAAATTTTTTGACTTGGGTCCAACTCTCACAAACAGCGAACGAAAACCTTCGCCATTACAAAACTTATATCACGATCTGGATTTTTATTGGTTATTAATGCTATAAATTTTTTGAAATTTGATATTCTTCTATTGAGACAATTTCGTTGACAATTCCAAGTTAATTAAAAGTACGATAAAAACAAAATAAATATGTCAAAGACGTTTGGAGAACAAACTTTCATTTGAATGTTACTGATAAGATCACTATGGCAACGACCGGGGAGGTTACCCTTGGATTGAATAGTTTAAAGAAGAGGATTATCCAATTAGTGTGAAAAATATTAGCTTTAAATGTCGTTTTTTATTTTGCAGGTAAGACTGTATAAAAGATATTTTTTTTTTTATCATTTATTTATTGATATTTACAACTATATTACAATAATATAACAAGTAAATTGGCTGAGTGATACATAATGACATGATATAATGACGAGTAGAGAAACTACCCACTGGTAGTACTCAAATCGCATGTTCAACTAAGAAGGTCACGTGGCCATCTTCTCAGACGCCTCGGAGGATTATCGGGAATTGAAGAGGAAGCTAAGTTTGAAACTAGAGGGTTTGAGATAAAAGATATTAAAGAAAAATATTGTTATAATAAAAACAAATTTTCTTATTTTCCAGAGAAACTTAATTTAGTTTTTATTTCGAAACGTCAGATTTATTTTTTATTTTGAAGAGAAAAGATTTGTCCAGGCCGGGATTCGAACCCGGGTCATTTTTCGAACCCATCAAATTTATTGTTTGATTCTATCAACATTATAAAACGACATTTAAAGCTAATATTTGTCGCACTAATTGCATAATCCTCTTCTTTAAACTATTCAATAAAAAAGGCATCTCAAGGGTAACCTCCCCGGTGTTTGTCACAGTTGCCATAGTGACCTTATCAGTAACATTCAAATGAAAAACGTTTGACAAATATATAACGGATTTTAAGTTATTAATAAGATATTTGTAAAACATTAAATATATAGAATGATTATGTTTGAATAATAATATAATCTATTGATTTAATTAAACTTTTATAGAACCGAAGTAAGTAAACCTTTAACAGATATTTGATAGTCAATTTTATAATTGTTACACCATTGATATTGCTCGATTGCAATACAAACAAGGATCTTAAATTCAATTTTTGTAATTCTAATTAAGATTCTACTAAACGATGTAACAATTACAACAGTGACTGTTAAATATCTGGAAAAAATTTTCTTACTTAAGTAGTTGGTGCCGGTTATATTATAATCATACATAGCCTTCCTATATAAAAAAGTATTTTACTACTATTTATAATATTATAAATTAATTTTTAAAAACAAAATAAAAAAGCTAGTGATCACAAGTCAAATATATTATTTTTTCCGAAATTATTTTTCTTTTTTAACTCAGTTAACAAAATTTCAAGAGCGGATATACTGTAATTTGATAATAAACTAACAATAAAAATCAATTTATCAATAAAATTAGTGCAATAAAAGTTAAAATCAACTTCTCATCAGCAGAATAAAAATAATCATAAATTTTTGCGTTCATCTAAAATCGATATTCGTAAAATGTACAAATTGCTGATAATTTATCTGATAGTGAAAATTACATCATTGCTGAGAATAAAGAGATTATTGACGCAGATGTAACGGTTGAGATCGATTAATTATTCCTTCAAATTCCTGATTTCTGATTGTGCATTGAAATGATGTGATGAGTTTTAATATATTTGTTAAATATTTATTTAGATGTAAATAATAATTTATGGATTCTTAATTTGTTTAATTCCTGCAAGGATTAATTGATAGCAACGATTGAGGATTACATTTTGTTTATCCTTTTATCGTGTTTGATCAGTTAAATTATAAATATTTATAAAAATTAGCAAATACAAAGCCATCGCTACTGACTTAATTAAGACTTTACACAAAATATAGCGGTGTTTTAGAATTTAAATAGAAAAAATAAATAAAAAGAATCAATTTAAAAAATAAAACACGCTAGATCTTATTCCAATATTTCGATTTTGGGATTTTTATTTGAGTATACACAAAGCAGTGAAATAAGTTTAAGACGCTTTCTTATAAAATATAAATTATTTATTTGTATTACTCATAAAATTTATATTTCTTATATAAGAAGCGAGGAGATGGTTGACTGGAAGATCTGAGTAAGGTAGGAAATAGTTGGGGGTCCAGTCAAATAAAAGACGTGCAGACCGCCTCTAGTCTAGCCTCAGCTTCCACTAGCCCTGAAGATGACCCACAAAGTGGGTCGAAACGTCGGCACGTAATAAATAAGTACCCACTTATTTAGTGTTTTATTTGACTGCACCCCCAACTATTTCCTACCTTACTTATTTCTTATATAATTTGCCACAATACACAAAAATTACATGCTTTACCAAATAGACCAGTCTCAAGTTAAAAACAATCGTAGAAATTTAAATGTATCTGTACAGAATCATTAAATTATACATATTAAAGAAACAAATATACAAAAAAACTCTCAACAGACAAAAAAAAATTAATAATAATAAAATAAACAAAAATTGTAACTGTACATATATACAGGGTGTCCCATTTCAAGTGGATCAAACGTTTTCAACTTTTAAAAGTTCGCCGTTTCAGGCTACTTCAACATTTACTGGATAAACGCTCCAAGCTCCCAATCCATTACAAGAGACTCATATACACGACAATCATTAGACCCATCCGGACTTACGGAATAGAGCTTTGGGGCTCCACTAAGCCATCGAATTCCTCCCGCATCCAATCTTTACAATCCAAAATCCTTCGGAAAATCCTCAACACTCCTTACTTTGTTATGAACAAAGTAATCCTTAATGACCTTAACGTCCCGTTTATTGCTGATTAGGCCCGAATCCGATATCAATCTTTTCATGACAAACTTCATTCCCGCTCAAACCCACTAGTTTCAAACCTCGCAACCTCTTCAATTCCTGATGATCCTCCGAGACGTCTGAAAAGAAGATGGCCTCGTGGCCTTCTAAGCTAAACTTTTTATTTGAGTACTACCACTGGGTAGTTTCTCTACTTGTCTTTTCATGCGAATTTATTCAATCATAATATTTACTGGATGTATTCTGTATACAGTTGTAAATTTCAATAAATATATATTAAAAAAAACAAAAAAACTTTTAAACGAAACAAAATTCAGAAAAACGTTTCAGGCAAAAGTTGTAGTTATTCAGGCCTAGTTTGAAGAAATAAAAAAAACGTTTTCGGTTTTTTACTTTGAATGGACAATATCGACATTCAAACAATGTAGTTTCCTCTTGACCCCCATTTACAAAACATTAACATTTATAAATATTAACAGTGGCTGTAAAATGAAGAAATGTGGAAAAACGTCGAAACAGAAGGTTTTTAAATGTCCAGACATTTTCTGAAAGATTCAAAATACCTTGATTGGGAAGTTATTACGACTAAAAAATCTTAAATAAAATAACCTAATGGTAGATTACGTTTCCTCGTAAAGGATGTATACTAATGTAATAAACTTTGAATGCTTTTTCTATTTAACCTATGAAAGATAAAAAAAAAAAGTTACATACATTTTTTCCATGTTTTGTTTTGTACATTTCAGAAAAATATAAATAAATAGGGGTCAAGAGGAAAATAGTGTTTGAATGTCAATATTAACCATTCAAAGTGAAAAAGCAAAAAATGTTTTTTTATTTCTTCAAACTAGGCCTGAATAACTACAACTTTTAACTGAATCGTTTTTCTGAATTTTGTTTCGTTTAAAAGTTAAAAACGTTTGATCCACTTGAAATGGGACACCCTGTATAAACAATAACAACGTAGTAAAAGAAATTGGTATCCAACAATAATAAATGTTTTGTTCTTTATGTACATACCGCTTTGTACTATTTTTTGTATAGTTCCCAATATTTTTTATAAGTGGATTTTTGTTGTTTTTACACTAAAAAAATAATTGTTTACATTGTTTGTTACTTCTTTATATTAAAAAAAAAAAAAAACCTGTACCACTACAACCCATGAAGGGTCTGGGGTTCAGTACATGGTAGAGACTGTACTGTTTCATGGACAACGGTTCTGCAAGGAGGTGACTTGTCCTAGGTCACGCTCGACCACCAGATTCCCCCCCCTTATTTTGGGTACCCTGTTTTTATAATATTTTATAGAGGCTTGGTGGGCCCCAGGAGGGTCCTAGATCCTATATAATCCATCTCCCGCTGTAAACGGACTAAATAAAAATCATGGCCAGCAGCGGGAATCGAACCAGGATTTCCGGCATGGCAGCTCAGTACTCTACCACTGAGCAACTCCTCTCCCTAAAAAAATAATAATAAAAACATTTAATTTTTT
Organism: Troilus luridus; assembly: GCA_964056705.1. Taxonomy (NCBI): domain Eukaryota; kingdom Metazoa; phylum Arthropoda; class Insecta; order Hemiptera; family Pentatomidae; genus Troilus; species Troilus luridus. The sequence continues at coordinate 3,510,969 of OZ057412.1, forward strand.
ATTTAATGCAAAATACTCAATATCTCAAAACAATAGTGATAAATAATTAATACAATATTTAATCTATACTAATAAATATGGCAACATTTCGAAGTATAAATATTCATTTCTTGATGAAATGATTTCCGAAATCTACTCCAAACACATAATTACATTCTCTTTTCCTTAATAAAACTCATGAGAACTTGTAGTTTTGGAAAATATAATAAGCGAAAAGAATGAAAAATTAAACCAAGTTGCAACTCAATTCGGAGCGACAACCTGCGGAAGAGATACTATATATGTTTATAATATATCGTGATATAATTGACCTTTGCATATTAGTCAGCTAAGATGACAAAGCCAGTTTCGGACAAGTCGATTAACACATGGGTCAATATAAAAATGATCTTAATGACCACAAGAATTTTAGTTATAAGGAAAATATTGTTTCCTCTAACTCCAGGAAAATGTTATAGAGCGGCTGATTTTCTCTTGATTTTTTGTTTATAACAAGAATCTGTAAAAAGAATAATTTGTTTGGGGAGGAGGAGGAAGATCGATAATAGTAGGTAGAAATAAAAGGAAAAAAGGTTAAGTCGATTATTTATCTCGAGGATGGATAGATGTGACCTTATTATAACCTCTATGTTGTTATAAATAATAACACGTTTATATTAACAATAAGTCTAAGGATTTTATAAATTCTTGAGACGATTGCTCTCCATAATAATGTTACCAATGTTAGATCTTTTTGATCTGCAGTGTTTAACAATTAATTTTATTTTTTTATGAATTGACTTTCATATAATTCATTTAGCTTTATAGTTTCTTTTCGTTCAGAAATTTAAAAATTAAAATGTATAAAACTATAATATTTATGTTCATATATGAACAAAAGATTAACTTTGAAGCCTGAACAATATCTTATGGAATTCGAAAAATAAATAGGAGAATAGGTGAATGAGCTATACAAGGCGGAATTGCTGGGCATGCACCTCATTGTTATCAATGAAGTGATAGAATCGTCAAGATTGAGAAGAGCTTGCAATGCTTTCGAGTTTAGTAAAGATATAATTAAAAAAACGTTAATAATCGCCGACCGTTATACCGAGGCTTAGATAGGAGGGCTGCAAGAACACAGCAATTGGTGATATCGGCGTCGAACCTTCGGGGTCTCTAAGCCTGTTATTATTATCATTTTTATAATTTATTTTATTACATTAGTTGTTGATTTTATTAATTTTTAAATATTTTTATTTGAAAAGAAGAGATATGTCCAGGACCGGGTCTTCCAGATCGCTAGTCTGGGACTCTATCTGAGGATGGCTCAGTTGGTAGAGTCCCAGACTAGCGATCTGGAAGACCCGGGTTCGAGTCCCGGTCCTGGACATATCTTTTCTTTTCAAATAAAAATATTATCATTTTTGTTTGTTTCTTACTTATTGTTGAATGATTCAATTTTGTTTTTAAATACATCCAAATGTTGTTAGATTTTTTTTTCTATTTCTTTTCTATACCTCCTCTTTCATTTGGAAGCGTGGATGGAGAAACCTCCCATTCGAGGCACTCCTGGCGTTGTTCATCTCACTTTAGTAGATCCCTGCTCCAGAGAACTTTCAGTCTCCTTGTCGGATTCTGTGGTGATGTGTTATTACCAGTAAGTTTGGTTAACCTGGATGAACTTGCGAATAATAAGTCACGGTGTTTGTGTAATGATTTATTACTTATGTAGGCGGGACAATGGGTAATATTAGGAAGGAATTTCGACCGAAAGACTTGAATATTATGCAAGTGGGATATTCCACACCTATAATAATTTAGTTAGTGAGAGTCGTGATTCAACCTTTTTTTTTTCTTATTACTCACATGTGATTTGCGTTTCCCCGATTTAGTCTTCTATCTATTGTAAGATCCAAGTATTATGCCTCTGACGTTACATCAGAGCCCAGAATTTCCTATGGGGCCTCCAGGTATAGGGTATAGTAACAAAAGATCCCCTGTTATAATAGGTCATTATCATCCCTCAATTATGATAATAACCTTTATAGGAAAGGAGACAGATACTGAGGTCATTTCCTAAAGGAAGCCATGGTTTCCTGGACAACGGCTATCAAGGTCAAAGCAAGGTCGTGTCAAATTAATTAGGTGATATTGTATCCAATTTCTTCCCGATCATTTCTATTTCCGATAATTCCGATATAATATAATCCGATAATTTCTTTCCGATACTATCAAATAGTATCGTCCGAAACTGTTTTCTAGGACAGAACGGGGAGAAGAGAAGGCAGGAAACGGAAGAGTTACAGAGCAAATAATACTGTTTCTATTTAAATTTAGCGGCCTTGTCCTTTTGACGACTGTTCGGATCGGGAAGGACCTTCTGCCCCCCTGGTCCGGGGAGGACTGGCGGAAGTGGGGGGTGAGGACAGCAGGGGGGGGGGGCGATCTCACTAGTACAGTTCGCAGCTTCCGCTGCCACGGCCTCCTAGTGCCCCCGTGTCAGCTGTTTGTAAAAAAACCTTATTTACGTCTTTCCTAAATGATTTAGTGATAATCGATTTATTTATTTTTTAACTTCGAAGTTTTTTTATTATGTGTAACTTATTTGTATTATTTATGTGACTAAACCACAGAAAAATGTAAGTACTTCTTATAAACTTAATCATTTCTAAGCCCTTGAATTATTTTCTTTAATTTTTACTATTTTAAATCAGGACCTATACCTATATTAGGATAATAATATTAAATACCTAGGTTTAGCGAGCCCACCTCAGGTTGTAGTGACTATTTTAAAGTAACAGTTTACTAAATAACAGGACTGTTTATACTTCTTTAACCTTCACTCTTATGCAAAGGAACCATAACCTACCTTAGGAAAACAATATATTTTTTAAAACACACGTTTAGTCAGGCAGTATAGTTCATAGTTACTATGTTAAAGTAATTGTTTAGTAAATACTAAAAATAACATTCTGTATATAAAACAGATCTTGATTAGTTCGATTTAATTTAGTGATATTCGATTTGTAATTATGTATAACGAATTTATATTATTTAAGTGACAAACCCAACTACACAACGTAAACACTTTTAAAAAACATTTACAAATAAACTAGCTATAACTCTTGCATTTTTTATTATAATGCAATATAATATAACCTTCGCTATATTATATTATAACCTACATAGGGTAAGTGTATTTAATTGTAAAAAACATTATAAAATATATTTAACACAACTACAATAAATCCAAATACTTACAATGGCTTTGTTAAAGTAACAGTTTTAAAAATAAAACATACTATTTATAAAATTGTTTGCGTATTTTTCTAAATCATTTCGATCTAATTTAGTTGTAATCGATTTCTATATAGTTTTAATTTCAATGATAATTATTGCGCGCGACATATTTGTATTATTTATGTGACTAAACCAAATAATTAGACATAATTATTTATATAGACTTATTAAATTAATCTTCTGTATAATTCAACAACAATGGTGGGACGACATACTTTTTAATTACTATGCTAAACAGTTTACTAAATATGCAATGAACTTCTTAAGTTCGTAAATATTCCTCCAATTTAATCATCAAGCAATAATATTAATAAACATTTCCAATGATTATTATTCTTATTTAAAAATAATCTCGCATTTATTAAATGTTTTTTTACAATGTAAACATAACCCAAAGTTATGGAGTTGCCATGGTAACCAGACGAACGCTAGGCGCATCACAATAATATTTGTACCTTTCTCCTGAACAGTTCAGAGATTTGAAACGATAAACAAAACTTCCATTGTACAATCGTATAATTTACAATATTTTTGTTGTTTTTAATTTATCAAAAAAACAAAAAATAACAAAACAAGATAGATATCAATATTATTATGAAATAAAAAGCACTTTATATGTTTGACCATTATATTAAATTAATAACACTTATAATTGAAAATAAACATTAAGTAAGGTTATAAGTTTTTGAGTATGAGTCTAACAACTGCTGGAATGTTCTGGCCAGGGCTGGTTGCCATGGATACTCCCAGTACTCACTGTATTAGCAATATGACAAATATTGATATTAAAAAAGTAGAAATGTTTTATCTCAGTTCATTATTTATTTATACGTCGACATTTGCTACACTATTTAAATTAATATTTTAGCCTAGATGGATGGACAATAAATTTTAAAATGAAATATTTACTAATATCGAGTTGTTGGTTTTAAATAATATTTATATGAATGAGATTTGACTGAACTAAATAGTCGTAGTCCATTAGTTTTTACGTTTCTGTGTAGTTTTCTTCCCGCCAGCTTTTTTTCAATTTTTTTACTAAGTATGTTGTTTCCCTTGGTTTGTTTGTTTGTTTCCTTTAACGTCCTAAATTCACTTTAGTTAAAATGCTACGAAAATTGGTTTCGGAGAAAAAAATATATAAAAACCTGTACCACTACTACCCGTGAACGGGTTTGAGGTTCACTACATGGCAGATAGTGCACTGTTTCATGGACTACAGTTCTGCCAGGAGATCTTAGATCATGTTCAACCGCCAGATTTTCCACCCTTATTTTGGGTACCCTTTTTTATAACATTTTATTGAGGCAGGGTGAGCCCCAGGAGGATCCTAGATCCTATATGATCCATCTCCCTCTGCAAACAGACTAAATAAAAGTCTTGCCTGCAGCGGGAATTGAACCAGGATTTCCGGCATGGCAACTCAGTGCTCTACCACTGAGCCACTCCGATTCCCTTAAAAATATATATATATAATATTCAAAAATTATTAAGATTTTATTGTCAGAAAACGTAATATTTTTTTTTTTGTTAATCACTGCTCTATGTACTGTAACCGTACCGTATAGACTTTAATGTGAAGCCGAATATTACTGGTATAACAAATAAACAGTCTTAAAACCGAATTTTCTTAGGATGGACAAATGATTTGTTACTTTTCTAATATTTCTAAAAGGTAAAAATGTGATCGCACAAATTTTCGATTTTCAATATTCATTTTGACCAGTTTCGTCGTTATATATGCATGCTTGCATAAAAAACGTTTATAGGGCACCGGCCAAGTACTTGTTGGAATAAATTGAAGAGAGCTGAAGTTTTGATATGTTGTAAGGGCATGTCTGAGTAGTGTAAATCAAAGTTTGCTACCGAAAAAAGGTTGGGAAACCTTTTGGTGGCCGAAAAAACTCGAAGTTTTGGGAGTTATTTCAGTTTTTAGCCTATATCTCCTAATCGGTGGGTTTTGGAAAATTGTGGTATCCATTTTTAAAGTAGATTAAATTTTCTACAACTTGAATCCAACTGCAGTTCTGTAAGTCTAAAAGATTCTGAGTTACGCCCCTTTGAAAATTGGGCTGTTTTTCCAAAAAGTCCAAATTTTAAGTTTTGGGCGACTTTCTTGAGAAACACCGGCCGAAGGAGTGATTCTACAATAAAAGTCAAGGTAGTCAATATAATTAGTTTTAATTTAAGCACAGGCTAAGGCCTGTAGGTGTAACAGATTTCCTCCAGAGTTACACCTCTTTGAAAATCGATCATTTTTTCACACCCACTTTCCCCGATTTTCCTTTCTTTTTAATTAACAAGAGAAGTATAACAACTACAGGCCTCGGTATGTGCTTAAATTAAAGCTAATTAAATTTACTACCTTGACTTTCATCCTAGGATCACTCCTTCTCAAGTGTTTCTCAAGAAAGTCGACCAATTTTCAAAGTAACTCAGAATCTATTAGACCTACAGAACTGCGGTTGGATTCAAATTGTAGAAAATTTAATCTAATTTAAAATGTTAACCCATGGGTTTTTGGAGGCTATACTTTGCCTTACACTTCTAACAATTATCGTTATATTCCAACCAATTTACATTAAACCTCGACAAAGTATATAGCTAAACCTTTTTGGTGAATCGCTCTATCTATAGGTGAAAACCGCATGAAAATCCGTGCAGTATTTATTGAGTTTACCGCGAACAGACGCGGCCGAGGACTTTAAGTATAAAATCTAAATCACTCCTAAGTCATTAATTTCAAGTTATGATGTTGCAGAAAAGAATATTTAATCATTTTATTTTCATTATATAGCAAATTTACCTTATTATAAATTAAGTTCATAAATTTTCTTTTTCGAATCGTCACTGTTTTTTGGTCGATGGATTCGGTTTAAATTTCACGAACAGATTTATTTTGTTGGAAAATGAAAAAAAAAAACTTGAACGCGAAATTTATTTATGAGTAACTTTAGTGCCTTTTATAAAAAACAGTATTGACGCTTTGACTTTGTTCTACGAAAATTCTACCACAAGTGAGACTTAATATATATATAAGAAAGAAATTAGTTGACTGTAGGTATTATAATAGGATGTAATTAGTTGGGGGTGCAGTCAAGAAAACACGCAAAAATAGGTGAAACTATTTTATTTTAAGTGCCGACGTTTGGTCAGTTACTTGCTGTCCGAGCAGCCACTCCTACTGGCCATGAAGATGACCTACATAGTAGGTCGAAACGTCGGCACTTAAAATAAAATAGTTTCACCTATTTTTGCGTGTTTTCTTGACTGCACCCCCAACTAATTACATCCTATCTTAATATATATATGTGTGTGTGTTCTGATTCTCGAGTTCCAGTCAGTTCTTAAATTCTTTAGGCGACGTTTCGAGACTAAGTTAGTTTCATATACATGCCCTAACAGTGAAAAATGAGCTTTTAGTAACAAAATTAAATGGCACAATAAAATAAATATAAATTGGCACGTGTAAGATGCTAATTGGATAAGTTGCACTTTCAAATTTTAAAGAATAGATCATTTAATCATCAATCAGTTAATTTACAATATCTCATAAAATGTTAATATTGCGATAGCTATGATCAATGAGTAATATATTTTTAGGAACAGCAGTTTTGTCTGATTGTTGAATCATTCTATTATTATTTCAATAAGAATTAATTAAATTTTCATAACACGAGCTTAGACCTTGAACATCCGATATTTTGTTTACAGGGCGATTTTTCTACTTCTCTGAAGTTATCATTTCTTTTATATTCCGTTTGAAACTATTTTTCTCTTGGTTCATTATTTTAGGTTCATACAATTTAAATGTATGTTGTGTTTTTCTAAAATGTGTAGTGAGGGCTGTTTGATCTGGTTTATTGGGGTTTTTTATTATTGAATCGCAACTATATTTGTGTTGGTACACTCTACGTTTTAAATATTGTTCCGAAATAGGATTTACCGCATTTATCTTCACATTGTATTTCGTAAACGACATTTTATTTTAACTCTAATTTATCCGAATCATTGGGTTTTGTAAATAGTCTTGGAACTGTTGCTGTGTTTTTGAAAGTAGTTGCGGAGTCAATGTTACTTTTATCACCGGTGAGTGTTTTTTTTTAGTCTTTCGGACGTTAGAATATATAAAAGAAATAGGTATATAAGCGTTGGTATATAGGTAAACTGACCTTTTTTTTATACTCACAACGGGACTTGCCTACAGCATGGACCATAGCACAGAATACTGAATACCACACAACTAATATTATAAATCTGTTATATACGCTTGTGCTTTATATTCTATAAAACATTTTTTTTAGTTATATTTATATTTTTCCGAGGAACAAATTTGCTTTAATAAAGATGGTGATGAGTTATTTACTGGAGACTTCGCTAATAATAATAACAACAATAATATATATATATATAAAATCAGTATATGTATATAATATGTACATGTAATTTGATTTAAAAATAAGAATTAAAGATGCATAATATGACATGTAAATTCGTTTCCTGGGATAGAAGGAAAACATCTTAATTAAACTAACCGCATCTAGATCTAATGCTTACATTAAATATTCAATTACAAAATACTAAAATAATTACTTGATTTATCCCTGTGTAACTTCAAGAATAAATATTTATATCTTTCATAATTACTTTGTTTCACCATATATTATACATACATAATATGCCTAATTAATAGAAAAATGTTTATATGGTAACAAACCTATATTTAAACATGTAATTTAATACTATTAGCAAATAAAGTCGAGTTAAGTCACAAGTATTAACTTTTAATTCGTTTCCTTCTCAATACTATTTTCGAAAATAAAAACAATGCTATCAATGATTGCAGTCATTTCAAATTATTTAAGATTAAAGAACCAACTTACTTATAACGTTTTGGTTATGTCATCATCTATACTTTTAAATGTTTCTTGAAACATTCATTTTTAATGGAATGATTACCGAAATATACTCACTTCCTATAATTACACACTAATTTTAATATTAAAACTACTGATTTTTTTTTTATGGTAAGTTAATACTCGTGACTTAACTGGAAGCGACAACTCGCGGAATAATTACCTAAGTACCAAGGATCTTCTAATTATCCAGCAATTGTAAGTTTTAATACACGAATAACAACAAGGAGGTTGTAATGAGGTTATCTGTTCCCTAAGTTGTCGCTTCTAGTTGAATTACAATTTTTAACTTCTTATTCGTTTAAATTTTAATATTTTCCAAAAATACAAGTTATTCTAAGCTTTAATATGGAAAAGATAGTGTAATTGTGGGTAATGAATATATTTCGGTAATCATTTCGACAAGAAATAAACGTTTCAACTAACATTTCGAAGTATAGATGATATATGTTAGTTGAAATGATTACCGAAGTATAAACATTTCCCATAATTACATTCCCTTTTCCTTACTAAAGCGACTTTATTTTTGGAAAATTTTTAAAATGAAAAGTTAAAAGTTATTGTGACTCAACTGGTAGCGACAACCTGGTGAATAATTACCCATAAAAACTACATAATTAAATAAAAAAAGTATACCTTTTTGTTAAGCTCTCACTGCCCAGGCAGGAGAGTGGGGGTACATGAGTGACACATACATAACCTGTATTTCCTAACTTGTTTAAGTTGTATTTATTTATATATTTGCATAAGATATTATTAGCAACTATTATTTTTCATTTAAAAAATGTTTAATTTTTAAATTATTCCAATTAAATGTTTTATAGACTTGTAATCATTAATTCACACACTTAAAATATCAGAAACTGTCAACTTCAATGCTTGATAATGTATCAATACTATAAATAAATCTGTACAGAAGAAAATCATAGAAATCATTTCTGAAACATTTAGAAATTAATATGATTTTATAAAAATGTCTTATATTTCCCACCATTTTTATCAGTTAAGTTTATTAAACACATTTGGATTACTTATATTTTTTTAATTTATAAATAAAGTCACAATGTTCGGAATACTTCTAAATGATTTTAAATTAATTGAAGGTTGTAGAGGTGTTGAAATTTCAAATATTTCTTACAAGTTTGTTTATTGATAAATAAAATTAATTAAGTAATAATATATCATTTATTTGTAGGGAGGTGCTTACAGCATGGATCAGAAGGCGCAGTGCGATCAAACACATTCCATCAGAAAATGTACAGTCGCTTCTTAGTGATATGCATCTGTGCCCAACTCAGGCCCCAGGTATTTTAAGTATATTTAATCGATTAATAAATACAAAAAATTAGGTTATCGAATAAATATTTTTGGATAATAATAATAATATTTGAAAACCACAAATCTAAATGTTTGATCCCGACACCACACAATGTTTACAAATGTCTGTTCAAGTATTACCTCCAAAATCTTCAGACATTTACTAGTCAACTCAGCTCTTATTAAATTTTTAAAGAAATAATTCTGACACATAAAATTCATCTAAAGAATTTTATAAATAGTAAACATGGTACAATTTTTTAAGTTTTTTTATTTAGTTATAAATATTCAGTAATTTTGAGAGATTAAGATGGTTCATACTTCAAGCCTTGTTCTTGAACAACATTGTTTTTACTGGGATAAATTACAACCTCCAGTTCTCCAGATTTTTTTGGATACTTTAGGGGCGTTCATCAAATGGTCCTGGTGGAGGTCAATAAATTTCTCTTGAATAGTGAGAAATGTCTATTTAAAAGCCGACATTACGACCCACTCTGCAGGTCTTCTTCAGGGCTAAATATACAAAATACAGACAATTAAATAAATTACAAAATATGGTAAATATTAAAGTTAAAATGTATAAACAACAAGAGTATTAATAACAAAGTGATAGGAAGCTAGTAAAACAAGTTTTTACAACCTTAATTATTCCTTATTACTTATTTTATTCTTTATTACTTTTTCAATTGTCTGTATCTTGGATATTTAGCCCTGAAGAAGACCTCCAATGTGGCTCAAAATGTCAGCTATTTAATAAACATTTCTCCCTGCCTAAGAGAAATTTATAGACCTCTACCCGGACCATTTTCTTCCACAAATATAATCAAGGTCAACTATTATCATTCAAGATCTATTTACTTTCCTTTTAAAAACTTACAAATTGTTTGACCTGTTTAGTAATGTACTTGAACCATATATTTAAATTTAATATTTTCCATTTCAAACCTTGACATTTTGCCAACATGGATTTCCAATGTTTTTAACTGAGATTTAAATTAGAAATCTCTTAATAAAATTAATTTATCGTTTGTTAGGCAGAAATGGGTGAATATATTATTTATTACCATACATAATATAACTGGTATTATTAATTCGAGCATAATCATATTGTAAATACCTCAATTTTTTTATGTTATAACAAAACCAGTAAAAATATTTTCTAAGAAATAAAGAAAAATTAAAAATAATAGTCTTTAAAAAACATATAATTCCTGTTTTGTAAAAATAGAAGATAACATAGTTTTAGTAATATATCCTAGTTTTAGCTGGATATTTCTTAATATTGTTTTACATTTAATATGTTTACATAACCTTAACAAAGAAATAGTATAGTATTTAAAATGTTTTGATGATGGAAACCTTGATTTTTTAAGTTAAATTATTTGTTTTAAGAAACAAATATTGTACTTTTGTAAATTTTCTTTGCAACACATATAATTCAGCATTTTCTTTCTATTTATTTTAATAGTAAATATCAAATAAGAAAGACTTTATATTGAAGTTTTATTTAAAATTCTATCTACCCCATTTTCTGCACTGTTGTTTTGATGGTATTGATCTGTTGTTCTGTATTGATTAGTTGGTACGATGCTTGAGTGCGCTAAAGAGGTAGGGGAAAGGGGAAACCACCTCAACTATGGGAGCATTTACAAGAAGGAATTATATTCTCAACCCAAGCGATCCCGTGGGTAAGTTAAATAAATATAATCTTACATATACAATTTACAATAAAATTATATATTTATTAAATTTAAAATAAATAAAATTTGATAAGGTTTATTGTTATAAGTATCATCTGGACCTATATAAAGATATTTTCGAATTGTGATAGTCCGACAAAGAGTGAAACCTTTTAAACCTTAAACAGATGGTTAAATAAAGACTGTTTACGATTACATCACGGATATAAATAATCCCCAGTTTAGCCAACTGGCTCCATTACTTACTTTTTTTTTCTCTAATAATTATATTCAAAAATATTAATTTGTGTTTTTATTATAATTTCTTTAAAACTTAAATTTAAAAGAAAGATCTTTCCCAAACTATAGGTTATTCATTGCTTGAATGAAACAAATAATGGATAGTATTATAATAGTTAAGTCCAATTTAATCTCAAACACTAAATATCTTTAATATCCTTTATTAATATTAAGTTGTCAGTTGTTTATAACCTATATCAACTGTTGTTAATTCTAATGAAATTATTGATTGAAAAATTGTTTAAAAGGCTAATATATTTAAATTTATAATATTAATCTTGATCAAAATCTAATTCAATTCTAAATTAATTACCAGTTAAAAAATATTCAATTAAAGATGTTATTATTTCATTAAAAAAAAAATACTGTAATAAATATTTAGTAAAATTTTATTAAATCATTATTAAACAAATGTCTACCATATTAATAGAATTATAATTATTAATTGCAATAAAAAAATTTTAAGTACGTAAGAAAGAAGAATGAGTGTTTCGAATAATATAACTTATCAATTTAAATTAACGTAAAACTTTAATTCAGTGATTTTACCTAGTAACAGTGATTAATTGAAAGACATGGGTTAGAAAAATATATGTATTTATTCAATTGAAATAATTAGTGAGCTCTGGCGGCCAAAATTCTACCATGTCCTTCAGTATCCTCTCAAAAAGGTCATCATTTCTGTACCTCTGCCTCCACATAAACTCACAAAAATATGAGTCAATCATGGAGCGATGAGTGCCATTATCTTTTTTATTTCTTCTTTTGGCTTTGGCCTACATTGACTCAACTGTTTGAGTATGAACACCAGTAACTGGATCGACAACATTTTTTGATGATTCACAGTAAAATGTCTATAATCCATTCCAACCAGTTTTTCGATTCCATTGTAGGACTTCCACTGATCCGACATTATAATGGAACCTGGTCTAATTGACGTTCTAATACTCTCTGCCAGGGTTTGAGATTTCTATCAGATACTGTGTATTGAAAACATTCTTTTGTCTCACGACGAATCCCGTAAAACATTTGCATTAAAATACCATTAAACATGTGTTTCATTTGTGTACCCAGGAAAATATAACTAAATAGCAACCGTTAATTAATATCGTAAAATTATTTGTCTCAACAATACTTTTTTAAATAATTAGTCAAAAAAATTGTCGTTATTTTTTCCTTACCTATTTTCACATTTATATTTTTTTCTTGTTTATATTTTTTGTGTTAAATGGAGTTTTAAATTTTGATCAACTAATTCAATTGGTTCTGTTTTAGGAATTCACAGCATATAAGTAAAAACTTTGATAGAAATGGTCAAGAAAAGAAGAGGAGGTCAAGGAAAATGCACAGTAAGTTATAACAAATTTACATTTTCTTATTTGCAACAAAATAAAATCTTAAAGTATTTAATGATTTCTTTATGTTTGTTTCAGAGAGGAATGTCGGGCGTGATGTTTTCCTGGGTGGCTCCTGTAACCCAACAACCTGGCGTAAAGACGAAGCCATTCCCCTCCTAGAGTCCCTCGGGATCACCTACTTCAATCCTGTTAGTTTTTTCAAGAAATTTCAGAATTTTTCCTTTCTTTATTTTTATTTTGATAAATTTCCAAGCAATTGAAGCGCTCATATCTTCTTTTAGCAAGTCAGTGAATGGACGGCAGACTTAGTTGCTGTCGAACATAATGCCAAGGAATCAGCTTCTGTATTGTTCTACGTATTGGACCGGCGCACTCGGAACGTTGTCGGAATAATCGAAGCGGCCAATTTTGCCGGAACTCAGAGGAACCTCGTACTCGTCACAGATCCCTATAAAGAGGGTGAGCCAGTTGCTGGAGAAAACATTTCACATGTGTATGTCTGTTTTTATTTAGTCGAGTTTATTATTGTTTAGTATAGATAACCATGTTTATACATTTTTTTATTAATTAATTGACATAAGAGTTAATTTTAATTACATGGAGATAAGGTAGCTCAGTCTTTGGAGCACTGAATTGCTGTGCCAAAGTCGGGGGTTCAAATCTGGCAATGGCAGAGAAATTATTTAAGCTGATATTAGCCATGGATGGACCCTAAGGAGGGTTCTGGAGATCCTCTTGGGACTCACCCGTACTCTATAAAGTGGTTCCCTTAATTAAGGGAAAAAACCTGACAGTTGAGCATGATAACTAACCAGTACCCTCGAACTAATCGGTACCCTGCACAACCCTTATCCTAGAAACAGCAGTCTCTGCCTTCTACTGAATCGAAGACCCTTCATGGGTTTGAGTGGAAATGGAGTTGGCCATAAAAAGATCAATATCAGATTTGGGCCAAATCAGCAACAAACGGGACATTAAGGTCATTATGGATTACTTTGTTCATAGCGAAAGTAAGGAGCTTTGAGGATTTTACGAAGGATTTCGGATTGTAAGGATTGACTACGAGAGGAATTCGATGGCTTAGTGGTAGAGCACTGAGTTGCCATGCTGAAAATCCTAGTTCAAATCCCCCTGCAGGCAAGACTTTTATTTACTCTTTCAGCAGCCGGAGATGGATCATAAAGTATCTAGGACCCTCCTGGGGCTCATCCAGCCTTTATAAATTGGGTATCCAAAATAAGGGGGAAAATCTGGTGGTTTAGCGTGATCTAGAACAAATCACCTCCCTGCACAACCATTGTCCATGAACAGTACTGTCTCTACAATGTACTGAATCCCTTCACGGGTTGTAGTAGTACAGATTTTTTTTTTTTAATTGAATACAGGCTGCTATATTAAATCATATTATACTTACCAACATATAAAAATATAAAGTTACTTATTTAAAAATATATTTATTTAATTTTTTTATTTAGGGAATATGAGGAACTTTGCAGCGGGTTGTCTACTTTACATGATTTGGTCGCGAGCCAAGGCATAATTGTTCATAGCAACATCACGGACGGAATCAAATGGGCCGCTAAGGTAATCTAAGATCTTTTTACTTAAGAAAAATATTAACATATTCAATTATTATTAAATGTGTGATTTAACAAAAACATGTTTGTTTTTTTATTTCTAGATCTTGGTAAATCATACAAAATCTCGGAATAAAGAATCCTTTAAAGAATCGTTACAGTTTTTAAATGGCCCAACGCAGGAAGAAGTTCTGAGGTATGTATTTACTTTTAAAAGAGTCATATTTTTAGTATCTGTTCCAGAGGTAGCTGCTTCGAGTTGAGTTACAACAAGTTTTAACTGTTTATTTTTATTATTTAAAAAAAATACAAGTTATCGTGATCTTTAGAATGGAAAAAAGAATTTAATTATGTGTAATAAGTAGATTTTGGTAATAATTTTGTCAAGAAATAAAAGTTTCAACTAACATTTCCAAGTATAGATGGCATAAGTTTGTAGAAACTTTCATTTCTAAATGAAATGATTTCCGAAATATACACATTTTCCATAATCACATGCTCTTTTCAATAATAAAGCTCATGATAACTTGTATTTTTGGAAATTATTAACGAAAACCAACGAAAAGTTAAAACTTGTGTCTCAACTCAAAGCGACAGCCTGCGGAATAATTACCATATTTTTTTCTGTTTTATATATATATATATATATATATATATATATATATTAAAAGAAACTTTTCTGTTTATAGGAAAAACAAAGAAATCATGAACACCACAGAAAAAAATGATGTGAGTACTGATTAAATTATTATAAACAAATTACAGATTATATTAATTGGAAAGTTTTATTTGTTAATTTAAATTTAAATTACTAATTAATATTTTTTGTTGCAGGTTCATCTTCCTTATTATTTATCAACAAATAAGACATTAACAGATCTGAATGGACTTACTACAAAAGGTATTTGAATGATATTTATTTTCTCTATAACAAAATCATTAATAACCAATTTTGTAGAGGATTACATTTCCCACAAAAAAAATTTGATTATTCCTGACAGATGACAAGAAATATTGAAATAACAATTTTCCTATCTCAAAAATTGTTTTACTTTAATATTTCATGGAGGCTTTAGAGATTAATTGGAAATATATCGTATGAATCTTGTAGAAAATTTAGTCATGTTCAAGATAGGCTATTAGAGATTTAACATAAAATTTTGTACTAAAACATTATTAGTACATTAGTGGAAAAATTCCAACTAAAAACCTCAAGTCTCTAAACTAAAACAGGAAATTAAAAATACCTGGCCAATATTTCGCCTATTCAGGCATCCTCAGGGCATAAAGAGAATAATAGCAAACCAAAAGATGAATAATACACCCAAAAAACACACATCCCACCACCTCCAAGGCTCAAATGCAACTACTGAATAATAGGGAAGGTTACTAGATTCCCAGCTGGCTAAGGCTAGATAAAAACAGCTGATAAATACTCCAGATTTGAAACATCAATATACACTCACCGAACCCCCAAAAAAAACCCAACAGGAAAACAAAATAAAATAAATAATAGTAACAAACAACACAAGAACAAAAGACAAAAAACTATATGAAAAAATGAAAGTAAAAGTGCAAGAAAAAGAGAGAGAATTTATAAAAAACCAGTGGACTTATGGTTATTCCACAAAATGTATATTGAAAAAGGGAACGGTCAACAGATTCAAATAACTGTTAATGCACCCTTGCATTATTCATCTTTTGGTTTGCTGTAATTATTCTCCTTCTACCCTGAGGATGCCTGAATAGGCGAAATATTGGACAGGTATTTTTAATTTCCTGTTTTAGTTTAGAGACTTGAGGTTTTTAGTTGGAATTTTTCCACTAATGTATTAACATTTATTTGATGTCTCTGTTGACCGTTCCCTTTTTCTAAAAAATTATTGTTAAGGTGAAACTTCATAGTATTTTTTTTTTTTTAATTTTTGTGGCATTAGGCAAAGTATTATGAATTTAAGTACCTGTTGCAAATTTTGTAATAATAATAAGACTGAGCGAATCCGAAGGCTCGAAGCCGATACCACGAATCTTAAATCTCTCTGTTTCAATTTTCACCATGGGGATTCATTCCCGAAGACCCAAATGGAGAACTAGTTTACACATCAGAAAGATCCATGACTATTAGTGGTATTTAAAAAAAAGTAATGTGAGTAGCAGCAAAGTCTGGGGTGAGCTCTCATTGATGGTCAGGATGTCTATCGGACTTAGCCGAGAGGTGCTTCCAGGGACTATCCCCCGCCGCCCGTGGGACGCTCCCCTACACAAATTTTGTAAACATTAAGGAAATTTAACTTCATTAAAAATTGATTATAGTCCAGGATCCATTTTTGCACTTGATAAGTATCAAGCTGAATCTTCGTGAATAGCTTCGTTTCGATAAGACGCCCAACAATTTCCTGTGCAAAAATTCTCGATTGTGGTAGCTAACAGAGGTAGCAAGGATAAAATACGTCAATTTGATGATTCTCAAAAATTTATAGATTTTTTTTTACTTCTTCTTTTTTGACTTCGTTATCGATACATATTGGAAGGAGGGGACTCTTTGATCAAACCATAAATTTTGTAGAGCAAATATTTTTTCAAATAATTTATATAATTATCTTGAGATTTAACAAAAAAAAAAAAACCCAGTTAGTAATAAATTTTTGAGAATCATCAAATCGACATATTTTATCCTTGCTACCTCTGTTAGCTACCACAATCGAGAATTTTCGCACAGGAAATTGTTGGGCGTCTCATCGAAACGAAGCTATTCACGAAGATTCAGCTTGATAGTAATCAAGTGCGAAAATGGACCATGGATCCTGGACTATTATGACAAAATTCTACACCAATAAATACTATACACCAAATCCATGGTGTGAGATATAACACAGAGCCACTGAGATTCCATTGGTCTGTAATCCAACCATTCTTATGAGTGTACAAAACTGTTCAAGAATAAATATACTGCACAGTTTCTCAAACAGTATAAACCCTTGTGCCACAATCAAGATCATTAAAATGTAGCACATTAAACCCAAATTATAACAAAAATTAAACATAATATAACAAATTCAACACAACTACTACTGTCCGCAATACGAACCAAGATCTTATGGAAAAAACCACAGGCGTTGATGACCTAAGGGTTTTACGCCTTTAAACACAAACAAACAAGATCACTAAAATTAAATTTAAAAAAAAATCATTGAAAAATTCTTTTGTGACTATTCATCAATAATAAATACTTTATTAACTTTTGTTATTCTTTTCAGCCGATCCCAAAAATGGAATTAAAATCAACTATCAGCAACTGAGAATGATGATGCGAGGACAGAACACAACTTCTGACAGTAAGTTTAACAATTAAGTTTTGATTAAAATAAAATTATATATTTAAAAAAAAATATTATAAGCTTTATATTATAAATTTCTTATCTATTGATATTTTTTAATTATACATTATATCTGATATTATTAGACTTTAATAGTGTTGATATTATAAGTCATAATTTGTTTTTTAACAAAAATAATTGTATTCTTTCAGTCAATCGGATGTACTGTAATAGTTCCCTCAACGGTACCTCTTGCCGATATGATATTTATATTGGTGGTTCATGTTTTGATTACGAATGGAAAGAAACTGTTGCTCTCCCTATTCTCAGGTAAATATTTATTTATTCATTAAAAGTCAATTTATATGTTTGAATTTATAATTATTACATGTTGAAGTTGCAAAAATAAAAAAAGTATATTAAATAATTATGAATGTTAAATTAATACAATACCCATCATATAGTATCTCACATATTTATTTTTTAGGCAAAGTCGTTTGAAATGCACTTTTGCCGAGTGTAGTTCTCTGAAAAGCAGTCGTGCAAATCAACATGAATTAAAGTCAATGGAGGATAGCAAAGTTTTGCTCTTTATCATCACATCGAGGACACGGGGCCTGGAAACTATGGTCCTGGTATGTAATAATTATGTTATTTATTATCTATATGCATACCTAATACATAAATTGGATTACCAAAACAGTAAAACACCATTATAAGGTAGCAATCCACAATAGCCTAAAATAAATTATGTAAAATTTATTGACTACACCCACAACCATTTTCAACGTTGAATTTGTTTTTATTTATATTTAAATTTTTTCTTTAAATGTTTCTTATTTAATCATTCAAGTTCATGATAATATAGTAATGCAATATAAATTGCCTATACATGACAAACTTAATTAGTAAAATTTAATTTAAAAAATATAAAAAACCCTGGTGAGATAACTTTTGAATATTGCAACACTATTCTTTCCATTATAAGTAACAAAACACCATCATAAACAAATACATTCCACATGTTATGACAAATACTAAGTAAGAAATTAAAGTTATTTCCTTTTTGAAAGAAAATGGTTGACCTTGATGAAAATGGTCCGGGAAGAGGTCAATAAATTTCTCTGAATATCAAGATATTTATTAATTAGCCAACGTTTCGACCCACTCTGCAGGTCTTCTTCAGGGCTAAATATGCAAAATACAGACAATTGAAAATTACAATTTTAGAGAGCAAAATTTAATTAAGACCATTTTCTTCAACAAAAGTTATTTCCGTGTTCGAGGTTCAAATTTTGTATTATAAGTAATGTGTCGACATTACTAAAGTAACACAATTCTTATAAATTGTTATCTATAAATCCCAGTATATCAAATATAATATAAAATTGATATATCCACAGTCCTTCGCAATAATTAATAATATCTCTCTGTAATATATTTAAAAAAAATTTTAGTGATGTAAAATTGATTTAGTGTTGCCTTCTATAAGTCTTTACCCAAAATATTGCACTGTTTTTTCATAAAAATGGGATTCATTGATTTCAAAAATAAAACGAGCTATATTTTATTCCAATATTTCAATTTTAGAAATGTTATTTTAATACAGAGAATGCAGTAAAATTAGAACAAGGCATTTTTATAATAAACTATAAACTATAGCCCGCCAGGTGGCCCTAGGATTTTTTAAAGGGAGAAGAAAATCCATGGTTGCGCCGTCCTTCGGAAGGAACGTTAAACGGGTGGCCCGAGCCTGTACGATGTCAAGTACTCCTTAAAAATCCCTATCCTAATAAAACATGGATAGGCAAAATTTAGAGAGCTCCCATCGTAGCATCTTCCATTAGCCATAGCAGCATAAAGTGACGTTAAATGAACAAACAACAATAATTTTTTTATCTATAAAACAACCTAAAATAAAAAAATATATTTCATTTAATGCAAAATACTGAATATTAAAAAAAAAAATACTAAATGGGCACTCATATCTTAATAAGCTCGCTACTGTTACAATTTAAGTTCTAAACTGAACTGGAAAATTTCTTAATTAATATTGTGATACCTATACTAAAACGCTATGCACATATTACTCGCTCCTTGGCACTATGGTTCTATAAGGACCTGGGCCTCATCCACCATTGCCTGCCAATCACTTCGGTCCATAGTAAGTCTGATTCCAAGCTGGTGAAAATCGGCCCCCACATCATCTAGCCATCTAGTACGGGGCCTATCTTTGGGTCTTTTACCACCGAGCTTCCCAAACAACAGTCTTCTGGGCATTCTTGTTTCCGACATCCTCACCTGATGGCTTAACCATCTCAATCGAGCTCTTTATATGAAAGGCACCAAGTCTGGTTCTCTGTAAAGTTGTCGGAGTTCTTCGTTATTACGTATCCTCCATGTTCCTTGGTCATAGATGGGTCCTTAAATCCGCCGCAGTATTTTCCTCTCCCAGACATTCACCATCCTATGTGCATCTTATGTAGTACAATTAAAGAAACAGTTGTATAATTTATAAAAAGGAGGCTGGTCTCCTGTTAGGTGTACTTAATGGAAAAAAAGTACTAAAGTAAGGCTTACTTAAAAAAAAAAAAAGCATCCTCTTAAGAAAAAAAGGTTGGAATATGATTAAAGGGGAGTGGGAGGAGTTTGTAAATTCCAAGGATTAAAGTGAACTTAATATTTTTAAAAAATTACATTTTTTATATTAAACTAGCGACCCACCCCAGCTTTGTGAGGGTAATAAGACATATTATGCCTACATCTTTTGTCTGTCTAATGTATTTTATTATGTAGATACTAGCTTTTGCCCACGGCTTCACTCGCGTGGAATTTGGTCTGTCACATAAAGTTTCGTGGCAGATGATTTTAAATAAATAATTTAATTTTTTTTATCTATAAGTTACTCGTACATCCGAAATTTTAGAAGTCTAACTTCAAAACTGGCGGATTCCATACAATCCTTGAATCCTTATTATATTAGGGGGGAAACTCTTGGGGGTGGAATTGTCCAAATTCCTTTCTTAGTGCTTATTTAAGCTATACAAAGAACCTATCTGCGAATTTCGAGATGCTAAGTTCAGTGGTTTCTGCTGTGCGTTGACCGCTGGGTGTGTTAGTCAATCAGGTTACAGTTTTATATAAACTTCGCCTTTGTGGTGTATTGATAAAAAGTAGCCTATTTCCTTCCCCAGGCTTGAGATTATACATATCAAATATCATCACAGATGGATCAGCACAGCCGTGAAACATACATTGACACTGGTTAGCAAACGGAACGGACAGAAGTTTACTGTTGCTCGTGTCAGTAAAGGATTAGTATATAATATAATTGAATTTATTGAAAAGGATTACTTAGTATAACGGTTTCACTTGTACGACAGCAGCGAGAAGTGAACTATGTTACTTGATTTGTTTTGTTCAGTGAAAATATGTAGATTTTGCAAGTAAGAAACACATGAGTAAGCATACAAACTTTGCCCCCCTTAGGGGTAGAATTTCGGAAAATCCTTTCTTATCGGATGCCTACACACCCTCCAAGTTTCAGGTCTCTACGATCAGCGGTTTAGGCTGTGCTTTGATCCCTCAGTCATTCAGGACAAAGCATTTTATATGTAAAGATTATAAACATATAAAAACAACAAAATATTTCTTTATGTACAAATTTATTTTCATGCACGTTAAGTTTTTGCGATAACCCATAAGCTATTCATTTAAATTATATGATATAAAATATCCTAATAATGCCTATGAAATGCTCAAGGTAACTAAAGTATATAAGTTGATAAGGATTAATATTTTAGATGATAAAATAGGTATAGTAAGCTATCCTTAAAAAATAGATTTCTGCTATCACTGACTTTTTTTGTTGATCTATAAAAGAGGAATATACAACCATGTATTGTTTCATTATATGTGAAAGGGATTAGACAGCATCTTCGATGTAACCTCCTAGGCGGCTATACTTTTTCCAACATTTCCAACAATTGTCGTTACATTCCAACCCATTTACACAAAACCTCGACAAATTATATACCTAAACCTTCCTGGTAAATCAATCTATCTATTGGTGAAAACCGCATGGAAATCCGTGCAGTAGTTATTGAGTTTACCGCGAACAAACGCCCCCGAGAACTTTGTTTTATCAAATTTATTTGGTGATTTGGGGAAAAATTAACTTTATTAGGGATACTTTGCTAAAAATTTTAAATAGTACTATTTAATTTATTATAATAATAATTGTAATTGTAATAGTAATAGTAAGAGTAAATATTACGATGCTTAGATTTATTATATTTATAAAAAATTTAATTTTTTTTTTTTTTAAATTATGTATTCTCTTTTTGTTTCAGGCTTCTTATTACATCGGCTGTGGTAAGAATGTTGTTCTCTGTATACAAAATCTTCCAGAAAACGCAGTCATCGAAAATGAAACGGTAAATATCACAGTTTTAAACAATATGTAAATTAGGGAGACTTTGTTTCTGTATTTAACCTTAATTATTATTTTAAATTATGATAAAAGTAACCAATAATAATTATTAAAATGTGATTGTTTTTTTACATTAAATAGATGATTAAATTTTTTTTTTTTTTTTTTTAACGAATCGGCCAGGAAGGACTATGTGAATATCACTTAATAATCTTCTTCACACTCTCTGGCTTCCTTCTACTCCAATACTCACTCATCTTCCTGGACTGTTCCTCTCGCTCTTCTTTAGTCCATTTTCTCCTTCCTCTCTCCTTCTTTCCGGCAAGAACCTCAACTTCTTTTAGTTTTTTTCTGAAAAGCTCTCTATCTAAGCAGGATTTGAACCCAGAAAGCTTCAGCACAGCAACTCGGTGCCCTGCCTCTGATCTACCCCATTCCCTAATGTATTTTTTGGCTGTTAAAAATTACCATCAATGGTACTAGTAATTTAAATTTTGTTGGAAAAAGTATCAGATCGACAGAATTGAAAAAAGAATATTTATATATAAAAATATAGTTTTAAATAATATTTTATAACAAAATGTTATTTGGAATACCTGTATTATCAAACATTCATCAAAAAAAAAATATATATATATATGTATATATATATATACTTTGGGGCAGAGAAAAATTAATTAAACAAGTAAAAATCACAATTAATAATAATTAAACCCAATCAAACTTAAAGACATTTGCATCATTTTATTTTACTTTTTTTTTGTTTTAAATTCTTTATCAGAAAAAACATCTGTTTCCGATACTCAAATTTTAAAATCTATATTGTCCAAAAATATTCATATTGAATAATTATTAGTTGGCTGTATAAATATCAAATGGTGGAAATGATCACTCTAACTCCTACACTTCTAATCCCTGAAACATAGGCCGAAACACTAGTTTCAATCTAATAAATAGTTTCATTATTTAAGTAAATATTTTTTGACCAGCACATCAATTGTTTTGATGTACTCGAAAAATATATATTTTTAGTATTAATCCTACAAAAACTTTAAACATATGATGATTTTAAAATGTTCAAATAATAATTCTTGGCAAACTATTTTATGTTTTTTTTTTTTTGTATTTTACAGTTGTCAAAGGTTGCTGTCAATGACTACAATAGGGGTCGGGTTTATTTAAGAGATCTTGCAAGTCGTTCTGGTGTTCCAGTTTACGAGAACGTCGCCGATGCCGTCCAAGCAGCGATAACAAAATGTAACAATTCATTTAATGCCTTCAGGTAGCCCGCCTCTCCCTACTTGTGCGCATCCTGGATCAGATCATTATAAATATATATATATATAGTTTTAATTAATGAATAACTAAATCGAAATAATAATTTTTTTAATTAAACAGAGCTAAATGTAATTTATGAAATTAAAAAAGTAATTTTCATTATAGTAAATTTAAATTAGCTTTTTAGAAAAGAAATTTATAAGGAAAGCTGTTAACTTATTATTTTAATTTGTAATCTAGCAAATAAGGGCCTGAATTCTCTAAGAAAATATTTCTAGTATTGATTAATAATCTCATTAGTGTTGTTGTAGTTGAATAGAATTTTTTTCATTTTTTTATCGATGTAACTCAGCCATGTAGACTAGGAATAGCAAACATCACATTTTTCTCTACGTATGTTTCGTCTTGTTTAGAAAGATTTTATTTTAATGTAATAAAAAAATAAATAATGATAACAATAATTTTTAAATATTTTAAAACAAAAATAATTTATTTTCAATTTTAGATACTAACAGATTTTTTAAACAGAAAAAAACCATTATTAGAGATTTTTTAAAATAATTAATTAAAATTAATTTCACCACTTGAATTAATTAATAATAATATTAACATGAATTGTTATCTTGTTCTGTTCTGTTTGTATTTATTGTTTAAATAAATAAAAACAGAATTTTTTCTCTATAAATATATTATAAATCAAAGTGATTTTTTTACTATAACTAATATAATTGTAATTAAGGCTTTTAATATTTTTTTTAAAAAGAAAATATTTTACATCATCTTTATATTGGACTTCTTGAGCAAACATAAAAATTTAAATTTCGGGATGAATAATGAAAAAACTTATGCCAATTAAATTTTTTATAGTTTAAAGATTATTCATAGAAATAAACGTTAATAAAATTTTAGAACCCAACTCTACATGTAAAAGTTCAATATATAAATGATTGGTTTTTTTCTGATGGAAATTTTATCACTTTGAATAATTTTATTCCAGTAAGGTAATAAATAAAAATGTAAAATTGCCATTTTTTTTTTTTTTTTTTTTTTTTTTTTAATAATGCCCAAATGATGAAAAGTGTAACTGTACGTACAGATATTATCTCTCTTTGTATAAAAATGATTTTAACTGATCTTTTTATAGTTAAAATAAAAAGTTGTATATCAGAGATGGAGTCGTCATCACATTAAACATCACAAGAATTATGCATTTAAAATTTTTTTTTTTTGGATAATCACTAATTTTTATTTAACAAACGACTTATGATTTTATAGAAGAAAAACAAAATAATACACTGTTAATAAGAAGTTGTACGTACCATTTAACAATATTGATTGATAAATGAAATGTTAATGAAATAAATGTGATATATTTGTTTCTATTATAGTTTAAATGTTAGCTTAGGACATTTCTCGCCCTCTGCTAATCTCGATACTAATTATGTAATCAAACATTTTATTTTTTTATTGTATTGTATATGTATATTTCTATCATGTTCAAACTAATTTTCGTAATTAATATTTTTTTTTTGTTTCGTAATTTATGTAATGTCTTACTAAAAAAAAAAAATTGTGTTATTTTTATACGACAATTTGGATAGTTCTTTATGGTATGAGCTAATATGAAGAATAAAGAAAATGGTGTAGATTTTATAATCAGCGATGAATATATTTCGGGAAAGGTTTAAAGTTTGAATATTTTAAGAGCGATGAGGAATTGAATTGAAAGACCAGAAAAGTACCTGATATATTTGTTTTAGATTTGTGTTTTATGAATTGTTTTTTGAGGTACAGAAAGGGATAAATACCTTACTATTGTCAGGTTTTTCTTTTCTACTATTTTTTATTAAACATATAACTGGGAAACTCACTCCATCCTAACTTTATATTCTATTTTTCATTTAATTTTAAGATTTTTAATAATACTCATAGATTTAAAATTTACACATGTATTGGTAATTCTTATAGTTTTTAAGTCAGTATTTATATAAAATAAGAATTTTACATTCAAACTAAAGTTACTAACATATGTACTTAACTGTTAATGCATTTAATTAATATTTAGTACCGATCATTACATTTTCATCACATAATGCCTGCCGAGTCCTTTATCGCAAATATATCTGATTTTTAAAATATATTCATCTAATGAAAATAATGTACAAAATAGAGAATATTTTTTTATTAGTAAAAAACGTATAATTTTTTTCTATTTTACCCATTTCCTTCTAATTTTTATAAATGAGGCGTTAGGTGGTTTCGAAAAAGGTTACAGCCATTTTCAGGACTGAGAAAAAAAATACAATTTTAAAAAATAATCAATTTAACACATTGTTATTTTTGTTGTTGTTTTATTTTAAGGGCAAAAAACTACAAATGGTTATTATGGCCCTCACCACTAGAGACTATACATATTTACATAATGTTTACGTACCCTTTTAAAAATATAATAGAAAGATAAATACTTGTATAAAGTTTTCATATTAAAATAAAACGTTATACATATTTTTATATACTTTTTACATATAAATAGGTATATTTCACCCATATACATACATATACTGGATATATATATATATATCAATGCCTTAGTTCACATATGTGTTAAGTGCCAAAAACAACATTTTACAAGAGTCAAATCTGATAATAATTTAACACAAGAAATACAGTTCAAGTTTAAGCACCTTACCCATAATGGGCAAGATCCTCGAAAAACTCATACTTAAACGTCTGTATCCCATCCTAGATAGTAACCACATAATCCCAGACCACCAGTTTGGTTTCCTAACATCCCACTCCACTATCCAGCAATGTCATCGTTTGGTGGATGTTGTCTCCTCTGCATTGGAGCGTAGGTTGTACTGCACGGGAGCCTTTCTCGACGTAGAACAGGCTTTTGATCGAGTCTGGGACCCAGGTCTCCTTTACAAAATCCGACAATTCCTTCCTCCTACATACTTTTTAATCATTCGCTCCTTTCTAACTGGCAGAACATTTAAAGTAAATCATAATGGTTCCTACTCTTCTCTCTATTCCCAGTCTGCTGGTGTTCCTCAAGGTAGCATCCTCGGTCCTATCATCTACAGAGTATATACAGCTGACATTCCAACCCATCCTAACACCTTCATCTCCACTTATGCTGATGACACATGTGTGTTATCAGTTAATAACGACCCATATATTGCATCCCAATCCCTTCAATCACATTTATCAAGCCTCAAAGAATGGTCTCGGAATTGGAGAATTAAAATCAATTCCAACAAGTCCCATCAAATTACCTTTACCCTTCGCCGAAAACCCATGACTTCCTGTCCTACTGTATCCTTTAATAGTACTCCACTTATCCCTGTTGAACAGATTCGCTACCTAAGACTCAACTTAGACAAACATCTTACTTGGAACTCTCACACAAGACTGAAAAGACAAGAAACAGCTAGACGCTTCCGACTACTTCAACACATACTAGACAAACGCTCAAAGCTTGAGATCAATTACAAAAGACTTATTTATGTGACTGTTATAAGACCTATATGGGGTTACGGAATTGAACTATGGGGCTCCACCAAAGCATCAAATTCCTCTCATATTCAGTCCTTGCAATCCAAAATGCTCTTTATTTTGCCACTAATAAAACCATCCATAAAGACTTTAACGTTCCATATGCTACCAATTTAGCCCATTACAGATACCTATCATTCCATAATAAACTCCAGGCCCATCCAAACCCACTAGTTTCCATCCTTGGATCCAATTCCATCCCGGACAATCCTCCTAGGCGTCTGAAGAGAAGATGGCCTCGAGACCTTCTATAATAGAAATGTTATTAGAGTGCTGCCAGTGGGTAGTGCCTCTACATGTCCTTTCATGTATTTATTTATTCAGCCCTTGTACTAGATGTCTATATTACAGTTGTACAATTCAATACAATAATTTAAAAAAAAAAGTTTAAGCAGACAATATATTTTTGTATCAACATATGATCTATGACTTCCTGGTCACATCTTTACAATATTATTTATATAACTAAACCTATTTTTGAAAAATTTTCACTTAACACATTTGTGAACTAAGGCATCGATATATACTAATATACACACATACTTATACATGGCCAAATTGACTGAAATATCTTGATGTTTTAGATAAATTCTAAGGTATTATTTACACATTGTTCGTTATCGCCTAATGCCTTCAGCATCTGCCGAGGCATACCTATTATTTTTCTTTATTTTGCTAACAATTCACTTCAAACAATAATTACTGACAATTTTTTATAGTCTTCTCTTTTTTTTTAAATCACATGTAATATAAAAAATATTTTGGATATACATGACCCAAAATAACACCACACCAGGCTAAAATCCAACAAAGAAATTTTCTGTGAAATCCGTGACTTGGAAACATAATAAGGGATATAAGACAGATTTTATGGACAGATGAAGAGGATGTACGAGGAGAGATTAAACAAAACAATTTTCAGCCAAATTATGGGGTACGAATTCAATCACAGATACACAGAACAAATAAAACAGAGAAACACGGGATTATTATTATTATAAAACACAACAGAATACCAAAAATTCCTCAAAAATGCGGTACTTATAGGAGACAGAAAAAAATGTCCGTCCAAGACCTGGACAGAAGAAGAAAAACCTTCAGTGAAATTATGAGGCAAAGATGGGCCAAGAAGAAAAAACTGACAAAAAAAAAAAAACCTGCATCACAGTCGAGTAATCCTGCAGGGCTGTTTTGCTTCAAATAAATAATACATGACTGATCAGAAAATGTAAAAATAAATATTTTTAAATACAAATTGCTTTAATCAATATAATTGAACAATATATATTCACGATAGAAAGAAAAAAAATGTTTCCTTAGCCCTGAAGATGGACATTGTAGGCCGAAACGTCGGCACGTATAATAAATAAGTTTTTCTTATTTATTGTTATTACTGCCTGCACCCCCAGACTATTTGTAACCTTCAATAACTAACTATTCACAATTTTCATCTTTCATGCATCAAATATTTTCATTTAATGTGACGGATCTAACCACTTTTGATAGGAAATGGAATCTTTTGGTATTGATTTTTGAAGGATACAGACGGTTTTGAAACAAAAACATCTACTACAGTACTGTGCGAGTTAATGCGAACACAAGTGATAAATTAGAGAAAATAAGAAATATTCCTTATTGAGGAAAAAATACACAGAAACAATTACAATTAAGTTTTTTTTTAGTACGAGATGTGTGCTGCCTTAACTTTTATAACTTCTAGTACACGATTTGGCATAGAATCAACAAGTTTTTTACAATTTTCTGATATTTGCCTGCCTCTAAACCATGTCTGAATTATTGCCTCAATCAGCTTTGTTTTTGCTGTGCAATCAATTTTTTTCTCGCTTAAACTATAGTCCACAGATTTTCGATTGGATTGAGATCCGGAGAGTTACCTGGCCATTGAAGGCATGTAAATTTTTTTCCTTTGAAATATTTCATCATCACCTTGGACACATGACATGGAGCTGAATCTTGTTAGAAAACATATACATATATGTAAGGTGTAGGATCTCTTTCCGAGGAAGGCGTTTTAGATGGGGGTGTGATTAGGTCGTACCCAGCGGGTTTGTTAGCGGGTAATCTGTGAATAATGTTTGATATTTCGGAAGGATGGAATGCTTTAGGAGGAGGGAATACTTAACTCTGCTTCAATGCATTCAGAGTGGGTTGGATTAAGGATATCTAGATGAGGATTAAATGTTTTTAATAGGTGCTGGCCGAAAATTGGTGATTTTTCTTCATCAGATCTTGACCAGGTTTGGGATTCGGTTAAAAGTGGATGGTTGAAAGTTTTATATTTTAGGAGTTTTTTAGTGGTTTTTCATAAGGATTTGTCAGTAGTATTGAGATTATCTGTATGGTAATACAAATTTTGAATTTTGAATGTTCTGATCTCTGATTTTAATTTGTTGGTCAGTTTGGTATAATGACTCCTGTCCGATGGGTATCTGGTGCAGTGCCACTTTGCTCTTGCCCGTCGTTTTTCTTTTAATAACTCGCGAATATGAAGTGGCCAGTTATTCTGTTGATAATGATTTTTACTTGGTAAGGTGTTATCTTTTATATTGGTTTGTATTGCTTCTGTAAGTTTGTCTATTGCAGAATTGATATCTCCTTTAGTTTTAAGCGGAATTTTGAGGTCTAAATTATTTTCCAGATTCGATCGAATTTTATCCCAGTCTACAGGTCCATTAATCAGTCTGGGATGAGAGGGCTTAGGAATGGGAGTTGATTGTACTTGAAGTAGAATTGGACTGTGATCAGAGAAAAGGTCATCCAGGGATTTTATAGTTGTTTGATTGCAGGAAATCTGTGAGGAAACTATCAAGAATAACCTGGACTTTTTTCAGCGATGTAGGCCAATAAGTGGGGTTCATGGGTACGAGGATATAGAAACTATTATTAATGAAATTTGGGATAAGATGCTACCACGGGAATCGGATATTCGACAACCCCATCGTTGATGTTTGGCGTTGTAGCCTGCTCCGGCAATAAAACGCTGTCAGAGGGATGAGCATAAGGATTCGAGGAGGTTATAAGAAAGGGAGTTACCAGGAGGACAGTATACAGCTGAGAATGTTATATGGAAAGGACTAGTTGAAATGGTTACTGAAGTTGATTGAATGCCGTCAGTTGGAATAGAAGGAATAAGAGAATGAGGTATGGATTTATGGATAAGGATACAAGAACCGGCATGTGCTGTATTGTCAGGATGATCTGATCTATAAGTGATGTAGTCACTTATGTAAAAATATGATCGTTTTGTGAAGTGTGTTTCAGTCAATAGGGCAATGTCTATGTGATTATCATGAAGGAATAAGTCAAGTTCGTCTCGATGGTTATGCAGGCCATTTGCATTCCCCAGTATGATTAGTAGGGGCTAGGTTCGGGTAAAAAACAAGGAGATAAAACCTGAAAAAGATTGAATTTGGATATGAATATTAAAATATCCGTATTTGGGATTGAGAACGATTCGGTACAGTTGGGTGAAGACATTTAATCTATAAAACTAAATACAGAAACGTTGATGAATGCAGGTAAGGAAATAGTATTGGGAGTAAATTCGGACAAGACTAAGCATATGGTTAGTAGTAGAAAAGAGAGATATTTTGGTGATATTGTTTTAGGAAGGGATAAGTTTGAACAGGTCGAGAAGTTCAAGTACTTATGTTACTATGGTAACAAGAATAATCGATTCAAGATTAAATAAAGGCGCGATTAAAGCAGGAAATGCTTTTAATTTCTCGGTCTCGACATTACTAAGCTTGCGTCTTTTGTCCCGAAATCTATAAAACTACCATCCTTCCAACTGTTCTTTACGGATGTGAAACTCTGAAGGATCAAAAGGCCTTAAGGTATTCGAAAATAAGGT
Source organism: Troilus luridus (assembly GCA_964056705.1). Lineage (NCBI taxonomy): Eukaryota > Metazoa > Arthropoda > Insecta > Hemiptera > Pentatomidae > Troilus > Troilus luridus. The sequence continues at coordinate 3,541,857 of OZ057412.1, forward strand.
GTTGTGTGAAATACGAGCATTATTAATACTCGTAAGGATCGATATTCTTTCCATAGCCATAAAGATTAGCCTGAAAGCCCCTATACCCTCTGAGCAATTGCAAAACTTTATGACTATGGAAAGGATATCGACCCTTTATTTCCTTGCTGCAGCGTACCAGATTCTGCTGAGTATACCATGAAAAGTTGCTGAGAGGAACCAGATTTTAGGTACTCTCCGTAAATGAGCCAACATTATCTTTGAGGGCCAAAGTACCGGGCTCCAATTTAAATTTCTCACTCATTTCCAGTATGTCGTTATACGTTCACTCCAATCCTCGAACCACTCTGAATCTTTTTTGCTCGCTGTTCGGTCTGCCTTGGAATCCTTCTGTTTTCAATACATTTTTGCGAACTTGTTCTCTGTCATTTATTTCTTCTATTTTTATGTTCTTTTTTCACCCAGTCAACCCAGCCTGTCGTTGTCTGCTTATTCCACAAATATTTAAAAATCTACTGTCCTCCATTCATTGTGTATAACCGAATAATGGAGGATGGTCTTTACATATATTCTGTAATCATCTTTATTCATACAAGATAACGTCGAAACGTCGCCACAAATAAAAAATAAGTTTCCAGTTATTTATTGTGTAAATTTTTGACTGGACCCCTCAACTATTTCCATCCTACATTATTACTTACAGTCAACGAATTTCCTCTTTAACATGTATAACCGAATAACATCAGTCTCCTTTTTATAATCACAATATATATTTCAACATTACTTCGTGATTATAATATCTTCCTTACATTTCACTTTTCTAGTATTTTCAAATTATAGTTTAAAGCCAAATATTCACTCGCTTATAGGCATTCTGGGTTCACTACTGTGTTGAAATGTCTTATTTTTCACTTTTTATTTTAAACCTCTTTGGTGATACCATGTGCACTTAGGTTTGCCAGATGTCCGGTTGTCGACCGGACAGTCCGATTTTTTATATGTTTGTCCCGCAAAGAAAATTTGGGTAAACCTGACAAAAGAATTGCAGTTTGTCTGCAGAATTCCTGTATCCAACGCTTTTGTGGAACGGCTCTTTACCGTCGTGAGAAATGTATGGACTGACGAAAGAAATCTTCTTGCTGTAAATAATATAAAATGTGAATTATGCATCTTTTTCAATATAAGCGCTAGTTGCAATGAGTTCAAAGATGCCATCCCTTGCAATAAACCTTTGTTAAAAGCAGTGTCATCGAATGTAAACATAAGTTATTTTAAGGTCTTTTGCCATTTTTTGCAATATCTATGAGCTAATAAAAAAAAAAAGTTGTGTGAAATCTTTTTTCGGTTTGTAGGCATTTAACTAAAAACTTTTGGAAAATTATTCGATTTAGAGTATTAAAATTGCGTTCTTAATCTTAACATAATTATGGAAAAATGGGAATGATAATGGGAAATCAATAGTAGACAAAATATTCAATTATAAAATTAAATTTCAATTTGCGTATTAGAGTACGGAATACATAATTAATACAATCATTTAGATGATTTCTGACATCTGCGACATCTTTCCGCATTTAGTCGCTTTCGATGCAGAATTTTTTCGGATAAAGATTCGCCACTTTGAACGAAAAACGTATTAAATCCAACGCTCGCCGTCTATGACATGCGATGGATGAACGCAAAATTTTGGGGGGTTAGAATAGAGTTTCACGTATTAACCTTTAACGGTCGTTAGTAGAATATTAATTTTACGGCGTAAAATTAATTCATCGTCGGGTCTTTTCGCACTATTCTTGGTTTTTCCTTCGCTGACCGGTTTATTTAACTCATTAGCTGTATCGTTATCCACCACGATAAAGTAAATAAAAACATTTACATTAATAGACAGATGAAAACACACTAATAAGTGAGAATATAAATGAAATGCTGAACGGTGAGCTGACTGGGCGCCGCCATATTGGCCTTGGCTGCTCTGGGCTCACCGCTACTCCCGCTGTGCGACATGCAATAGAGAAACGAAAAATTTTGGGACGATACAAAAAAGTTTCACTTTAAAAATTAAAAAGTTGTCCGGTTTTTTCTCGAACACATCTGGCAACCCTATGTGAACTTAATAATATCTCGATTACATAAAAAAGTTTCCAACCTGTAAATTTTTTTTCTTGCCATAACCCCAATATGGAGAGGGTTCTGTAGTTCGCAGGAATTTCTTATTACTTTATTGCCTTGTAATTTTAAGGCATTAGTTAAGCTACAGCTGATATTAATTTTCTATAAATATGTCGTTCGGGGACACCAATTTTTAGATTTTTTCCATTGCAAAAATATATATATATATTATACAATATATACACTTTTGGTATAATCCATTCCAGGAATTTAACGAGCCTTCTCTTAATGAATTCCGGGACGGTCGGTATTTAAAGGATTTCGGGAAGTTTAGGTTTTTCTTTTTGTCCATATTGTTTTCCACAGCATGGTGTTTTGAAACTTCTTGGTTCCATCTATGAGATGCACTATCAGTGGTGCCCCGTAGATTAGCTCCAGCCTTAATATACTTTTTTAGACTTGCAATTTCATCTTAAGTGAGGCTGTCTTGTGTGCAGGAAGTCGATAGTGGACGTGGAGTCATCCACATTTTCTCTAGTTTCCTGCCCGCTGTTGAAATCCCTAATCAGCAAATGGTTTCTCTTAGTACGCACTTCTAAATTTTCTTAGCTCCCTCAGTGACCACTGCGATCATCTATGTTGACTCGAGGATTTGATGGATAAGGACTAGAGACAAGATACGTTATGATTTTATGAAATTAAACTATATATATTTTTTTTAAATTTAATTTATTGATATTTATAACTATAATATGATTATAACTAGTAAATCTGCTGATATGTACGATATGACATGAAAAACACACATGGAGTAACTACCCATCGGCAACACTCCAATAAAGTTCTATAGTAGATGGTCTCGAGGCCATCTTCTTTTCAGACGCCTCGGTGGGTTATCAGGAATAGTGTGGGAAGCAAGTTGAGAGACTAGAGGATTCGAGTGTGTATGGAGCTTGTCGTGGAAGGATAGGTATCTAGTTTCGGCCAAATCAGTAACATATGGGATATTAAGATCATGATGGATGAGTTTGTTTGTGACATAATAGGGAGCATTGAGGATTTTACGAAGGATTTTGGATTGTAAGGATTGGATACGAGATGAATTGGATGGTTTAGTAGAGCCCCAAAGCTCAACTCCGTATGTCCAAATAGGTCTGATAAGTGTCATGTAAATGAATCTTTTGTAATTAATTGGGAGCTTAGAGTGTTTGTCCAGTAAGTGTTGAAGTAGGCGAAAACATCGAGCAGTTTCTTGTCTTTTCAGTCTTGTATGAGGATTCCAAGTGAGACGTTTGTCCAGACGGAGTCCTAGGTAACGTACAACTATATTTAAAAATATCTTTACAAGCTCTTCAATCCCATATCTTTGGCCTTGAAGAATGTTTTCAAAAATAAATTCCCACAAATCCAGTCAAATAACCTTTACCCTTCATAGGAAACCAATGCCTTACTGTATCATTTAATAATATCCCACTTACTCCTGTAGAACAAATCTGATATCTAGGATTACTTTTCGACAAACGTTTAACTTGGAATCCTCATACTAGACTGAAAAGGCAAGAAACTGCTTGCTGTTTCAGGCTACTGAATCACGTACTAGACAAACATTCTAAGCTACCAATTAATTACAAAAGACTGATATACGTGACTATTATAAGACCTATTTCGGCAATTGGAGTAGTGCTTTGGAAATTCTTAATGCTCCTTATTTTGTTATGATTAAAGTCATCCATAATGACCTCAATGTCCCATTTGTTGCTGATTAGGACCAAACTCGATACAAGTCTTTTCATAAAAAACTTAATTCCCACTCAAACCTCTGAAAAGAAAGTGGCCTCGTGACCTTCTAAGTTGAAATTGTTATTAGAGAACTACCAATGGGTAGTTTCTCTACTTCTCTTTATTCATGCCAATATGTATCACTCCTGCGATTTAATTGTAAATTTCAAAGAATACATTTTTTAAAACATCTTTACAAGCAAGACAAATAACAGCTCCGAAAAGTTTACAAATTATACAGAATATTGTAGATTGTCACATATCTACAAATAAATTGTTTAACAGTCTCTATATACCTGTTATGTACATATGCTGAGTTATGAGCACTTGCTAGATTGTCTTTCTTAAGAAATTATAAATAGTTATGGGAATCCAGAGGTGGTTTTTATGAGAGCTATCAAGTTAGAGTTAGAACTTCTCTCGTTCTCTCTTCCCCTAACAGAATCCAACAGTTTTATAACTGTGTTATTGGTAGTATGCTTCTATATAAATAACATCACCTATAAACGTTAATATTGGCTGGATTAGAGCCAAACAAAAGGTTTAGTGGATCCCAACAGGGTACATCCCCTGCTGTTAACAGATTAAATAACTGATCTGCAACAGCTGGCTTTGAACCCGAGACTGAGGGAATCTATGGGATTATATTTATAATCAAGATTATAGTCTGTGTTTTGATCCTTGACTTTGTAATTAACCCAGTTGTAATGAAAGGGTGGCATTTATCTCAACAAAGGATCGGTCAATATCAGAGTTTAGTAAATGGGTCTGTGACTTCACTAAAAATATAAAATAAAAGAAGGTCCTGTACCGGTAAAATCCTCACAAAGGGCCATGGGCTCAGTACAAGGTAGAGACTGTACTGTTTCTAATCCAACGATTGTGCAGTTAATACAAGTGAATGCAGTTAATCGCAGGTGAACGCGGATAATGACATAAAAGCAGAAATCCATCGCAGAATTGTGTCTTCAAATAAATGTTATTTCGGGTTACTGAAGCATTTTAGAAGCAGGGCTATATCCCAAAACACGAAGGTACATTTGTATAAGACGCTAGTAAGACCAGTTCTTACTTATGCCTCCGAATGGTGGACATTACCCAGTTCAAAGGAAGCCCTTCTCCTAAGGTTGGAGAGGAAAATTTTGAGGAAAATTTATGGCCCAGTTTGCACCAATGGGATCTGGAGGATAAGGACGAACGCTGAGCTAACAAGACTCTACAAGAGCCCAGATATTTTAAGGGTAATCAAAGTAGGCCGGCTTCGATGGGCAGGTCATATATTAGAATGTCCCAGGATCAGATTCCTCATATGGTCCTAGACGAAAGGATTTATGGGACAAGAAGAGTGGGAAGACCTCGGCTCTGATGGATCGATGGAGTGGCGGCGGATGCCAGATCCATCTTGGGAATCCGCAATTGGAGAGCAGTGGCAACCAATAGAGAAGACTGGCGAGCCAAGCTGCAGGAGCCCTTGACTCTACAGGAGTTGTAGCGCCACAAATGATGATGATGATTTTGCAATAAACCCAGTTGTAATGAGCAGGTGGCATTTATCTCAACAAAGGATCAGTCGATATCAGAGTTTAGTAAATGGGTCTGTGACTTCACTAAAAAAAAAAAAATAAAAGAAGGTCCTGTACTGGAAAAATCCTCACAAAGGGTCATGGGCTCAGTACAAGGTAGAGACTGTACTGTTTCTAACCCAACAGTTGTGCAGTTAATACCCACATCGAGGAGGCTGAATAAGCCCCAGGATAGTCCAATTCCCACAGGGGCTATTCACAGCTGTTAACAATACTTTTAATATTTCTGCCACAGCCAATTTCAAACTTGGGTTCTAGAATCAGGAACTCAGAACCCTACGTATTGAACTACTCTGCTCTGCTGCAAATGTAAAAAAAATTGACAATCTATACATTACATCTATATTTTTTAAAAATCACATTGTATCTATGAAATATGTATTTATAAGCTAACATGGCATTATTATTAGTCATTTTTTTAAATGTTACTAAATTTTATACCACAATTTTTACAGGTTAAAGAAGATGGCTTGCATGAATTCGCTTAAAGATGGCTGACTTAAATACAGCAACAAACAATACCAAGCATAAACACATACCTGTAAAAGAGGTTTGCAGAAGTTTATCAAACCAAACTCTCAACAGAGGACTGTTCTGGCAATTAAAACTTGTCAATTATTATTTCCAGTTTAAACTATTTTATTTTATTTATGGAAATTTATATATTATAAATTTCACGCACTGAGTTGCCATGCCCAAAATCCTGGTTCAAATCCCGCTGCAGGCAAGACTTTTATAATTTATATTGGGAAAGAGAAAAAAATAAAGATCAAAGAAAATTTAACCGACTGAAAAATGTTTTTTTTCTCTTTCCCAATATAAATTATAAAAAGTTATAATTTTTATAACAGCAGTCTAGCTTCAGCTTCCAATAGCCCTGAAGATGACCCACAAAGTGGGTCGAAACGTCGGCACATAATTAAATAAGTACCCACTTATTTAGTGTTTTATTTGACTGCACCCCCAACTATTTTCTTCCTTACTTAATAAATTATAAAAGAAATGAGTCCAGTATAGAAGGAAAAAAATAAAAATTATAAAATGAGCAAGACTTTTATTTATTCTGTTAGCAGCCGGGAATGCATCAAATAGGATCTAGGACCCTTCTGGGGCTCACCCAGCCTCTAAAAGTGGGTACCCAAAATAAGGGGGGAAAATCTGGCGGTTGATTGTGATCTAGGACAAATCACCTCCCTGCACAACTGTTTTCAATGAAACAGTACTGTCTCAAAAATTCAGTCTTATGGATACTGTTGAAGATCAGTATCCATATCCAGTCTTACCAGCTGCACTATGAAGACTCTGTAAACAGTACAGTCTTTACCATGTACTGAACCCAAGGTCCTTCATGGATTGTAGTCGTACAGATTTGTTTTGTGTGTAGTTAAATGTCCGATAAAGTACTGTAAATGTTTTTACTAATTGACTCTAAGACAAACGCTTATAAATTCTATACATTTTAACTATTCTTAGAGGACATTGTCCAAGAGTAAAAATTGTTTAGTTCATTCATTTAATTGTAAAAAGTATAAAGAGATATAGAATTATATGCACCCGATAGAGAACCTAGGCAGAACTAGAAAAATATTTATATAGGACAATCAGATATGCTGAAGGGACAAAAAAAAAAGTATTAGCCCTCTAAATTAGGGTTCTAAAGATGCGATAAGGGTAAGATGATAGACTGCGGTAGGAAAGAGTTACGGCATCACCACACCAACCTCAAGATTCATGAGGCATTGGTTCAAATCCAGCTTGGATTTGTTTTATGGACTTTATTTTTGTTGTAATAACAGGAAAAAGAAACAATGTTAAGCATAAAATTAATAAATAAATGTAAAAGAAAAAGCAAATAATTGATCATATAATTTTGAAACAATGAAAATCCGATTTAAAAAAAAATCCATAAAGTTTAACAGCAATTCCATTTCCAGTACAAAACTATATAATTTAATAATGAAGAAAAAAACATATTCCAGTCAAAAATTGTTATTAAAAATTAACAAATGATTAAAAAAACGTTTCGACACTTATTTGTCCTTCTCAATTTAAGTAGAGAATGACTAATAAGTATCGAAACGTTTTTTAATCATTTGTTAATTTTTAATAACAATTTTTGACTGGAATATGTTTTTTTCTTCATTATTAAATTATATAAATCAAGAAGATTAAGCCCAGTATATAAGAAATATCTTATAAAAAAAGAAATATCTTGTAAAGAAAATACAAAACTATATTAAACCATTATATCCCGAAGAAGTTTTTTATTTATTTTTCCTTCATACTTAGCATAATTGGAGGATATTACTTACTTTTCACGGCAAATATAAACTTTCACGATTTTTTTGCCTTTTTAGGCATTTTTTGAGGGTGAAATAAATGGCAAAGGAAATCAACCGACTTATACTTAAAAATGTTATTTTATTTATTGAGAAATGGTAAAGTACAGAAATTAAGATTTTAACAAAAATTATTTATTTATAAAACATAAGAAAATTAGACTGTTTCATGTGGTAAGAAGAAAAACATTTTTTGGATGCAGAGCAACGTTACATTTCACACAACGAAATTTGGCACATTTTCCACATTTGCCGCATCTTCTTTGTGAATCAATGGTATCTACTAGCAGATCTATTTGATCATATCTCGTTTCGTCTGTTACTTGTGTTAATCGCTTAGGTATTACTCCTCTTGGTCTCTCAATACTAGGAGAGTGAAGTATTTCCAGGACTATTCCTCGCTGAAATTCTAAAAGTGGGATCTGATTCAACTTTTTGTACAAAATCCATAAATTTACAATTCCACTGTTTAGATAGAAACGTATGAGAGGCCAGTACCCCTTTTTTGATATTATTGTTATCCTATATAGGGCCCGAAGATTATCGATATTATTGTATTCTTGAATAAGACAAGGCTGAAAAACTGTAATTTTTTTGCCGCGGAGTCCACTCCATCTTGTGCATGCCCCAAGACCTCTTACACCTTTATTTTGAAGGTTCGTGGCCATTATAACTTCATTGTTGTCATTCCAACCAACGAGAGTTAGCTCACTGTTAGTATCTTTTAACGCCACACTGGACCTTTACGGAAGCTTTTTCAAATTTTGAAGAGGAGCTTTTTCTATCCTATCTCGCCTTATAGTTTCACAGCTGCTTCCAAGTCTTTCTCATCCAATAAGTTGTAAATAAATCCAATGAAAAAATAATGTATGATATTTCATAAATAAGATTCAAATTAGGATTTGAAGATTAAAAAAAAAAAAATATCTATTTTTCAAATAAGTATATCAATAAAACTTTTATTTTATGTAGTTTAACAAAAACGTGATATATTTGAAAAACGTAAAAGTCTAAGTAAATAAGGAAAAAAAATTACCTCTTGTGTCCAACCATTGCAGCAGAAAGAATAGCACTAAAGAATACAAGGTCTCTTCTCAAGAGAAGTTGTGTGAATCCCAAAGATAATGCCGTTATGTGAAGTACAGACATCCAACTGTCAATCACAGTTCAAAAAAAAAAAGATGGGATTCACTGTCCCTTGTTATAAAACGCATATTAAAAAAAAATATACACAGCTGACATCCCAACCCATCCTAACACCTTCATCTCCACGTATGCTGATGACACATGTGTGTTATCAGTTAATAACGACCCATATATTGCATCCCAATCCCTTCAATCACATTTATCAAGCCTCGAAGAATGGTGTCGGAATTGGAGAATTAAAATCAATTCCAACAAGTCCGATCAAATTACCTTTATCCTTCGCCGAAAACCCATGACTTCCTGTCCTACTGTATCCTTTAATAGTACTCCACTTATCCCTGTTGAACAGATTCGCTACCTAGGACTCAACTTAGACAAACGTCTTACTTGGAACCCTCACACAAGACTGAAAAGACAAGAAACAGCTAGACCATTCCGACTACTTCAACACATACTAGACAAACACTCAAAGCTTCAGATCAAGTACAAAAGACTTATTTATGTGACTGTTATAAGACCTATATGGGCTTACGGAATTGAACTATAGGGCTCCACCAAACCATCGAATTCCTCTCGTATTCAATCCTTGCAATCCAAAATCCTTCGCAAAATCCTAAACGCTCCTTATTTTGTCACAAATAAAACCATCCATAATGACCTTAACGTTCCATATGTTACCGATTTAGCCCATTCCAGATACCTATCATTCCATAATAAACTCCAGGCCCATCCAAACCCACTAGTTTCCACCCTTGCATCCAATACCATCCCGGACAATCCTCCTAGGCGTCTGAAGAGAAGATGGCCTCGGGACCTTCTATAATAGAAATGTAATTAGAGTGCTGCCAGTGGGTAGTGCCTCTACATGTCCTTTCATGTATCTAGTTAGTCATACAGCATTTGTACTAGATGTATATATTACAGTTGTAAAATTCAATAAAATAATTAAAAAATAAAATAAAAAATACTCGCGTATGATATTTCATACGGTGGGATATAATGGGTTAAAAAAAAAATCTGTAGCACAACACATGAAGGGTCTTAGGTTCAGTATATGGTAGGGTATGTAATGATTATAAGACAACAGTTGTGCAGGGAAGTGATTTGTCTAATATTATCCTAAGCCGCCAGGTTTTTCCCTAATCAAGGGTACCCATTTTATAGAGTTTGGGTAAGCCCAATGTGGGTCTCCAGATCACATAGAGCTCATCAATGGCTGTTAGCAGATTAAATAATCCTGGGCTCTGCCATCCTTCGGAGGGGGAGTTAAATGGCAGTGCTGAACACCTGTGGTGTCAGTTAATCATTAAAGATACCTATCCATTATCTGACTAGCAAAAGCAGCACAAAGTAAAACAAACACAAACAGATTTAATAATTCATCTGCCGTAGCTGGATTTGTACCACAAACCTTCTGCACAGCAACTTAGTGCTCTACTGAGCAGGCCCGCTCCCCTCTATAAATATTTAACAAAAAAAAAAATATTAAGTGGAATTCATTTGAATCAACAAGAAGTATGGTATTGTTTATTTTAACATAACAGACCATTACAATTCGCTTCCTTGGTTGTTAATTTTAATCTAAGATTAAGCTTCCACATAAAAACATTTATTTTTATTCACTAATGTCTAAAAATACGCAAAATATGTAGAAATCAACAATATACAATTCTTTTAGTAACCATAATCAAGCAAGAAAAAATAATATCCAGTCTGCACAATTTTACCTGACCTAGTAACCTACCCACATTTTCCAATCTTTTCATTAATTTTATATAATTTTTGTAAAATATCATATAATAATTATACTAATTAAATACAATTTTAAAGATTTTTTCTTGTTGATATATATATATATATATATATATATATATATATATATTTATGATGTTTAGGTTCTTGAGTTTCAGTCAGTTTCTTTCAACTTCTTAAGGCAACGTTTCGAGACTAGATTAGTCTCATATTCATACACTGAAAGTGATAGAAAGCTTTTATATATATATGTTTATAATATTTTAATTCATAAGGATTTAAACAATAGTAAAAATTATATACAACTCACTTCTAACCTCATAGCTCAAATTTTCAAATCATTCCTAGACTAGCAGTTAACCATGGGGGATAAGTTGATACCTAGATGATGACAATTTTGGAATTTAATAATATAGTATTACACTTTTCAAGGTATCTACGCTTTGTTCACTAATTGTTAGGAAAAGTTATTAGATTTAAATTGTTTTTAATTATAACTGTTTGCCTTTGCAGATGTATTTGACTTAAAGTTTTATAGAGTTAAATACATTCATATTGGATGATGCACAATGCTTATATTTTAGTTACTGATAATGACTTATGGTCGAAACATTTAAATAAAAAATTGTGTAGACTGGATATTGGTTTTTTCTTGCTTGAATTATGGTTAGTAAAATATTGCAGTCCAGTGTAGTATATGTGAATTAAAATCAACATACAATTCTTATGAGTAATATTTATTTTTTTCCAGGTTCGAACCCGGATGCATCACATAGCCACAAAACACTTTCAGTCCTCCTGTGGATGCAGTTTGGAAAACATCGCCTTATATGTTCATCAATATAAATAAATAAATAAATTTATTTATGTTTCATATAAATAATAAATACATTTCAACAAATTAATCTGTTTACTTGTAATATTTCCTCCATTAGTCTTTTAATATATAGTCAGCTTTTATTTTCATATTTTCAATATTTTGCTACATTTCAAGTTTCTTATATTTGTTTTTATATTCTTATTTATTTATTTTTCAGATAGAACTTGAAGTACAAAAATATTATATTCAACTCAAGCTTCTATTCATTTATTGAACCTTAATAAATACCTTTTTTTTATTTATTTCTGACATTGGTACTGACTGATTTTATAAGTATTGTGCTTTAATTTAAACAGTTTTAAAGTTGTTATTATATTTTACCATTGTTATTACTCATTTTGCAATGGAAGACATATTAAAGAATAAATGATTTAGGACTACCACTGTAGCATCATCCGATACAGCATTAAAGAAAGTAAATGACCAGCTAGCAATCGGCTCAGGAAGTGTAGTGGCTCAGTGGTAGAGCACCGAGTTGCCATGCCGAACATCCTGGTTAAAATCTCGCTGCGGACTTTTACTTAGGCTCACCCAGCCTCCATAAAGTATTATAAAAATAATGGGGAAAAATCTGGCGTTTGAGCGTAATCTAAGACAAATCACTTCCCTGCAGAACCGCTGTCCATGAAATAGTACAGTCTCTATCATTATACTCAATACATGGGCTACTCAATCCCAGACCTGTCCACGGGTTGTAGTGAAAATTTTAATTTCTCTGTTAACGGCCGGAGATGGATCCTATGGGATCTAGGAGCCTTCTGGGGCTCACCCAGCCTCTATAAAATGGCTACCCAAAATATGGGGGAAAATCTAGAGGTTGAGCGTGATCTAGGACAATTCACATCCCTACACAACCGTTATCCATGAAACAGTACAGTCTCTACCATGTACTGAACCTCTGATCCCGTTCACGGGTTGTAGTGGTACAGGGTTTTTTTTTTAATCAATTGGCATAATACCTATTGGTAGACTATAAATAAATAAGCAGCAACTATTAACTACATTGTAATCTAGATATAAATATTCAACAAAGCCCATAAGTAGCTATGGTTCTTTAACCAAGTTCGAACTGTTAAATGGGGCCTTAGCCGTAATAAGTAATTATAGTTCCATGCTCCTTATTTGTAGAAAACACTTTAATTATGTCAATATGATAGATATAAAGAATATCCAAACAATGTCTTATTCCAATTAAGAAATAAATAAGGTTGGTCAAAATTGTCAGTGTTACTTCAAGAATAACTGGTTGAGATATTGAAATGCTGGAGAAGGATTCTTAGGCAGCAGGGACATGAAAAGAATGCTTTTTAGGGTATAACTTAAAAAAACCAATCATAATCTATAATTGACAAAAATTTCCTTTTTTCGATTTTTTTTTTTTTAATGCATAAATATCACTCTAAAAACAAATACCATTTTTTTTTTCATCTATGCTGGGAGGGAGAATTCGAGAGAGAAATAAATTCCCTTCTAATCTCCTATTCTTACACAACTATTGGAAAATAAGCAGAATGTTTTATAGGATATAAGAAATAAAAACACCAATAATACCCTATGAGTGACTATAATTGATAAATATGTTCTAATATTAGGATATTTAGCTTTGTGAACTAATTAGTTTTTCAATACATGTTATTTTATTGTAGAAGTATTACTAAAAATACTTATGCCAAATATGCTGGGAGAGAGAATTCGAGAGAGAAATAAATTCCCTTATCCTCTCCTATGCTTACACAACTACTGGAACATAAGCAGAACATTTTTATGATAAGAAATAAAAACACCAATAATAACCTATGAGTGACAATAATTGAGAAATGTTTTAATATTTGGATATTTTAATTAGTCAACCAATTTATGTTATTTTATTACAGAAGTATTACTAAAAATACTTATGACATATTTATTCCATATATACAGGGAGGGAGAATTCGAGAGGGAAATAAATGCCCTTATCCTCAACTATTGTAATTATTGGAAACTAAGCAGAATATTTTTATGATAAGAAATAAAAACACCAATAATAACTTATGGATGACAATGATTGAGAAATATTTTAATTAGTCAAGTAATTTGTTCTCCAATTTATGTTATTTTATTACAGATGTATTACTAAAAATACTTGACATATTTTTTCCATATATACAGGCAGGGAGAATCCGAGAGGGAAATAAATGCCCTTATACTCAACTATTGTAATTATTGGAAACTAAGCAGAATATTTTTATCATAAGAAATAAAAACACCAATAATAACCTATGAGTGACAATAATTGAGAAACATTTTAATTAGTCAACTAATTTGTTCTCCAATTTATAATATTTTATTACAGAAGTATTACTAAAAATACTTGACATATTTTTTCCATATATACAGGGAGGGAGAATCCGAGAGGGAAATAAATTCCCTTATCCTCTCCTATGCTTACACAACTACTGGAACATAAGCAGAACATTTTTATGATACAAGAAATAAAAAACACCAATAATAACTTATGGATGACAATGATTAAGAAATATTTTAATATCTGGATATTTTAATTATTCAACTGATTTGTTTTTCAATACAAGTTATTTTATTGTAGAAGTATTACTCGAAATAGAAATGCTATATTTTTTCCATATATACTGAGAGAGAAATAAATGCCCTTATCCTCAACTATTGTAATTATTGGAAACTAGGCAGAATACTTTACAGGATACAAGAAATAAAAATACCTATAAGAGACTAAAATCAACAAATACGCTCTAAATATTTTGATTTATGAACTAATTTGTTTTTTTATTGCAGAAGTATTATTCAAAATACAAATGCCATATTTTTTTTCATTTATACTGGGAGGTAGAATCTGAGAGGGAATAATTCCCTTATCCTTTATCTTACCCTATGCTTTTGCCACTGTGAGGCACCTTAGAAATTGTTCTGATTGTAAAAGAAAACATTTGCCAGTTGTGTCTTAAAACTCACTTCTGGACTGTTTGTTCTTCTTGCTTCTTCTATCTCAATTTTATATATTAATATTTCATGTATACAGCTTACAAATTAAACAGAATTGTACTTAGCTAGAAAATATTGGACCAACAGGATTAGTGGGACAAACCTTAAACTGTCACATCAACTCAACAACTTCGTATCTTTAATATTATATTATTGGTATCTTTAAAATCTCATACATTTGTCTTGAGACATCTGAATTTCAACGAACGATGTAAAACTTAATAATTCAGATTGTTTTAATTTCAATTACTTCAGTTATATTTTAACTTGAAAATATCAATCAGATGTGTTTGATTCCATCTTCTGAAATTGTACGCATTAAATAAATATATATCAATTTAATTACTCATCTAACTTCAATACTTATGGCAAAATAACAAATTTTCAATCAAATCTTAAGAGATCATCTATAAATAGCTGTGATCATATTAATAGGACCTTAAAAGGGAGACAACAAAAGAAGAATTTTCATTTTATTGTTGCTTTAAACCTATTAATGGTTTGCAAATAAAATAACAATGTATTTTGAAAAAACAAAAAAACATACTAAAATTGAAATGAAAGGTAGAGTTGTAATTCAAAACAGAAATAGACATATTTGGTTGTTAAATCTACTGATCAATAACTTTAAAAATTAAAATAAAACTGCTTCGATGAATTAAAAAATGAGCTCTTGAAAGAATAAGAAACAAATATGTACATGATAGAATAATTACCTAAGGATTCTCATTACAATGATATAATAGTTGATGGGAATCATAAATTTTCCAATTTCATAAAAAAAATCGAAATTTAGGTCAGGGTGAATCTACTAGGTTGAGAATGACACCATAAGGCGAGTTTAAGCATTGATATGCATTAAGAATGAGAAATGGAAATATTATGTAATATATTAGGAAAAAATGTAGTTAACATGATTAAAATATATAATGTAAGGAGTACCTATTTAGTAACACTTGTCAGCCAGTTCATATTTGAACTAACCGTCGTTGAATTGTTACGGTAGCATCAGAAAAGCAACATAGCCGTCAAAATGTACCTATTACTTCTTTTAAATTTTTTGAAATTGTTGGAGGCAAAATGGAACAGCTATAAACCATGCCTCCGATGAAATTCTATAATAATAACGGCTAACAAGAAACTATTAAAACATTTAAGTAAAATCAAATTCAAAATATGACCGAAGTAACCTTTAACATTCAGGATTATCAATGTTCAAATTATTATATTACTAATTACATTATATTAGGATTTGAAATAATATCGACGGATTTATTTTAAATGGAATAATAAATATAATTAGATGAGTATTAAATAATAATTTAGGTGAAAGGATTCCGAGTCGGGAAAATGGGGAAATTAATTTGATATCTGTTCTCATTTTTAGTTGATATGTTGGTAGTGGTGTGGTTTAAAAGCCGCATATGTTTCCTGTTGTGCTGTTTGTTGATCGAAGGTCAGTGGCACGGTCTCGTAGTAAATATTTTGAAATGTATAAAGTGACCAAAAATGTAAGTGTAGAGATCGAATTACAGTTATAAAGTTACTCTATAATGAGCAATAAGTCCTTATCAGCCATCTCCCGACAGGGTTATTGGCTCCAACCTTAAACTGTCACATCAACTCAACAACTTCGTATCTTTATCCTTAATTGTCAATAATTAGAAATGTAGTTTGTAGCTTCTCTGGTTTACAACTTGCTTTGTAATAGCGATTTAGCAAATCATTATCGGTATTTTGAACATTTAAGGTGATGCATACCCTCTTTAGTCAACTTTTACTCTAGTGAAGTGATAAATAGGTTACGCTATTTAGTGTTGAAAGTGAAAGAATTTCAGTGAAAATCTTTACCCCTTTTGATTTGATTGCATTGGTTTATACTAATTTAGGTATACAAACTTGGCATTATTAGTAATTGTGTAATATACTAGGTCTAACCTATATCTGGTGTTATTAATGACTTTTCTCTTATATATGGGTTTGTTGTTAGATTGCTTTTGTTTTTGTTTTCTACTGTGTTATCTTTATTCTTTTGTATTATATATGCCGTTTTTTGTCTGTTTTAGGTAGCTGTAAAGGTTGCAATTAAACCTCGAAATTCAGAAAGTGTATTGTCGTGTAGTAAACAAAACATGAGTGGGAACGAAACATAGATGATGGATGATAGGAACGGTTGCTTTGACCACGATGACCTGTTTGCTCGGCTCGGTGCCGAAACGGACTGTCTTAAGGATTTCATCTTGGAACCTATGCAGCCGCTTAGCGTTCCGACTCTTCTTCCCACTCAAGCACCGCCCATTCCACAGATCTCATGGAACAATGGGCAGATCCACTACCAGACTCCGATTCCGAGCATGGATCCACTAGGCCTTCCTCATGAAGATGTACTTTCTCTAACACATGACGGTGGCCTCAGCCTGCCCCATGATCCTGGATTAATTCTTCCACACGAACACTGTTTGAACCAACCACAGGATCATGTCTATCCTACCGAAATGGAAACAGTTCCTGTTACCAACGGGGACTGTTGGTCCCCGGCTGGTTTCGTGGGCGCAAGCCCGGCCGGTTTTACTACCGCTAGTGCTAGTGAAAGAACTGTGAGTAGTGACTGTGTTAGCTCAGAAACAATGTGTTCCCCGAGTGAAGGGACGAGTGATAGTCCTAGTGGAAGTAAAAATGTAGGGAATTTGGAGACTTTAGAAACACAAAAGAAGCGAGGGCGGAAGAAACGAAACACGGAAAAGAAAAGGACAACGGTTGCTACCTATCATTCTCAAATTTCGCCTGAACAAAATGGCATAATTTTAAAAATAAGAAAATCAGTGACTGAAGTGCCGCAGAAAAATAGAAAACGGAGGCAAAAAGAATCGGAGAGATATGAAGAAGAGTACGAAGAACCCGAGGTGCAAAGTGGTTGGGGCGGTCATTTACCCAAACTTGTGCTTCACAAAATTTTTCAAATGGTTACAAGGACTGAAGGCTGTGTTCCATTTTTAGTAAGGTAATCAACTTAAATTTTCATTTATTATTTTAGAAGTAGCTATGATTTTTGCAATTGGTATGTGTATTAACCCTGATATTCAATTTACAAACAATTGAAGATTAGATACCAAGTTTAGTAATGGATATATTGTTCTATTCTTATCAGGATTGTTTATTTCTATTAGTTAAATCGTTTGAACTTTTTATTCTGTAATCAGTTGAAAATTTTAAAACATTTCTTATACATAGTTTTCTTTGATATTAGTATGTAATTTCTGATCCAAACATTATAGTTATACATTATATTTTTCACAACTATTATCCAATTTATTTGTTTTTTTAGGAAATAAACAAATCAATGAATAATTTTGTTTGCAAAATGTTGTTAGTTGTTTCCTGTTAGTGAAGATAGTCAGTTTAACATGTTCTTTTGATTTAAACAATTTTGTTGATTTTTCAAATTCAATATAGGTTATGTTAGTATAATTTCATTGTTTTTCAAAGTAGCTTGTAAGTAGACCTGTTTGTTTGAAATTCTTTTGAGGATAGATGTTACAATTCATTGTGTTACATTATTGTTATTATTTCATTTGTTCATTGTTTGTGTTTATGCTTTAGTTTAGGAGTTTTTGATCCTTTTTTTTTCCTAACTTCAGAGTAGTCATTTATCTTCTGATAATGTTCTTGACATTTTAATCAATGATTTTTATTTATTTAAAAAAAAATCTTAATGACCTCAAGTTTTAGCAAAGATTGTCAATGGTTTTTATAAACAAGTGCTGCCCTATCATGAATAAATACTTTCGAGTCATTTATTCTTAGTTGATTCATCAGGTTATTTTTTTATGGTTTTAGTAATGTTGTTATAAAATTAGTTGGCAGAGTTTCTTTCAGATGGTTTTGATTCCAAAAATATATATTTTTTATGTAAAGTTTCATATATTTGTCTTAAGTTGGATATTTCAAGAAAAAAAATTCAATTGTGTTCTCAGACCTTGTTTTATTGTCTTATGTAACATTTGGAATGTTCAGTGAAATTTTAGATTTTGTTTTATTTCACATTTTGTCATTTATTTCTCTTACCTGGAGTTGTTGAAATGAATATAGAACATCATTTTTATTTATTTATATTTTTTATAATAGTGATACTGGTATGACCATTCATTAGTATTATATTTAAATTATTGCCTTTCTTTACTTTCATGCAGGTTGTAATCAATACTTATCTTATTTATATTGTTTTATCATTTTATTTTTATTATCCGTACCATCACAGATTCTCATTTCACTGTAGACCCAAACTCATTCTCCTTAAGCCAAAGAAAGTAGATTTCAAGGTCAAACCCTCATTTTTAGAATCTTATGAAATCAAGTGTTGAAAACCCCTCCTGTTGAATTTTGGATGTTTGATAATTTTAATCATAATGACGATTAGAATACTTCATTATAAAATTTATTAATAATTGTCTCTTTTTTATTTAATGGAATTTGATTATTTCATTTCCTAATAAAATTTTGGAATATTATTTTTGTAACATTACCTATGTTGTAGATTTTATCTCGTAGAAAGTTATTTTCTCTTATTAATTAATGGAGTATTGGGCTACTGAAGACACCTTAAATAATAAAATATTGTGTAATTAATTTTTTTTGTTAGGGATTTTTATGGGTATCTGTTCCGCAGGTTGTCGCTTCGAGTTGAGTTACAACAAGTTTCAACTGTTTATTCATTTATGTTTGAATTCATTTAATTTTATTATTTCCCAAATATACAAGTTATCTTAAGCTTCTTTATTATGGAAAAGAGAACGTAGTCATGGGTATTGAGGAGAATTTGTTAATCATTTCATCAAGAAATAAAAGTTTCAACTAACATTTCAAAGTATAGATGATACATGTTTGTTAAAACATTCATTTCTAGATGAAATGATTACCAAAAAATACATATTTCCCATAATTAAATTCCTGTTTTCCGTACTAAAGCTCATAAATACTTATTTTTTTGGAAATTATTGAAAAGGAAATGAAAAAAGCAGTTGTAACTCAACTCGAAGCGACAACCTGCATAATAATTACTCTTTTATGCCTTATTGAAGGTCTTAGTTTTCTGTTTAAAATGGTAAATTTATAAGTGTGGGAATCTACTACTTCGAGTTATGGTACCAATTTTTAAGTATAAAAACCATTGCGATAGCAGGTTTGAAGATATGCTGTTGTATTCGTAAATGGTTGTCATATTGTTTTGTAAAATCTCCCAAAAGTGTTAGGTATTCATTTCAGTTAATAGCTGTTTTATTCAATGAAAAAATATGAAATAATCGTATTAACAGAGGATTTGAATCTAATACCAATTCTGTTACCATCTTCTCCACAGCTTCTTTACTTTCATCATCTATGAGTTCTTGTAGACATTCAAATATTTAATTTTTGTATTTGAATTAGGCATTATGGGTTCAATGAATATGAAAATTAAAACAAATGAAAAGAATATGAGGAATTAAAATATTAGTCAGCTCACCGCTAAAATATTTATACCATCACAGCCAGCTCCATTGTATCTCTTTAGTAAGATACAATAGTACCATAATATGACTGTTCTTAATCCTGAATTTATCATTTGGTATGAATTATATGTTAAGTATTACCATTTTCCTACTTTTTTATTTCCATTCTCTTAGAGAGACATCTATGTAAGTTAAAATAAATTATTATAATATTCTTAAAAATAGATAAAACATGCTCTTCAAGAATAAGCAGTTCCAAGTGCTTTTACAACCGCCAAGGCTTACCATCTCCTTTGATGAATTTAATTTTGTCCTGAAGGTCTATATTGTTCTTAGTGTCTTTAAAATGGTATTCTTGATATTTAATATGATTAATACATTGTTTTCTGAAGTACATTTACTATTTGTTCTAATTATTCATTTATTTATTTACTAAAAATTCTTGTCCGAACATATATGACATTGCCTCAAAATTAGTGCTGTAGAAATGGGTTATATGAGAAGATGTGTAAGTTCCGTTAGCCGGGCGGAAATGTTGCCAATTTTGAATTCGACCAGCATTGTTCTTTCGTTTTATAAATAACCTCTCATCTATCACAACTATTTTTTTCAGGAGCACCGATTTTTTTTTTCTTACGTTGCGCTAATACTTCTACACAAACTTCTCTTAAGTAGTTGTTCCAGTCTACAACTGAATTATGATTAATATCCATTTGTTTTATCACCATTTAACTGATGTCATCTCTTCGTACCAGCCGTCAATAAATCTCAAAGATGTTAGAAAACTCAATCATGACAATTCGAACTACTAGGTACCATTGCGGATGCTCTTCTTCGTTCTGCATGATGAAAGCTTGCACCGCCAACGTCACAAAAAAACTGTTTCATTTCATGATTCTGATCGCATGTTGCATTCTTTGCCAATATACCTTTCTCTTGATAAAAGGGGACTGCATCTTTTTCAATTCTGGCTAAATCCCAAATTTTCAGATTTTTTTTTCTACAAAAATTTAGACTGAAGGAAAAAAAGAATACTTGGTTATTTTTGAATGAATTCAAACGAACATTCTCCTTATGGACTAGGGCCGATTAGGTCACAAATGAGATAATAAGAAAAGCAATGGAACTGGGAGAAACCATTGGCAAAATAATAATGAGAAAGATGTAATGCTAAGGACAAGCCCGGCGTATGAATCCTCTCCGATGGCCGGGAAATGTAAAGGATTAGCCTCCTGAAAAAAGAAGTGGTCAAGTGAGGACATAGTGTAAAGTGTTTGAGGAAGGAATGTCAGCAAGAGCTCTCCGAAGTGAAGACTGGAAAGATAAAGAACTATGGAAGGAACTAACTCAATATTAACTCAATGTTAACTCACTCTAGCCGGGCAATAGAGTCTAAATGGGATAATTATTGTGATGCTTGCGAGTCCAAGCTGTCTTAGATTTGTTATCTGCCTAAAAATAGTTTTGCCCCTGGATTTTACCCGTTTTGGATTCTGATCAACCTCTAAAATGCAAAATAATCTTAAATATATTAACTTCTAAAACATTTGTTTGTTTGTTTCGTTTAACATCACTTTATGCTGCTATGGCTAATCAGGTAATGCAATAGCATTAGAGCCCTAAAATTTGCCTATTCAGGTATAATTAGGATACGCATCTTTAATAAGTAACTGACATTGTACAGGCCACCCCCATTTTACGTCCCTTCCTAAGGACGGCATGCTAGCCACTATGCCATAGGTCACTCCATATTTTTAAAATGTGTTGTTGCCTTTGAAGAAACAGTTCTGGCTAAGTTCTCAAAGAGTAGGTAACTATTGGAAGGAAAACATTCTTTTGATCCACATTGCATTTCTTTATCAGAACCGAATGAATAAGATTCAAATAGGCATTGTGTATACACAATATTAACAGTGCTGATGGTCACGATAACATTAGAAAAAAGACTAATATAATAGCAAAAAATATTTCGATAGAGTAATTATAAAAAGAGGAAATACATATATAAGGAAATTAATAACGACAATAGATATGGTAAAACTTAGGAAATAATTAATTTTTGTGAAAGTACCTATGTAATAATAAGTGGTTAGTCAGATAGAGTAATTGAAAAGAAGTAATATAAATATAATGAAATTAACAACTAATTAATTAAGGGATATTGATAAAAATGCCAATAGATTTTTCTGAATGCTAAAATGTTTGAATTATGTAAGTTTCATGCTACAACTGTCTTTTTAGACATTAAAAAAACCTGTACTACTACCACTCGTGAACGGGTCTGGGGTTCAGTACATGAAAGAGACTGTAGTGTTTCATAGACAAAAATCTTGCTGGTTAAGTTAAGCGTGATGTCAGACAAATCACCTCCCTGCACAACTGTTGTCTCGGAAACATGTTTTTAAAAATAATTAATATTAGAATTTGGTCATTATTGAATGTAAAAAATGGGTCTATAATTTGAAACATGACTGATACGCACACACAAATTTACTTGAACAACTGTAGTTAGTTTTGCAATAGCAATTCCATGGCAACCTTATCAAGTTTTAGTTGTTCAAGTAACTCATAAGTAGCGAGTTCTTGGCTTGATATTTTTTTTTTTTTTAGTCTGAGCTTACTAATTGCTACTCACTTGTAGTAACAGGAAATTTTAGAAATAAATTTACTTAAAATGATTCCAAAAACTGTGCCCACATTACTTGGCAATTCATTAATTATATAATTCATTACCTTTATTCTTTTTATGGATCAGAAAATGTCCAGGTGGAACTAAAAAAACAAAACAATTCATTTGTTTGCACAAATTACATGTCTTCTTCAAGGGCTGAATTGACAATATGCAAAAATATTTAAAACTGAAATAATTAGAATAAGCAACAAAATAATATATAAAAATGAAGCTATTGGAAAAAAAAAAAAACAAGATACAAAAGCAGAAATAATTTAAATTATATTAAATTTTTTTTTAATCAAAGTGAAAGGAGGTTGTACAAAAAGTAATAAAGAATAAAGTAAGTGATACGAAGTAATAAAAAATAAGGTATTAAGAATTACAGAAATGAGGTAATAAAAATAAAAATACCATTATATTTTAAATTTATTTAAAAATACCATTATATTTTAATTTTATTTAATAATACCATTATATTTTAATTTTTATCTTTATTATCTCATTCCTGTAATTTTGAATACCTTCTTTTTTATTACTTCCTATTACTTATTTTATTCTTTATTACTTTTTGTACAACTCCTGTCACTTTGTTATTAATACAATTGATACTTATAAATTTCAACTTTTATATATTTACGGATGGAGGATGGAAATAGTTGGGGGTGCAGTCGAAAATTTACACAATAAATAAATAAACTTATTTTTTATTTGTGCCAACCTTTTCGACCTACTTTGTAGGTCATCCTCAGGGCTATGAGAAAAAACAGACAAAAACAAAAATTACTATAAAAATACATAACAGTACCAAGAATATAATAAAATTATAATAATATAGAGATATAGAAAAATTGAGCAAAAAAGTGAAGGATATATTATGAAAGGACATATGAATAAAGATGATTACAGAATAGATGTATAGAAAGGTGATAATGCATACAAAATACAAAGAGAGAAATCAAGTTAAACAGAAAATTACAAAATGAAAAAGATATAATTATAAAGAGTGATATGTGTAAGTATGGAAAACCTAGTTAAATTACAGGTGATAATGTAAAATGTATGATAATAGACTCCTAGGGAGTTACATAAGTAAAATGAAAGAAAATTGAAACTTGAAAATTAAAAATTGAAAGAAAATTTTACTTATGTAACTCCCTAGGAGTCTTTTGCCATACATTTTTTGTTTTATCTTTATTAAACTAGGTTTTCCATACTTATATATCTCACTCTTTATATTTATATCTTTTTCATTTTGTAACTTTCTGTTTAACTTGATTTCTCTCTTTGTATTTTGTTTGCATTATCACCTTTCTATACATCTACTCTGTAATCATCTATATTCATATGTCCTTTCATAATATATCCTTCACTTTTTCGCTCAATTTTCTATATCTCTATATTATTATAATTTTATTATATTCTTGGTACTGTTATGTATTTTTATAGTCATTTTTGTTTTTTTCTGTTTTTCCTCATAGCCTTGAAGAAGACCTCCAAAGTAGGTCGAAACATCAGCTTTTGAATAAACATTTCTCCCTAATTTTGAGAAATTTATTGACCTTTACTCTAATTATTTCAGTTATAAATATTTTTGTATGTTGCCTATTGAGCCGTTGAAGAAGACCTGCGATGCGGATCAGAATCCTCTTTTATAATAAATACTTTATTACTATTTATGGAATTATTATTATTTTTTTACCCCTACCTGGGCCATTTTGTTGTCCTTATTTATAGGGCAGTTAATAATTATTCGATAAAGGTTGGAATTAGTTGGGGGAGGGGGTGCAGTGATAAATAACAGTACAACTTATTTATTATTAGTGCCGATGTTTCAACCTACGTTGTAGGCCATCTTCAGGGTTATGAGAGAAAAATAACTATAAAAAAAACATTGCAGTACCAAGAAAGAATATAATGACATATATATAGAGTATTAGAAAAGTAAAGGAAATTAAGGATGGATATATTATTAAGGATAAATATCAATACAAAATTTACAGAATAAGTGTACAGAAAGGTAATAATGCAAAGACATAAAAAGAGAAAGAAAAATGAGAAGGTAAACAGTAAGATACAAAATGAAAAATATAGAAAAGATACAAATGTAAAATGGTGAGAATTTAAAATTATGGAAAACCTAGTTAAATTACAGGCGATAATAAAATGTAAAATGTATGATAATTTACTACAATATTGTTATTATTAGTAATAATTATTTAAGTTGATTCTTTTTACTCTCTTCTACACAGTAAAGGAATTATCAGAATCATGTAAACATTCAGTTTTTAAAAGTAAATAATTGACCATATCTTTATTTATTTATTTTTTCCTCTTTTAGGGTCTCCCGTGTTTGCCGGTTGTGGCGTGAAGTGGCCATCTCCCCTCGCCTCTGGCAGCATGTCGACCTCACTAGCACCTGGGTCAAAGACAGGGCAAAGAATGACCTCAAGTTCCGTTGGCTCTGCGAGAACAGGCTAGCACTTGTACACGATCTTAATATTGGTAAGTAACCTCATTTTAATGTTACTTGTTATTTATAGTTTTTATCTACTTTACCATGATAATGACATAAAATCCTATTTGCTTTATTTATCAGCATTATAATTGTTAGACGATAAAGCTGAAAATGCATTAGGCTTCTTTAGTAAAACAGTAGATAGTCTATTGTATATATAACCATAGCCTACAGTGGGTGACCAAATTAATAGAAACGTCCTGCAAAAAAAACTTGATTCTTGATGGTAAAAGAAGTTCTTGAAACTTGTGTTAATGACGCAATTCGTCTGTTAGAGTGATAAATACTAATTTATAAACTTGTGTAAAGCTAATATTTGAAAATTTCATTCTCACCGTGAAAACCTCAATGAAGTAATAATTTTTCATAAAAGATAAATTTATACCAACGCAATACACTTTCTTACTCAAAATTAGATGCTAGTCGTTACTTTCATTTAAATAAAAATAAATAAAATTAAGAAACAAATCAATCGATGCAAAGCATTGCCATATCAAGATATGCGATTCAAAGAATGTTATAGTTACCATAAAAAAATGAATTACATTTCACCATAAGCATGAAGTTAGACCTGTGGTGTATTTGCTAGCATAACAACCTTCTATGCCCAAGGTTGCGGGTTCACAACAAGGGAAGGTGGCATTAGGATATTTTAAAAGGGTGTAAATCACTCTTCATGCTGTCATTTGGAAGGGACATACAATTACACAATTAATGCACAATAGTTATAACTGCATAATTATAGCTGGATAGCCAAAATTTAGAGCTCCCGCTGTAACATTGTCCGATTTGCCAGGGCAACATAAAGTGACGTTAAATGAACAAACAAACAAACAAACAAGCATGGAGTTAAATGAGTAGATATAATTGGTGAGGAGAATATGGAGCCATTTTCTTTCTTTATTATCAACAACCAGGTCTTGATAAAGCTTCTGGTTCAAGTGGTGCCTATTAATGCACTGAAATTGACTATAATTTAATTACAGGTGGTTGGGAGTTCGATGGGATCCCGACTATCCTCGATAAGCTTGCCTCCTCGTGCGGGGAGCTTCGCGGCCTGAGCCTCACGGGGTGGCAAGGGCTATCGGCTGATCATGTCAAGTTCCTAGTCACGCACTGCCCCAAGCTCCAGCGTCTCGATCTGTCCTCCATCAATGTAAGTATATATTTATTTTATAGTTTACTATTTAAATTATTGTTAAGGTTATGTGGTTTAAGGGATAAATGCATAATCCTCTCGTTAAATTTAACTGCCTCCGTCATAAACCAACGACTTCCTGTCCTCCTGTATCATTTAATAACATCCCACTGATTCCTGTAGAACAGGCCCGGTACTTAGGATTACACCTTGACAAAGCTTAACTTGGAATCCTCATACTAGACTGAAACGACAAGAAACAGCTTGCCGTTTCGGGCTACCTCGACACTTACTATACAAACGCTCTAAGCTTCCAATTAATTACAAAAGACTCATATACATGACAATCATTAGACCCATTTGGACTTACGGAATCGAGCTTTGGGGCTTCACTAAGCCATCGAATTCCTCTTGTATTCAATCCTTACAATACAAAATCCTTCATAAAATCCTCAATGCTCCTTACTTTGTTACGAACAAAGTAATCCATTATGATCTTAATGTCCCGTTTGTTGCTGATTTGGCCCAAATGCGATATCAATCTTTTCGTAACATACTTCATTTGCACTCAAACCCACTAGTTTCTAACCTCGCTACCTATTCAATTCCTGATAATCCTCTGAGGCGTCTGAAAAGAAGATGGCCTCGTGAGCTTCTAAGTTGAACTTTTTATTTGAGTACTACCACTGGCTAGTTTCTCTACTTTTCTTTATTCATGCCAATTTGTACCATTTATCTTATTTACTACTTGTTATATTAGTATAATAGAGTTGTAAATTTCATTGATTAAAAAAAAAAAAACTTTAGAAACAGATTATAGAAAATTTATTCCTGTTGTTTTAGAGGCTTTTTGTTTGGAACTTTTCCATTAAAATCTTAAAAATTATTTTATATATTTTTTTATTTTTCACATTTAGAAATAAGTTAAAACTTTTGTTATAGTTTCTGCTTATTAATTAATTAAAATCTCATTTAATAGCCTGAAATGGGAAACCCGAGGAGCGCAGTCTCCATGCTGTCGCTAGTCTCTTTAGCCCAAGAAATGGGAGAGCGACTGACCCAGCTTGTCCTCTCTGACAACAAGCTCTCCGGAATTCCTCAGATCGTTTCGGCACTAGCGGTAAGTAATCTTTTTTAAATTATTTAATAAAGTTTGTGTAATATGAATTTCATTGTTAATTAAATTAAATAGAAGATCTTAATTTATGAACTACAGTGATAACCCCTTTCCCATATAATTTCTTCCTGTACCAAAGCTTTCTTTTATTGCAATGCCTTCTTTTAATCTTTATTGCTTGTAACGATTCAATCCTTAGGAATAATGACAAAAATGAGTTAGTGTGACAAGATACGATCTGACTTTTTTTGCTGCAAGTATAAGAGTATATTCCTCGTTTAATACGTAGAGAAATAGCTGCACATAAAAGTGATTGTATTCAAGTCAACATTCTTAAATATCCTCATGCACTCTTCAGAATCTTGACTTCTAACAAAGAAGCATCAATTAAGAATACAAGCAGCAGAAACGAGATTTCTTATAGAGATCGAAGACAAAGCAAGAAGAGACTGAGTACGGAACACCACTACCAGGTCGAACCTAAATGTTAAGCCAGCCATTGAGGCAGGAGGGAAAAATTGATTTAGGTGGCTTGGACAGAACCTAATAAAATTGCTAGTGAGACCTAGGATGACCTAGAAGGAAGTGGGAAAAAGAAGTGAGGAAGGACTTTGAGAAGAGAGGACTCCAATGGAGCAGAAGAGCACAGTTGGTGGAAGACCGGCAGAGCTGGAGAGGGCTGTAAAGAATTCTTCCTCACACTGAGTTCAAGAGGACTGATGATGATGAACTTTTG
The DNA here is from genome assembly GCA_964056705.1 of Troilus luridus. Lineage (NCBI taxonomy): Eukaryota > Metazoa > Arthropoda > Insecta > Hemiptera > Pentatomidae > Troilus > Troilus luridus. The sequence continues at coordinate 3,570,087 of OZ057412.1, forward strand.
TTTGCAGTTCATAGTGATTAGCATAAATTATTATTACATAAAAAAATCACTGCTGTTGATGGACACGCATAACTGAACAATGAGTTGATGAAACTATGACATAAATTTACTCGTAACATAAATAGTGTCAGTTTCAACCTCGGCATTCCGAGGGTCTAATTATCTGTAATTAATATGCATTAGGCTGGGACCCAAACATTAAAGGCGTACTATGATAAAAAATAAAGCAATATGGTAAAAATTATATATTAATAAAATTCTAATGAGAGTAGAAAACATAACAGAAACGATAAGAAAAAGGAGACTATTAGTTTTTGGACATGTTTTCAGAATGGATGAGTCGAGATTAACAAAAAGGATATTCAAGTACCTTTGGGAGAAAAAGTCAACAGTTAGCTGGATTCGAGAGGTAAAGAAGGATTTGGAAAGAAACAATAAGAGGAGAAAGAGGTTTGGGAATCTTGCTAAAAAACACAAACACAAAGTCAGAATTTTTCTTTAGTAATTAGCACTTGCTCATTATATTAGTAATATACTATTGTTATAGTATTATAGGATAACAGTAAGTTCAGGTTTTCTTAGCCTCAAGTATGATCAAAGTAGGAATTATCATACTTCAGATGCAGTTACTTTAAAATGGACTTTAGCTATTGATATAGAATTACAATCCGCCACTTGTAGGCAATAAGTAATAGCGCTAAGTAGCTAAACAAACATACAATAAAAAGAGAGAATACCACAATCATACAAATAAAATAATATAATAAAAAAATAAAATAAATAAATAAAACATAAATAAAATAAAATAAAAATGTATACATAGGGGTAATAAAAGCAAAATAATGATAATAACAAGAAAGTCTATAAGTAAAATAATAAAAAAAAAAATTAAATAATAAAATAAAATAAATAAATAAAAATATATACGTGCGTGTAATAAAAGCAAAATATTGATGAAAAAGAAAATCTAAATTTAAAATAATTTAGATGCAATTAATTCGCAAATTTTAATTTATATTTGATTCCGGATCAAATAGTTATTAAGTGCCAACAGTTTTTAGTGTAATAGGCATACAATAAATATGACCACATTAGATATTTAACTAATCAATTTATTTTAATCTTTTTATTGTTTTAGAGTTGCTGCCCAAATCTGCAGGTGCTCGACCTGTCCAATGTTCGGACAGTTTCTCACACTACGGTTCACCTCCATATAGAAAAGCTGCAAAAAGGTTGTCCGAAGTTGCGTGTACTGAGGATAACAAATAGCGAACTGGCTATCGCTACTGTTTCCTTGAAAGAACAGGTAAAGTGACTTGTAATATGTTTTATTATTCTTTGAGTCATTGTGTAAAGTAAAAATTTGCTTGTACATTTATCAAATGAATACTAAATTTACTAAATATGATTATAGTAGGAAAGAAATTCGTTGACTGGTAGATACTATAATGGGATGTAAATAGTTGGGGGTGCAGTCAAGAAAACACAGCAAATAAGTGAAACTTATTATATTATATATGTGCCGACGTTTCGACCTACTGTGTAGGTCATCTTCAGGGCTATGAGAAAACAGACAAAAAACAGAATAGACTGTAAAAATACATAAGATAGAAATACAGAAAACATAACAAAATATAGAGATATAGAAAAATTGAGTGAAAAAAGTGAAGGATATAATGAAAGGATATATGAATAAAGATGATTACATAGTAGATGTATAGAAAGGTGATAATGCAAAACAAAATACAAAGAGAGAAATGAAGTTAAACAGAAAAAATAAAATGAAAAAGATATAAATATAATGAGTATGGAAAACTTAGTATAATAAAGATAGAATTGTATTGCAGAGAAAAAAATAGTATGAAAATAGACTCCTGGGGGGAGTACCATAAGTAAAATGAAAGAACATGAATTAAAAATTATGATACCTGAGAATAAATAGAGAAGAATATTGTAGAAAGTAAAGAATAGGAATCTCATGATTGACAGGGAGAGAAGTAAAATATAAATATAAATTTTTTATAAATATTTAGGTTTTTTAGATTATTTTGTTTGAGCTCTGTGCTGCGCCAAATGCTGCATTTCTTGAGTATCTGATTGTTAAAGTAGAATGTTATATTTTCCCTTACATCCTTTACTCTTTATAGTGAGCCAGCGCAGTAGCTGATAAGTAATACCTCCGCTAAGTAGCTGATAATTAATACCTCCGCTAAGTAGCTGATAAGTAATACCTCCGCTAAGTAGCTGATAAGTAATACCACCGCTAAGTAGCTGATAGGTAATACCTCCGCTAAGTAGCTGATAAGTAATACCTCCGCTAAGAATACTCAGTTCTATTATCTTAGAGGAACAGGATAGGGATTTTTAACGAGTATCTCTTATCTTACAGGCTCGGGAACCCCCGTTTAATGTCCCTTCCGAAAGACGGCATAACCAAATTTTTTACAACATTTAATAAATCCTAGGGTCACCTGCCGGACTATGAATCCATGATCTTGAGCAAAGTAGGTTGTTAAAGTAACCACTAGACCACAGCTCCACCCATATTCTGTCTGGTGGTTTATCTTTTCTACAGATAACAGCTCCTTGAGCTCTATGCTAAGAGGGGCTCATCCATATAGCATTATATAGCATGTTCATCCATAATTTATTTGGTCTACGCTGCCAAATTAATTAAATTAAAAAAAATATTTTAATAGAATATTTCATAGTTATTTACTTTCATGATTGAATTCTAGAGTGCATGAGAACTACTCAATATTTTCCTAGCCTCCTTTGCCACACTTTCCAGTGACACTGTGTGATAAAACTGTCATTTTGTTTTTATACACCCCATTATTTGTTATTTCCTTCATACAATTTATTGTGCAAGGGAGGTGTGGGAGGTCGGGGGGGGGAAAAAAAGGCTGGGAAAAGAAGGAAAGGTTGGGAACCACTGCTGTATGCCATCATCATCTCTTTGTGGACAAATGACTTATCGATCCTTGAACTTCATCAAAAAAAGCCTCAAAAAGATGATTTTAGGCAAGTTTGATTAAAATTCTTTGAACTGATTCGTTGCTACAGACTATAGCAAAACATATTTCCACTATAATGCTCCAAATTTTGGTTCACAAACACTGAGAGATGAAACTTTTTATAGTAAAATTGAACCTGCCATCCACATGGCACTTCATCATAAGTTTTGGACCACTGTCCAATTTCTTATGACTGAATTGGATGTTTCCAGAACACGAGCGTGACCCCTGCTGATCAGATGCTCAATACTTTGCCACTTGCTGCAAGTCAGACGCTACGTGAGTTTAACCCAGCGCTTCCGCCCTCTCTGGCATTGGTATGAATCCTTTTCGATCATCGAGGTTGATAATAGGTCGACTATTATTCTCATTACCTTAGTTGATCCGTGGGTTCTTGATTTGGCTAATCTAATCTGTATTCACTCCTATACTGCATATATATAGCGGCACTTCCCCCAATCGGTCATTGGGATATGACATATTGGCTTTTAGGGTTCCCACTCCAGTATCTCACCTTGAGCCCACCTCTTATTCGATTCAGAGCTAGACCCCCACACGAGCTAACCAAAGATATTTTATTTTATTTCTTTTATTTACAAAGAATACGACTGGAAGAACCATGCCCTCAAGGCAGAAACGATACCCTTGAGAAAAGAATGAAAAAAATACAAAGATACAAAGAAAGACAAATGCAGGCCTTTAAGTACTTGCCATAGTCCTTAAGGACTCATTCAGAAATAAAAACAATAAAATTTATCCACCTATTTAGGAAATAATCATGCCATAGATACACAGAAAAACAAAAAACATTGAGTTTTTGAAAACTACTTAATTTAAATTTTACCTGATTATAATACTATCCTTATTTTGTAACAGTAGGAAAGTATTTGCATGGACTTCAGTCTATAGTCGAAATTTGCTTTTTAAACTGTGTTCAATATTGAATTCAATTAAACTCAAACTATTTCACCATTTCATTACGCAGAGCTTGTCGGAGGGATTTCCAATGCTGGAAGAGCTGAGCGTGGCGGACACAGCTGGAACCATGTGTGCACAACCGGTCATCGATGACGACTCCCTCCAGAGGATATTGAAGAGCTCCCACAAGTTGAGGCTCCTCGACGTGAGAGGCTGCTCTAGGGTGACCGGTAACTCGCTCGTACGTTTGCCTGCTTGGGATCTCGAGCACCTCTTTCTATCAGGTTAGTTATGTTTCTAAAAATCATATTGGATTTAAGAAGTATTTATAAATATTTTTATTTTGAAGAGAAATAATTATTATAATAATAAATAATAATTTATAACAAATAATATATATTTTTAAATAATCACCATCTAAAGAACAATAAATAAAAAATAAATTATAAGAAGTATTTAGTACTGTTTATTAAGAGTTACATTAATCAAATCAATAATTCCAGTAGTATTAAACAATAATTAATGTGTATTAAATTTTATTTTAGCCAATTAAATTTTTGAAAACTCATAATGCTGTGTAAACTTGTTCATTTTATTACTCAATTCCATATGGAGATAGTAGAGAAAAATAAAATTACTATACTTACAATATTTACTCGACGAACATACAGTGGAGCATCGATTATCCGAAAGTCAGTTATGCAAACCTTCAATTTACAGAACTTTTTTTCTTTTTTTTTTTGTTATTTTCAAATGTAATTTCAATTAACTTGATCAGATCATCCAGTTACTTATTTGTATTGTTATATTAAATAAAATTTTACAAAAAATAAAATGTTTTTTCCTTGAACTCATTAAGGGGGGCCCTAATCATTTCTCGGAAACTGCAAAAAATGAACTTAGACTTCAATACTATTTGTTTACTGTTAACTGTAAAAAACCTAATTAGATAATTTCATTTGTTTCTCTGAATCCCTTCATATTCATTTGGTTTGTAATGGTTGCTCATTTTCAGTTTTAAATCATTCTTTGTGAGGTGTATACCGTCTTTTTGATCACTTTTTGTTTTAAAATTGAATTTAAATTTATTTTTTATTTTTTAGTGAATTTCGAATATCCGAATTTTCGATTATCCAAACCACCCCTGACAACATTAGTTTGGATAACCGATCCTCCACTGTATTTTATCTTGAGTATTTATAAATGTTAACTTTATTTATCTGATAGAGAAAACAGTCTTTTGAAAGTCAAAATAAATTCTATTATATTCTAATTTGAGAATTTAATTTGACTTTCTCCTGGACCATTTACTTCTGCAAAATATTTTATATCTATATATATTATGCTTCTTTTCCATGATATCTTTTAGGCATCATAATTGCATTGAAGGTTTATATTTTATGATAAAACTATAATAATATTATATTTTAACTAATTATAAATAAATAAACTATATTATATTTTATAATATAAACTGTCATAACATTTTCTTTTACAAGGAAAGGTTATGATAAGAGTACACTCAAACCAAAATCCTTCCTCACTATTCACTAGTACGTTGCTATAGAAAAATGTTTGGGTTCTCAGGGACGATAGAATTCTCAACAAAGTGAATAATGATGGTGTTTTGATATGTTATTAATTTGTGTATATAAAAATGTTCAAATATTACATTGCAGCACGTTTTTCAACCGTTCCATTTTTCTATGAAAACGTAAATTCACTTAAGTGGTGTGGTTTCTTTCGTCCCATAACAGTAATCTGCACTTAGGCCTTGTTGCCATGCTTTACCATGGTAGTATGGTACCATGGTACCATGATATATTGTCGTGATATTATAAAAAAATAGGCTACCCAAAATAAGGGGGAAAAATCTGGCGGTTGAGCGTGATCTAGGACAAGTCACCTCCTTCCAGAACCGTTGTCCATGAAGCAGTACAGTCTCTACCATGTACTGAACCCCAGACCCGTTCAAGGGTTGTAGTGATACAGGTTTTTTTATCCCCTTGTCCTAACTATTGAATAAGAAATAAATAAATGATTACATTTTAGATTATGAGGTTTCTAGTTACTACGGAAACCTTTAGTTTCAGGATTTATTTTTGTACTTAGTTTATTCGTGACTTAACCCTTTGGCGACCGAATACAGGGGGGTTTGAGCGGGCCTGCTGGACTGAGTGGTAGGGATGGCAACTGTCCCAGCTGGACCGACTACTTTTTGACTCTGCAATCGTGTTTTTTTCTTTAATTCCTCATAGTTTCCCATCATCCTTTTTGATCCGGACTTTAGACCGGCTCAGGTGGATTTAAAAACTTTTTTTTTTATCTAAGCATATTTTTTATATTATTTTTTTAAATATGAATATTAATTTTTTCAAAAGCTAAAATTTCTTTTGAGTGTGATAAATGCCGTAATACACGAAAGTAACGTTAGCAGACACAACAAACGAAAAGTAATATAGCCAAAAATGAATTCCTATGACATCTGTTGTCAAGAAAAAGTACTAAAGCGTGTGATGGGGAAAACTAGATGGCTTACGCCTAGAAAGGCTGGAGCAGCCGGACTACTATAGTAGCCCGCTTGAGTCTGGACTACTTAAATAGTCCACGGTCCCCACGGCACGGCGCGCCCGGACTACTATAGCAGCTGACGGTCGCTAAAGGGTTAATAGACATTTCACTGCAATTATTCATCGATCTTGAAGAGGCACATCATGATGTACAATATCACATTAGACTGTATAATATTTTGTCATATTTTAAATGTTTTATATTTTAACATTAGACATAAATTCAATCTGATTAATGAAAAACATTATTTCATAAAGTAAAAAAATATAATATTTTATTTTTGTAATAAATATAAATAGTCCAGGATCCATGGTCCATTTTTTCACTTGATTAGTATCAAGCTGAGTCTTCGTGAATAGCTTCGTTTCGATGAGACGCCCAAAATTTCCTGTGCAAAAATTCTCGATTGTGGTAGCTAAAAGAGGTAGCAAGGATAAAATATGTCGATTTGATGATTCTCAAAAATTTATTACTAACTGGGTTTTTTTTTTTGTTAAATCTCAAGATAATGAAAGGATTAAAATGATTACTAACCAGCTGATTTTTTTTTCCTCATTTATATTGGAAGGAGAGGACTCTTTGATCAAACCATACATTTTGTAGGACAAATATGTTTTCAAATAATTTAGATAATTATCTTGAAATTTAACAACAAAAAAAAACCAGTTAGTAATAAATTTTTGAGAATCATCAAATCGACATATTTCATCCTTGCTACCTCTTTTAGCTACCACAATCGAGAATTTTCGCACAGGAAATGGTTGGGCGTCTCATCGAAAGGAAGCTATTCACGAAGATTCAGCTTTATACTAATCAAGTGCAAAAATGGACCATGGATCCTGGACTAAAAATCTTATGTGATATGCAAATTGATTAAATTTTATTTAGAAGACCAAAAAAGATTACTTATTATGAGTTGAATTGGCCAGGGGGTGCAGTCAGTCAAAGATAGCACAAAATAAGCAAAACTTGATGCCATCTTCTCTTCAGGGCTAAGAAAGAAACAGAAAATAACTGTATGAGGCATTCCATTGGCAAGGAAGAATGACATAATTTATCTTCCTTGCCACTCCAATGTTTTACATAGCTATTTTATGTCTCTTTCCTAGCCCCTGGAGATGGCCTACATCTTAGCTCAAAACATTGACACAGTAAAATAAATGTTTGCGTTATCTTTGACTGCACCCCCTGAACAATTCAATCCATTATTAGTATTATCCAGTCAACTATTTTCAACTCAAAGATTACTTATATATATATATGTGATTGCCCGTACAGGTTGTTATGTGACCCGTATCAACGACTCCGGGCTAGAACTGATCTGCCAGAAGTGGGCCCACAGCCTCATCGAGGTCGACCTCGCCTGGTCTACGGCCACTCTCCCACTGGACCAGGCGGTAGCCGCTCTTGCCAGTCCCGACCAGAGCTCCCCACTAAGGTACAGTTCTACTTTTATATTTCTTTGCAATATTTAATTTTGTTTCTTATCAACCTTAATAGTCCTGCAGGGACTAGTCTAGTAGAGTGTTAGACTAGTAGGGGATAATGCCCCTCTCAATTCCTGTTTTCAGTACACAGCACCATCAGATGACAGAACAGTAAACTTTACACTTGATTGATACTCAAGGTTGTATACAGTACTCACACAAGGGCCACCTTCCCTGAGAAGACTGATATTTGGGGGGGGGGAGTATAGGTTGATCACCAGTTGTCCCGAGGAAACGGGGCTTCTGGCACTGGACCAATCACCTGTTTTGAGTTTAGCAGATTCAAAGAAATTTACTTAGCCTCAGGCATAGAAACAGTAGAGGTTTCTCGATGCTAGTAATGGACATGCGATGTAGAAAAAGAGAATGCAGTATTTATAATATCTATATGTTTATCTTGTATAACATTATATATTTAATGACTCGGCTTCCACGTTAATCAAAAGTGAAGATTTGTAACATGTAATGACAAAATAATTGTAACTAGCTTTTGCTAAAATAATTTCTAAAGGAATTCATTGCTGAACCTTATTGATAGTTGGTTTGATTGTTTGCTGATTATGAAATATGAAAGAGCAAGGTGATCAATTGCATGTTTTAATGTTTAATGTTAGTTAACATTCGTTTTAATGTTTATTGAATATTTCATAATTTACTGTGTATGATAATAAATGATAGATAGAATGGTCCGGGCAGTGCCCAAGTAATATATCGAAAATCAATTATATTATTTATTTTTAGTCAAAGTTTTTGTTATTATTCTATAGAGATATATACAATCATACCTTGTGTAGCATAAACTTTTTTTGATGCCAATTAACTATACCACAACTTTTTTATGACATAAGTATAAATAACATCATTAATAAGTAGTTAAATCAGATAGAGTATTATATCTACAGCCCTGGTGAATAAGTGGTTAAGTATAACTTTCTTCAAAACGAGTTTCTTGTACTTAAGTAAGCGGAATCGAGTTATTTTTGTAGAGGATAAGGGGCTAAGTAAGGCATTGGCTTGAAAAGGAGTAATTGTTTATATAACAGTTCCATTTAAAGCCAAAAACTACGAAGAATGATACGATTCCACTCCACCTGAAAGCATCTCTCTCTCTCTCTCTCTCTCTCTCTCTCTCTCTCTCTCTCTCTCTCTCTCTCTCTCTCTCTCTCTCTCTCTCTCTCTCTCTCTCTCTCTCTCTCTCTCTCTCTCTCTCTCTCTCTCTCTCTCTCTCTCTCTCTCTCTCTCTCTCTCTCTCTCTCTCTCTCTCTCTCTCTCTCTCTCTCTCTCTCTCTCTCTCTCTCTCTCTCTCTCTCTCTCTCTCTCTCTCTCTCTCTCTCTCTCTCTCTCTCTCTCTCTCTCTCTCTCTCTCTCTCTCTCTCTCTCTCTCTCTCTCTCTCTCTCTCTCTCTCTCTCTCTCTCTCTCTCTCTCTCTCTCTCTCTCTCTCTCTCTCTCTCTCTCTCTCTCTCTCTCTCTCTCTCTCTCTCTCTCTCTCTCTCTCTCTCTCTCTCTCTCTCTCTCTCTCTCTCTCTCTCTCTCTCTCTCTCTCTCTCTCTCTCTCTCTCTCTCTCTCTCTCTCTCTCTCTCTCTCTCTCTCTCTCTCTCTCTCTCTCTCTCTCTCTCTCTCTCTCTCTCTCTCTCTCTCTCTCTCTCTCTCTCTCTCTCTCTCTCTCTCTCTCTCTCTCTCTCTCTCTCTCTCTCTCTCTCTCTCTCTCTCTCTCTCTCTCTCTCTTGACAGAATCCGACTTAACCACTTATTGCAGTGTGGCTGTAGATATATCTATATTTATTATGGTATGTCTAATGAATACACTTCAGCATTAAAAATTAAAGATTATGTTTATATTATCATTTATAAAAAGACTGAATGAACTCATAAGTGAATTACACATGAAAGTTGGAGTACTAATTATTAGTTCTTTGAATGACAATCCTGATTTATATGGACCAGTGTTCTTAATTTTACTCTGGAATCGCCCATAAACCTATCTATAGAAACAAGAGTTGGGGGTAAGGTCAAAGAATACGAATTAGCTAAATTTATTTATTAAGTGCCAGGTTTTAGGCCGTCATGGATGAGAAAAAATAAATTAACAACATAAACAGTGCGGTACTAAAGACAATTAAACAGTTATACAGGCTGAAAAGGTTTCAGTGAAAAAGGATGGTAGATAAAGGAGTACTACAGGTTTAGGGAGGAAAATAGATGACCGGAGAATATAATGAAGGAGATAATTAGTAAAAAATAACACTAAATAAGATAAACTTATTTATTATAACTGCCGACATTGTGGCCTACTATATAGGCCATCTTCAGGGCTAAGAAGGAAAAAAAAGAAAAATAACTATAAAAACATTGCTAGGAATTATAGAATAATATGTAGAGTAGAAAAGTGGAGAAAATTAGCTTAGGATAGTTTATAAAAGATAATTAAGAATAACAAAATGACAAAATGTGTAAACAGAAAGGTGATAAAGAAAAGAAATATAAAAAGTTATATAATTGAGAAAGTAAAAAGTAAGATTCAAAATGAAAAATAGAGAAAAAGTTACAAATGTAAAACTGGATCCTCTGTGTTGGGAATTGAATTTGGTTGGTACTGCTTATTTTTTCAAAACTATTGGACCCCTCAACTAATCTAACTTTAATGATATTTTCTACTACTTCTTCTACCTTTAAAAGAAGAGGGGGAAAAGAAAAGATCAAACTCACTGCATCTGAAAATGGTCTTTGTTTATGAGAGAGTTTACATGGACTATACACTGACTAGTTATTGCTGAAGCTATTCTAACTTTACACTATATTCAATGTAGAAGATCTATAATAAGAAGCCATAACAATCTTTTAAGGATGATTTATACATATAATTTGAATCATAACATTATCATGATAATCATCTTATTTAAACATAGGGAAAGACACATTTAGAGTGCAGGAGAACTTTAGAGTACAAAGCTTAAACTTGGATTAAAATGATCTTCACAGGCATAACAGTTTGTAGAAGGAGCCAGGCTATCTTTTCTTCTCATCAGAGAAAACCACTTTTTTCTTCTTATGGGAGCTTTAAGGAATAGTTTGTCTGGGGTTGATTTTGTTGTGCTTTCACACAACAGTATTTGTAAGACATGATAAGTGATTTATTTATTTAATAGACAAAGTAAAATTGCTTCAACTTTATTAGAGATTTTTTTTAAAACAAGGTAAAAATGTTTCAAAAATAATTTTGATACAAGGAAAATAAGCAAGATAAACTGACAACAAGCCTGATGAGGTCACATGATATCTTATCAAAACTAACCGTTTTGGTGGCAAATTCAAACAGACAATTTTCAAAGTCAAAAATTTCATGTTTTAAACAGTATTTTTCCATTAAAATTCGCGGTAACGCATTATTTAAGGTTGATAGATTTTATTGAAACGATTGTTGAAAATCACCTTGGTCGTCCAATGTATAAGAAGTAAAGATCGAGCCGTGAAGATGGACTGCAACGTAGGCCGAAACGCCAGCAGTTATAATAAATAAGTTTATCTTATTTCTGACTGCACCCCCAGACTAATTGTATCCTTGATTACTATAGGTTTAATTATAAAATATTTTCAAATTATAAAAAGTTGTACTTATTTGTGTAAAATTCATTGACTGCACGCCCCGACCATTTTCTATAATAATCAAGACAGATACGGTCAACTATTTCCTCATCAACAGAAATTCAATTAATCTATAACTTTCCTCATCAATAGAAATTCCATTAGTTTAAAACGTATGATCTGTGCCTGCTAATGAAGTTATAATGCTTTTTTGTTTCCTACTAATTGTTATTTCAGGTTTCAGAAATATTTTTTTGGGAAGTTAACAATTAACTATAATCATTCCATTAATTATTGCATACATTTAATATTTTATTATTATCATATACATCTAGAATTAGCCTGCTCATTAAAAAAATTGTCTATTAAGTTAGAACAAAAGTGAAGTTTTTGTTTTTATCTGTCGACGATTTTCCCTTTTTTCAATTATCAGTATTTTTTTAACTTATTTTAAAATGCATCGTTTATAAAATAGATAATGACATTAGTAATTTTCTTTATAAGATATTTCTTATATACTGGACTAACTTCTTGATCTATATAATTTAATAATGAAGAAGAAAAAAACCTTATTCCAGTCAACAATTTTTGTTAAAAGAAATTAACAAAAGATTAAAAGACGTTTCGACATTTATCTGTCATTTCCAATTTCAGTAGTTCTTCACAACATCTTTCAAATTTACAAGTCCTTCATTATTTGAGGTCAAACAAATTAAAAAGTCAATATATATAAAGTCCTGGAACTCAACTTTCTTCCATGGTCAAATATACAATATGTATTATAGAATATACATATAGAAACGTCTTTTAATCTTTTGTTAATTTTTTTAAACAAAAATTGTTGGCTGGAATAAGGTTTTTTTTTTCTTCATTATTAAATTATATAGAATGACATTAGTTTAAATGGCCAATTATTATTAGTTGTCTTTTTGATATGAGAAGAAAGAAAATTAAGAATGAAGACAAAAATTGACGTAATATATTTGCAATCTCGTTCCTAAACTATTCAACATCCGTCTACCCTTGAGATTTTATTTGCATTTAATTCTGTTTCCATCACATCATCCTTCATCATTAAATAATTGCTTATAAATATTTATGAAAAAAAAAAACATTACTTAGTATACAAAGTAATGCAGAGTGATGTGAAGTGATAGAAAACAATATATGATGTTATTATGTGATGTGAGTGATACGGAACAGTATAAACTTAATTTTATTTAAATTAAATAATTAACATAAATATGACCAATTGTTCATTAATTTTTTTATATGTATTATTTGTTGGAGTCTATATGTTTCTGTGAAAACCTACTAGATTTTCCATGTCATTTGATAGCCGACGTTTAATAGAGAGTGATAAATAAAAGTGGTGTAAAATATGCACGAGATATCTTTTTTTTAAATATTTTTGTTTTGAAGAGAAAATATTTGCCCTGGCCAGGATTTGAACCCTTCTCTGTAGCAGTGCTCTAAACCACTGAGCTACCAGGGGTCGTATCCCAGTATGATACACCACGGAGTTGTAGCGCCGTACAATAATAATAATAAGAAGAATGATATTCATTAAGAAAAAAGGAATATACAGCAAGAATAAAAAAAGTTTAGATTACGAAAAGATACATCCCTGGAAAAATGAAATTTATTTACGAAATTTCAACCTCCTAAGTTATGGTCGAAATTTCTCTCACTTTTATGATATTGTTCTGACTAAGAAAAAAAACAAAAACACTACTGCTGAATTCCAGCTTCAGTGAGCCAAAAGAATTAAATTATTAAACTGTAGTCAGAAAATAATTAAATGTATGTACAGTAAAAAATTGAATGTCAAAATGTCATAGGGTGTGGTTCTGATAATAAAAATATCGGATAATCAACATTTACAAAAAAAAAAAAAAAAAGAAAATGCTAAAACAATCATCATGCTTATTATAAAAATATTTTACTATGTAGGATACACATGCCACGTAATCAGCCAAATTTTATTTCTATTACCAAACTATTGCCTATCTGTCAAAGAGCAAACTGTATTCATCAAAAAAGGTAACATGCCTTGTACTTGTTAACAGCGTTGTTATTAACGTTTGTAAACAGGGTGGAGTTTTATAAAATACTATAGACCATTCTTCGTATCTTTTCTGCGAAGCCTTGTCAGGTAACTGATGCTCTACTTTATATTTATCGTACATCTTCGAAGTTTCCTCGTTCTTAGTGTTACATACTGGATACAAAACTCTCACCTTTTACGTTTTTTTTCAATCGAGTGCAATCGTCTATTTTTTTGAGGGAAGATGCAATTAAAAATGTTATTTAGAGTTCTGAAGATTCAATGTAATTTGTTGACAATAATTTATCATTATTGAAGTCTAATTGTCATAATACTTTCAAACTTATGTATAATCAGAGAAGAAAATGGTCCGAGTGGAGGTAAAAAAAAAATTAAAAAAAAAAAACAGAATAAAAAATACAATAAAACTTTAAAAAAAGTAAATAAGTGAAACTATTTAATGAATAATATAATATAATTTTGATAATTATTTCTTCTACATTATTTATTGAATATTATATATAATATATTTATTTTGAAGAGAAAAGATTTGTCCTGGCCGGGATTCGGAACCTGGCCCCCTGCATCTCTAGTGGGGTGCTCTAACCACTGAACTACCAAAGATCGTAACCGAGCCAGGCAAATCCATTCTCTTCCCCGATCCTACATCCCTGTGTTCTCGCAATTTTTGCGATATATACACGTAGGCTCGTTGAACATTACCTTAATCGGGATCTTGTTGACTTACGTCAATTTATATTTATATAATTATATTTTATTTATTGTTCTTTTGATGGTGATTATTTTTAAATCTCTTTATTTTGAAGAGAAAAGATTTGTCTTGGCCAGGATTCGAACCCGGGTCTATTATATATAATAGATATTATAATTTTTATAATAGATAAACTTCCTGCAAAATTCGAGATTTTATTACAAAATTTAATACTATTTTTATTAATAAGGTTTTTTTTTTAATCCAAAATTTAGGGTGCTGAACTTGTGCGGTTCTTCGGTAAGCCTGGAGCCGGTGAAGTCAGTCCTCGCACGCTGCCCTATGCTGAGCTCGTTGAACCTAAGCTCTTGTAGAGCGATGCCGAGGGGAATCAAGCGACTCTACACTGGCCAAGCGCTGTCGCAGCTCCGAGCAAACATGTTCAAGGAGCAAGAGTGAGCGGAAGCGACACCATGAGCGAACTGTGGTCTTATTTATGTATAAGTATATATATACATATAGGGAGAGAAGAGTTATGTTATGTTTTTTTTTTCTTTTTCTTTTTTTTTTTGGTTTAGTCAAACTATGTGTACATGTCGGGAATTGAGTTGTTAAGGTCTAAATGAGTTTTAAATTCTAAACGGGTTTGATTAAGTCATGGGACGGAAGATGTTAAGAGAGTTGGAACTAAGACCTTACGCTTGAAAGCGTACTTTGTACTTTGTGCTTCGATCAACGTGTAAAATAATCAAGACAATAGTTACCTTTTGATGAGATTTTTGTAAGCATTCTGCCTCATCATTGAGTGGAATAAATACGTTGCTAATTTTAGAAATACCACTTTACAAGAACTCAAAAAAAAAATACAAAAAAATTGAGCTACATATTTTGTTGCTTACATGAATTATTTTTTATCTAATGACAGATTGTTAACAAAACAATTTTTGTTATTAATAATTTTCCCTTATTTCAATGTGTTCTACCGATACATATTTCTACCTGGCCTTGCACGGATCGAGTGAAATAATATTTAGCGTCGACAGATTGTGAATGGAGTATTATCTTTTAAAAGTGTTAGCGTAAATACTTTACTTCTTATAGGAATTTCTTTGATTTAAAGATCTCGACTGATTTTTTCAAAGTCCTTTCCTATTCCTGTCAAGACTAACAGGATTGTTTGTCCATCCCATTAAATAAAATTTTAATCCAACCAGTCCGGATTCAAACGTTCGAACTGGTGCTGCAACACTCCGTGAGGTTGCCGAGGCTACCTTGTACACATCTAAATCATTTGTTTCTGTCATTATGTTTCCTTTCCATTTATCTATCTTTGGTACTCAAGAGATATTTTAATGTTCTTTAACTCAACAGTGTGTTAATATTATAGCATATAGTGATCAGACTCGGTGAAGTAAATAAAACCTCTAGGTTAGATTTTATTTACTTGAGCGTTTTTTTTTTGTTTTTTTTTAATCAATAACTATAGAAGAGAGCATCCGTTTCATCACCAATTTTTATTATTTTAGTTTTTGGACAGTGATCGGTCTGCAATTTAATTTAAGATTTAATTTAACCAAGAATTCTGAGTTCTATTGGAGTCAAGATATCAAATATTACCTCACCGCTATCGAAGCTCTTACATAAACATCACATAAAAGCAGAGATTCAAGCCTTTGTTTTAATAGTTTTTCTAATCGCTGTTCAAATCGCTAATCGTATCTTAAGAAAATAACTTTTAATTCTGGTGGTATCGCCCACCACTAAATCTTGTCTAAAAATCCTTCTTATTAGTTTCAATACATCAATAATTTTATTTTTTGTTTTTTATTTATTTTTCCTTTGTTTTGACCAACTACGGAATTTCAATTCCTTCTCATTTGTTGCTTTCTTTTCCTCCACTACCCCCTCATCTTTTCACCATGTCTCTTTTTTTCTTTTTTCATGCCTGTTCTTATTATTCCTTGTACCCTGGAACCCCAAGTGTCCAACACTATATTTCTGAAGGTATCTCTCTCGGCTACTGCTTCTACTTTTATGTTGTGTATTTTTTAAACTTTTTCAATTTCTCGGATCCAGCCTATAGTTAATTTCCTTTCCTAAAGATACTTAAAGATCTTTTTTGACAGTCTGTTTTATTTTTAAAAATTATTAGTTTAATGATTTATTTTTTAAATGTTATTTTTCTTTGTTGGCTTATAGGATTTTATCTTCTTTCTAACAACCCGACATTTTTGTTCTTGTAAATTTCTTTGACCTGGAGTTCTCTTCAACCAGAGTCCCACTTCTATCTCTAACAATCCTTCATCTACTCTTGATACTCCATACTCTTCGCCATTCCATCCTTCCATCTTACAAGAGGTCGTTCTCTTCTTCTACCATTAGCTTCCGTACTTATTACCAGCCTTGGTACAAATGGCCATACCATCCTGTCTTCTTTCTTCCATCACCTTTAAGATAACCTCTATTAATTATGTTTTCTAATCTATATTAATATTTCTGATAATTTTGATTCTTGGTATCAATGATGCTCTTCTTCAATAATCCATTTCTAATGCTAGGTTTTTTTTCTTTCCCCCAGGTTCATATAACATTTTCTACCAATTGTTTTTAGAGCAATTTCTTTTTTTGTAGAAATATCGCTGCTCTACAATAGAGAATTAAGTATTCACACTGTTGTGTTGCTATTATTAATTTTTGTTTTTTCAGTTTCTTCAGCCGTTTTAAAGTTACTTTAAATTATAGAATCTGATATCTACATTTGAAAATAATAATCAGTAAAGAATTATCACTCTTTTTTGTGCAGGGCACATTATTTCAATCACCCAAGCATATATTTATGTTTATTATTTATTTTATACATATAAATGTATTTATTTTATGAATTTTATTTTTTTTTTTTATTGTGGATTTGATGGAGAAACTCGTTTTAATTTTGTAAGATTCTTGTCAGACTCTTAGCATTAAATGTTGTGACCCATGACTTCATCATCGGTCAGATCTATTGACTCTTGTACTTCCATTCGTGTAATCATATATATAGATTAAAATTTTAATCTGTGTATTTTTTTTTTAAGTAAATAAATGTTGCTAAGTCGTAACGTTGTGTTTTGAATTAAGTTAGTATATGAATTCTTGTGATATGTGTTGAGTGAGAGATACTAATATATTTATCATTTCTCAGTTGTTTTAAAATTATTATTTTTATTTTATTTTATTTTTTTTACTTTAAATAAATTATTGTTTCTTGTGCCTATATTATGTAATTGTGTGCCTGTGAATAAAGTTTCTCTTGAATCTCTCCAGCAAAACCACAATAGATAAGCAAGCATACACGTGATGTTTTTTTAATTTGTATATATGTAAATTTTTTAATTGTCGAATATGTTGTTCACTATTAGTAAAATTGCTCATAATTGATTATCTGTAATGTGTTAAAATTTTTAATCATCACTTTATTGACTATTTTCTATATTCTTAGTTTTTCATTCGAGAAAAAAAAAAAAGCAAGAAGGAAAAATATGGTTTTGTTAAGTATGTTATGTAGTAATTTTACTTGGTTAAATTTTTTTAATTTAACTAATTGTATAAAGGTGAAAGAATCGTAAGTTTTGTTACAATCAGTTTTTTTTGTTTTTTTAAAAATATTTTAGTTCCATTTTAAATAAATATAGGCTAATTTAGCACATTTCATCAACACCAAATAAGTAATTATATGTATATATTTATATAAATTGTAAAATTTATTGAAACAATATGTACGATTGAGATTTTGTTATAATGTTGTAAGTAAAATAACCTGTTATTTATTTCTTGTTAGACGTTTCAATTTTTTTTATATTTTCATTTTAAACCGTACAAGCATTTTTACCATTTGTATATCGTGTTTCACGGATTTTTTTGTCATTTCGTTTTTTTAAAAGTAAATTGAAGACTGCAATTTATTATTCAAATAAAAAAAAAATGTGTTGTTATATATTTAAACTAAAAATTATTCTTCGTTACCAAATCTGGAAAACATTCTCTTCCCCCTTCCATGTTTGTATAAAATAAAAAATAGTTTTATTAATAAAATAAATAAATAGAAGAACATAGAGCAATAGTTATAATAAACATTGGTTTATGAAATTTTTTTTTGTTAGAAATTTTGTCAAGCGTCAGATTTGATGTGTTTTTTAAAAAAATATTCTTCCTTTTTTTAATTATTAAGTCTCATGCATCTTTTAATAATTAGTTGAATATCTTTTTTAAGAAACAATAAAAATGATTTATTTATTTATCTTTTTTTTTTGTTGATTTTTATTTACATTCCAGTCCACATATGTATTGCCGATATATATATAAAAAAAGAAGGATATTAGAGAAAACAAAATTGGAAAAGTAATAAATAAAGATGGTTCAGTATTAACAACATAGAAAAGAGTCAATTTCGTTCGACTGCAAATCCTCTTTTTTACCAGTTTCTCTATTTTGTACATAAAAAAAAAAAATAATAATAATATATCGCTAATTTTAATTAATGTTTGTACAGAATCTCATTATTATATTGTTTGAAATTTTATTAACTTATAATTAGAAGAATCGAGAGGGCTTTATATAATATTATATCATTGCTTACTATTGTAAAGTGACTTTGTAAATATATAAATATATATAGAGAGAAAGAGAGAGGACAAAGAAGAAATAAAAAAAAATTAAAAAATGAATAAAAGAAAAAGAGAGATACAGATTTTAATATTTAAATTTATTTTATATGAAGTGTAATAATTTTAGTATAATTGTAAATTATTTATTATGTAAGCGGGGTACCATTTACATTTTTAACAAGCAGTTGTATTGTACAATTTTTAAAAATAAGTTGAAGGGTTGTTTAAAAAATCTGTGTCATGAAATAAATAAATCAATAATCTTTTAATTATTATAATTTTTTTAAGTTATTTTTTATATGTATAAGAAAGTATTATAGAATTAATGTTGTTTAATAATGAAATAGTTATAATAAAAACAAAAAATACAAAGTAATGTTGTTGTTTTTTTAAACGATTGTTTAAAAAAATCAATGTTGCCATCATTTCAGTCGATTAACCCTTACTTAAAGTTAGGCCTAAAATAAAAGAGTTAAGTTTTTCTCCGTTTGAGAACGGAGTTCATTACTAACTCAAAGTTGAATCATATCTTAAATAATCAAAATTTTCAATTAGTTTTTATTTTTATAATCAACCCTTTGACTATATTAAGTTTTATCGATTTTATTTTTTATTAAATATTTGTTGTAATTTAATCTTGACAAATGTTACATAATATTATTGTATTTATGTAATATTTTTTAAAAATGATTATTGAATGTTAAAATTTGGTGGCGATTTTCAGTATAATTGGTACTCCGCCAAATTTATTTTAATAAATCATACCAGACTGTTAAAAGATTTGTTTTAATTTTTATCAGAGGCACAATTTAAATACTACAAAATTTAAATTTTAATCTAATTTTAATGTTAATATGATTAATGTTACATATTTGTGATAAATACTTGTAAGTATTTATTTGATGTGCCATTTATTAAAAAAAATATGTATAATTTTTTTTTTTTTGGTGCCCTCTTTTATGTTCTTCTTGAAGTGGGAGGTATATATACATAAATTTAAATTTGTAATGCGATTTACGTTACAAACTAAATTATACTAATTGAATATATTATTAGTTCTGTTTTTCAAATATTATTTTCCAAACAATAACATAGGCTTGTTTATGTTGATACCTGCACAGTAGCTGTATTTATACATCTTAAATTATATATGTATATATACATATACATATATATATATATATAAATATTAAATAAATGGTATTATTGTTATTTTTAAATGTTATTGAAATATTTGTTAACCTTTCCTTAATCATAGTTTGACAAAAGTAATTTATTGACTTTTTTTTTTTCAGCAATACTGCATAGTATTAAAGTGCTTATTCAACAAGAAAGTTTCTAGATTCTTTTAATATTATCATTAAATATAAGATCGAATGGGTTGTAGTGCTACAGATAAAAGACCGATTTGATAGTTCGGCTCCTTAATAAGCCTTTGCCTTATAACTCTGCTTTGAGCTTGTTCACCGGACACTGATATTATCAGTATGTCTCAGCCATCAGGATTACATTCTTCTGGGCCGTGAATCTTCTTGTCCAGTACAGCGGCATCCATCCTTTCTTGCGAAGCAACTTTCTTGGTATACCTAATATAATATTCTGTGGCCACTGTTCATTTATCCAGCACTAATGAGTCTTTTAAGTATGATATAAAGATCGAAATTCCCATCCAGATCTCCCTTCCTTTTTCTTTCTTCTCCAGTAATAACTTTCCTCAACAGGTTTATACATACAATGAATATTATATATTTATCCACCCCTATCTTTAAAAGAAATTGACAATAAGGAGATTTTTGATCTGTAAAGTTACAATAAAATGAAATTAGAGGCATGAAGGAAGAACAGGACCTGTCCCGTCACTTGATTTAATTTCCTATGATAACAGATTCATCATCCAAGTTCTTTTTAGTCTCCTTCTGTCCTAAGGCATGAGATTCGTCATCAATAGTTCTATCAGTGGGTTTATGTGTCTGTGTAATTTTTCTTGGAAACGTTTGTAGTATTTTTAAGTCAGTATGCAGAGTTTTGTTATTGATATACCACATCTTTCATTTAATGAGAATTCCTAATTCTTCCATGGTTGTGGGTAGAGAAGAAGAAGAGGGAGAATTATCCTGAGGTGGTCAGGTGATGCTTGAAACATCCCAGGGATTAGCATCTGGAAGGCATCGGCACAAGACCGGGACATTTGGAGGAGGCCAAGACCTGTATCAGGGTTGTAGTACTGTTATAAAAAAAGAAATATTTGAATGAGCTATTTAAAAATGGGGTAATTGATATGGATTACATTATGAATATACAATAATAATATATTTTATTTTATTTGTTACTAATTTTTAAATATTTTTATTTGAAAATAAAAGATATGTCCAGGACCGGGACTCGAACCCGGGTCTTCCAGATCACTAGTCTGGGACTCTACCATTTGAGCTATCCTGGGCCCCAATGAAGTAATGAGGGCTCTTCATTAGGGCCCAGGATAGCTCAAATGGTAGAGTCCCAGACTAGTGATCTGGAAGACCCGGGTTCGAGTCCCGGTCCTGGACATATCTTTTCTTTTCAAATAATAATATATATTAAATGAAGGTGAATTACATTTCATCTTTTGCTGAGCCAAGCAAAGCATTAAACAGGCAAGCTCATTACCTTGCGGAACCCCTCTTACAAGCCTATCATCTATCGTTATTTTAAAAAGGGAGAGAGGGTTTTAGTTCACTCTTTGTTTCATATATTTATGATATTTAAGGATTATGGATAATATATGGACCATTGTTCGTCATCCTGCACTGTTGGAATTTTTCTAGTATCTTCAAAAATGACATCTGATCGACTCCTTGACCTTCGTTCTTTGTAAACCTCCTGATATTAACTTATTAATAGAAATAAATTTATTTTTCTCTGAGCAATTGTCTAGATGATGTTCGAAAACACTTTTTAAAAGAAGTAGGCCCTAATACTTAATAATATGGTCACACAATGGAATAGAAACAAGTTGAATATTTAATTATTGTAAATTATTTAAACAAATAATGTCATAAATAAGGATGAATCATAAACAAACACTTATGCCAGTATATTATTCTATTAATAAAATATAAATTAAAAATACATATATGTGGAAGAAAATGGTCCGGGAAGAGGTCAATAAATTTATCTGAATATCAAGAAATATTTATTCAGTATCAAACGTTTCGACCCAATCTACAGTTCCTCTTCAGGGCTAAATATGCAAAATACAGACAATTGAAAATAACAAAATATTTAAAAATTGCTAAGCATGGTAAAAACAAATGTTAAAATACAAAGGTAGGAAAAAAAACATACTATAGAATACAATAAGAATAAAACAGAAAGTGCTAAAAATTAAAGAATAAGGTAATAGAGATTAAAATGGGATAAATATTAAAGTAAAAATAAAAAAGTATCAGTTATCTGAGTGATGAACAATAAAGATGGGGAAGGGAAGAGAACATGAGATATATATCGATAAAGTAATAAAGAGCAAGGATGATCATGTGGGGCATAAATAAATAACCGTAACAAAAAATAAATAAAAACTACAGTAAGTAAAAGAGGGGAAAAAAAAATTGGAAAATACAGTATGTAATAAATAAAGTAATAAACATGAAAATATTGATAAGAAACAATGATGATAAGTAATAGAAGTGAGAAATACATGTTACTACCAATGGGGACGATGATGTATACATAATGTTCATGAAATAGTATAAAGGATAGATGTAGTACAATATATAATAATTGCTAAGACATGGTGAGAAAGGAGAAAATAATAGATATTAAATTAACATGTACAATCGTATAAAAAGGCGACAAGTAAGTTACAATTGATGGGCTGTATTGGACAAAAATAAATGTAAAAAGACAATGAAATGTGGTTCAGTAAAGATAATTAAAATTAAAAAAGTGAGTTAAGATGAACACGGATGAAAGTCGTTAAAATGATAATAAAAGTTGGGAAATGAATAAACGTCTTACAGAAACAGTAAGCAAGGAAATAGTAAGAATAATAGTGTGATGTGTTTTATAATGTATATGGCTATTAGGGAAATGAAATGAAATGGAGAAGAGAGGGGGGGGGGGGTAAATTAGTGATAAAATAAATTACCTCTTGGGGGGGGGCCCCCGGCTATATAATTGAATTAAAAAATACATATAGTATTAACAAATAAAAAATATAAACAACAAATATAAATATAATATAAACAAATTAAAAAAATACATGTAGTATTAACAATATATTCTGAAGAAGGCATTTAAATTCCAAACTGTTTATACAGCTAGGTTACGATTATTTTGGACTGTAAAATATTTAAACATATGATTTTTTTAAAACTTAATCTATATGTTTGAGGATCAGAAACTGAAAGGTTATAGAATAAATAAGGATTTTTTTAGCAACTGTTATAAACAGTTACTTTTATTGAAAACTGTTATAACCTAATAGAAATTAAAATGTAAAGAAAGATAAAATCATGTAGTTCACTTATAGTACATATGATATACTCCGTCATTAAAATGAATTTCTTAGAATTGGCGAACAAATTTAAAAATCAAGAATCAATTATAAAATATGCTCAAGATAAGGGTATTTTACATCAAAAAAGGCTCTATTCCAAGTTTTATAACCGTTACAAGGTTATAACAGTTATCAATAAAAGTAATAGGGATGGACCCTGTGGAGCTTGGAGACCACTCGGTCTTTATAAAGTAGGTACCTTGAATTGGGGAGAAACATGACAGTTGAGCATGATATTGGACAAATGATATCCCTGCATAGTCCTAGAAACAGTCTCTATTATGTACTTAAGCCCAAGTACAGGTTGTAGTGGTACAGGTTTAGGTGACTATGTTGTTCCACACTTTTTTTATATTTCCTTTATTTCCAGATCGGCTATTCCTAGCCTTACATGTTTTTTTTAATAATGATTTTTAAATTCTAACATGAGGTAAAAATGTGGGTTTCGTCTCATGCTAGAGACACCCCTAACTGTATATTATCAGCTTATTTACAAGAGAAGATATAAATATATAATAGTTTTTTTCATATAAAAGAATGACAGGATTATATTACAGAATATCTTTCAAGAGTCTCGGTTTTAGTCTTGGGGATGAAATAGGTTCGCCTATGTTGAATGCTAAAGCACCTTTGACTGCTGGTAATCCGGTCTTTAATCTGGTGTAACGCAATTGTTCCACACTAAAAAATTCTTTAATTGCTCATTTCAAACACTATGGAATTGTTCCAATCATCAGATCACCATCACATATCAATCTACAGTTCAAGAGTTATCAAAAGTCAAATACCAATAAAATAGCTTTATTTTAATTTTCTTAAGCAAATTAATTGAATGAATGATTTTTTAATATTGAAAAGGGAAAGGTAAAAAGAGACCTTAAATAAATGTTAAGCCAGTGAACATCCCACCACCTCCAAGGCTCAAATGCAACTACTGACCAGTTTTTTAGATGCATTATTTATGTTTTGCTTTGTTGTTATTCTCTTTCTACCCTGAGAATGCCTGAATAGGCGAAACATAGGACAGGTATTTTCAATTTCTGTTTTGGTTTGGAGACTTAAGAGCTTTTCGTTGGAATTTTTCCGCTGGCTTAACAATAATTTTTTGTTTTAATTTTTATACTTTTTTATTGTACCTTTCCCATTCTTTTAAATGTATTCGAATTGTATTTGTAATATACGATTCCGTACTTACGATTATATAGGTTAGTAGCTTTATGTCTGAAGTTTGTCCCTAGACCAGCACAACAGTCCAGTATTCCGGGTAATGTATACCGTACTCCGTGTCTAATATCAATTGTAAAATTTAAGTTGTATAGTGCTACATATTCATAATGAGCGCTTTAAATTAAATTGTTATTAGAGAGATAAAAAAAACAAGACAAAAGAAATTAAAAAAAAAACTCTATTAACCCTTTATGGTTTGAAAATTTACATATTAAACGACCTGCGTAGAAGTCACTGCGCATGCGTGTTCCCCCACCTTGCTTCACTCGCCCATTGCCCTCATCATAGCTAGTTTGCTTTTATTATTAGTTACGCCATTGTTAGTCTGTTATTTGTTTGCCTTCATTTAAATTATTATTGTTGTTGTTTTGCGCTCGATCCTGCTACCCTTAGACTTCGTTTTGGACTTGTTATTGAGATTGTGTTTTAGAGTTGGCTTTCTCTGAACTCCTTTCCCCCACCACACCTCCCCAGTCCCGCCTCTGATGCCGCAGTAGGTCGTTTACTAAATTGTCAGAGTATTGTCTCCATTTGAGTTGATTATTAGATATACAGTTTTAAAGTGTGAAACCATGGCAATATCATGCAGTTTTCTTTCAGATTGAAAAAAATGTATGTTATCTAATAAAGAAACAATTGAAAT
Organism: Troilus luridus; assembly: GCA_964056705.1. Classification (NCBI taxonomy): domain Eukaryota; kingdom Metazoa; phylum Arthropoda; class Insecta; order Hemiptera; family Pentatomidae; genus Troilus; species Troilus luridus. The sequence goes on from OZ057412.1 coordinate 3,595,473, forward strand.
TAAAAAAAAAATATATTATTTATAAGGAACTACAGGGTTACCAGCCTCCTTTGTTCCAATTTTATAATTATTCGAATCACTCGAACTCCCATTTTCTATACTTCTCAAAACGTGTTTTTGACGTTCTTCTTCAGTAATGTCTGAGTCTATGAGCCTGAAAAACTTTTCTCAACTATCAACTGCGAGCAATCTGATCACATGATATTTAGTTTATTCAGTAAGTTAAATTTTTTGAAAATAACCACGATTAACAGAGAAGTGAAGATGACATTTTGTTATTAAATACACCTGTAGAACAAATCCGATGCTTAGGATTACATCTCGACAAACGTTTAACTTGGAATCCTCATACTAGACTGAAAAGACAAGAAACTGAGCTCCGTTTCAGGCTTTTTCAGCAATTATTAAACAATAATTCTAAGCTTCCAATTAATTACAAAAGACTCATATACATGACAATCATTAGACCCATCTGGACTTACAGAATCGAGCTTTGGGGCTCCAGTAAGCCATCGAATTGGTCTTGTATTCAATCCTTAAAATCCAAAATCCTTCCTAAAATCCTCAATGCTACTTACTTTGTTACGAACAAAGTAATCCATAATGGCCATAATATTCCATTTGTTGCTGATTTGGCCCGAATCCGATATCAATCTTTTCGTAACATACTTCATTTGTACTCAAACCCACCAGTTTCTAACCTCGAAACCTCTTCAATTCCTGATTATTTTCAAAGGGGTCTAAAAAGAAGATGGTTGAATTTGTTATTTAAGTACTACCACAGGGTAGTATGTCTACTTACCTTTATCCATGCTAATATGCACCATTACTGCCATTTACTTGTTGTATTGTTATAATACAGTTGTCAATTTCAATGAATAAATTAATAAAAGAAAACACATGAATACATATCCGATCTCCTTAAATTCAAAACCTCGGTCCGCTCCCATAACACTAGTTCTCGGCACTCAGATCTATCTATACAGCATCCCACCGAACAGCAGCGTTTGACAGAGCTTTCCTTATCCGATTTAAGGAAACAATATTTTTTTAAATATTGTTATTGGAGGAAATTCGCAATTTTTTCGTTATTTCTCAATTATTAAATTATTCATAACTTCTATACATATTATAAAACAAACTCCTCGGGCGCGTTTTTTCGCGGTAAACTCAATAACGACTGCACGGATTTTCACCAATAGACTGAGTGATTCACCAGGAAGATTTAGGTATATAATTTGTCGAGGTTTTATCTAAATGGGCTAGAATATTGATGGGTTTCACCGAAGACGCTGCTTGTCTAATCCCGTGCAATTATCTAGCGTACAAGATAATAAATTCGTATATAAAGAAATATTTTTTTTTGTTTTTATTTTTATAATTTCTATATAATAAAGTACATTAGCTAAGATGGGAGACAAGAAAATCAAGACTCTCTAAGAAGCTTAACCAATGATATTCACGTGGTCCTTAAGGGGCCCATACACGATCAGTATTATTGACAGTGTAGTGGCGATCAGAATTGCTAAGCACGCTCTATCTATTAAAAAATTAGGTATAAATCTGTGTGACAAAAATATGACTGTTCTTATCGCGAGCTAACTGTGAACTCATTTTTTAAATTTATTTATTTCTGATTTTTACATCAGTAAAATACAGAGAGAGTTTGTTTAGAAGTTTTACAAAAATAATAGTACATATAAATGACAGAATAGTAAACATACATAAAAAGAAAGTAGATGATTATAAAACTAAACATTGTAATGAAGATAAAATCAAAAATATAGCCCTGAGTCGACACTATATCAAAATATGGAAAATGAGTTAAATACTGACAGTAATCTTAATCGTGTATGGTGTAAAAATACTGAAGGCTGATTCCTCAGTATTTTCGTCATTCCAATACTGTCAGTAATATTGACCGTGTATGGACCTCTTTAGTGACTGCTACGTGTTAAAAAAAAAAATAGATTACTCAGACAAATTATGTAGGCATAATATGCCTTATTACCCGAGCAAAGCTGGGGTGGGTCGCTAGTATTAAATATAATTAATTGCATTATTACCTAAGATTATATAATAATCTAGTAATTATATTGTAAGCTAAGACATAATAGCTTATATATTCATTGCTGTATTGTTATTCTAAAGGGACTTGTCCCAGAATAAATAAAGTATTTATTATTACACAGATACAGGCGAAGATGATATAATATTGTTAATTATTAATTTCATATAGTTATTGAAGACAATCCTTAACATATAATACAGCTATAATATAAGATATTATAGAGAGTGGTAGGGCAGAACTGACTGTGAGGTGGAGGGGGTCCAGGAAATAGGCCAGTAGCTTGCCGTACCTTCTCCGCGCCGCTAGCTCTTGTCTTCTTCTCTTTTCTTTCACGTCTTTGTTTTCCGTTCTTATATTTCGTTTATTATTATTATTTGTTTGTTTTAATTTTGAAACCAAAAGAAGAGAGTGATTTATTCATGAACGCATCAACGAAGCTCACGAGGAAAATATGTAAGCAATACATCAATCTATATACAACTAACAATTCATTTCTCTATTATATATAAAAGTTATTAGTGATGTAAAATTAAATCTGCGTTGCCTAGCAACGGATCCAGGCACTACTTTTCGGTTAGTCTTTTGTCTGGCTCGATCAAGTTAAATTATAAATATTTATTTATTGAAATTGACAACTATATTAAATAATTCAAATAGTAAATATTATGAATGATATATATATATATCGACCTTCAAACAATGTAGTTTCCTCTTGACCCCCGTTTATTTATATTTTAATGTCCAATCCAACTCATTGACAAAATGTATGTAACATTTTTTTTCTATCTTTCATAGTTTAAATAGAAAAAGCATTCAAAGTTGACTACTTTAGTATACCTCCTTTACGAGGAAACGTAATGTAGCATTAAGTTATATTATTTAAGAGTTTTTAGTCGTTTTTTTACTAATCAAGGTATTATGAATCTTTCAGAAAATGTCTGGGCTTTTAAAAACCTTCTGTTTCAACGTTTTTATAGAAAAAATTGTTAATTTTCTATTTTCCAGCCACTGTTAATATTTTATAAATGTTAATGTAATCAATATATATATATATATATATATATATATATATATATATATATATATATATATATATATATATATATATATATATATATATCAAACAAGTAAAGAAAGTACTTTTAATACCCACTTGTGGTACTCAAATAATGGATTTACGTTAGAAGGTCATAAGACCATCTTATTTTCAGAAACCTCGGAAGATTATCAGGAATTGTAAGGTGAGTTTGTGTGGGAACAAAGTTTGTCATGTAAGGATTGAAATAAGATTTGGGACAAATCTGTTGATATGAGATGCGTGTAATCTTGCCTACATTTATATGATCATATCTCTTTCTGTTTTGATTATATCCTACCAGACGAGAAGAGGGAGGTTACCCACTGAAATTTGAGACTGTTGAAGTGTTTAATAACATATCAAAATTCTCATAAAGTAACTAAATGAATTTAATAAAATATAATAATGGTGAACAAAAAGAATTACAAATAGATATATTACTGGATCACAAGTTTTAACTTTTCATTAAATTCTTTTTTAATATTTTCCAAAAATACAAGTTATCGTGAGCTTTAATATGGAAAAGAGAATGTAATTATGGGCTAAATGGGGAAAATGTTAGCTCAAACCTTTATTTCTGGATAAAATGATTACCGAAGTATACACATTTCTCATAATCACCATATCTTTTCCATACTAAAAGCTCCATGATGACTTGTATTTTTGGAAAATATTAAAAATGAATTGAATTAACTGTGAAAACTTGTTGTAACTCAACTTGAAGTGACGAACTGCGGAACAAATACCGAAAAGTCCTTGCAAATACAAGTCAGTTGGAGGACGTTTACTCTGAGCAGGTATGCTAATTGGTTGTAAACAAGTGAATGGAGTTTATATTTAAAGCTACGGTTAAACCTAGGTTGGGTTATTCGGGAGTTTCTTTATTAAAGGGATATTTCTCTCTTGTTTATTTTATTTTTTTATTAAATTTTTACTTTACAGCGGTGTATTTCAATATTATACTTAAAATTAAATGTAACTGTAACATCTAGGAATACAAAAAAAATCATTTGTTTCAATTACCACTAAAATGATATTAGGATTCATATTGACAAGAAGAACTCATGACAACTTGAACATTTCTTTGGATGTGATTCAAGTTGTGCCACTTTTGAAAATTACCAAAGTGCAGTTTTATGCCAAAAAAAAAAAAAAGTATGTGCATCTACAGCACCTAGCAAACACCCCTACTGATTTTCCATCTCAAACTCCTCATCCATATCCACTACAAAAACAGAATCCCACCGACATTTTTTCGTAGGTAGTAAGTTAGCCTGACCCGTAACGCTCTGAGGTGAAGCATTATTACTTCTTTAATGTAGATATTCTGTTATTGTTATGTATTACTATTTTTGTAACTTCTAACCAAATTCATTGTATTTTACTAATGTAAAAATCATAAATGAATAAATTAAAAAAATATATCTATATGAATGTGTTACGTTTTATTAAATTTATTTATATCTCAAGAACAAGATGCTACTTAGAATACAAACCTGATATGTCGTAGTTAAAGTTTCGCAACGAGAATTCCGTTTAATTGTTGTTGATTGTCGGGAGTAGTAATTACAAGTCATGCTACAATGGAAGACGCCTATGTCGATTAAAGCTATAAGGAATGTCTTTTTGTTGGATTTAAGGATTCAATGGAAAAGACATTTATTAATAAATCAATAAAACTTGTTATATGTGACTAAATATATTCCTTGCTAAGACTCTCCAAAAAACAAAACAAGCAACAAATAATTTAAAAAAAATGCACTTAAAAAAATTATTGAAATTTACAACTGTAGAATGGACGAGATATATTGGCATGAAACAAAGGCAAGTAGAGAAACTACCCAGTGTTAGTGCTCGAATAACAATTTAAACTTAAAAGGCCATCTTCTTTTCAGACGTCCGGAGGATTATCAGGAATTTAAGAAGTAGCTACTTTTGAAACTAGTGGGTTTGATTGGGAATGAAGTTTGTTATGAAAAGATTGATAACGGGTTCGGGCCAAATCACAGCAACAAATGGGACATTAAGGTCAGTATGGGTTGCTTTGTTCGTAACAAAGTAAGGAGCATTGAGGATTTTACGAAGGATTTTGGATTGTAATGATTGAATGCGAGAGGAATTCGATGGTTTAGTGGAGCCCTAAAGCTCTATTCCGTAAGTCCAGATGGATCTAATGATTGTCATGTATATGAGTCTCTTGTAATTAATTGGGAGCTTAGAGCGTTTTCTAGTAAATGTTGAAGTAGCCTAAAACGGCGAGCAGATTTTTGTCTCGGCTAAGTGGTCACTTGTATGGGAGTGATATATCTAGTAATAAAATAATTGCAAAAAAAATAAATAAATAAACAATGTACAAAAAATAAAACAATTAGATATTTATTAATTAATGTATTGATAAAAATAAAGTATAAAAAAATGTTTAGCTAAAAATATTACTGTAATATGTGGAAATGGTAATTTATTTATTTAAACAAGATAATTAATGACTATAACAAATAAAGTAAAAATTGATTTAAAAAATAATAAGCCATAGTATTAAAAAAAATAAATACAAATATTTTGTTCCCTTGCATTAATTGCTATTTTTTAAATCTTGAATGATTATTGATTGACTGTTTAAATTATATGGAATTCAAAATATTTCAGATAGACGATAAAATAAATTCTCAAATAAAAGAAACTATTTATTAGAAATCCAAGTTTTGAAGACCCACATTGTATCTCTTCCGCAGTTTGTCGCTTCGAGCTGAGTTACAGGTTTTAACTGTTTATCGGTTCATTTTTAATATTTTCCCAAAATACAAGTTATCGTGAGCTTTAATATGGAAAAGAGAATATAATTATGGGTGATGAGTAGATTTCGGTAGATCATTTCATCAACAAATAAAAATTTCAACTAACGTTTCGAAGTATAGATGCTTCATGTTTGATTGAAACGTTCATTTTTAGATTATAATTAAGATATTAAAAGGGAGACGAATAAAAAGGCTGGTTGCTACCCCTGGTAGCTCAGTTGCTTAGAGCACTGCTATGGACAAGCAGACGACCCGGGTTCGAATCCCGGCCAGGGCAAAACTTTTCTCTTCAAAACAAAAATATTTAAAAATAATCACTATCAAAATAACAATTAATAAAAATAAATTATAAATTATATATTGACGTAACTCAAAAAGATCCTAATTAAAAAAGTAATGTTCAATGAACATTCTTCCCCGTGTATGCATCGCAAAAATTGGGAGAACAGGGGGATATACGATCGGTGAAGATAATGGATTTGTCTAACTTATATACGACCCCTGGTAGCTCAGTGGTTAGAGTACAGCACTAGAGATGCAAACGACTCGGGTTTGAATCCCGGTCAGGGCAAATCTTTTCAAAACAAAACTATTTAAAAATAATTACAATAAATACAAATATATATTCATTTTATTTTATTGTTAGATCTTATAATTTCTAAAATATTTTATTTGAAAAGAAAAGATATGATCAGGACCGGGTCTCGAACCCGGGTTTTCCACGTAACCTCCGTGGGGTCTACCCATTAAAAAAATATTGTACGACGTCATTATATATTATTATAATTCATTTCTTTTATTTTATTGTTTGATGTTATAATTTTTTAAATATGTTATTTGAAAAGAAAAGATATGATATATATAATGAGGTAAGTCAACAAGATCCGAAAATAAAAGTAATTTTTAATGAACATTCTCCCCGTGTTTACATCGCAAATTGCGAGAACACGGAGATATGATCAGTGGAAAGAAAGGATAAGCCTGACCGAGAAGCGAACCAGGATGGCCGAGGTGGGGAGACCCACGAAGGTTACGTGGAAAACCCGGGTTCGAGTCCCGGTCCTGGTCATATCTTTGCTTTTCAAATAAAATATTTAATAAATAAAAATTGATTGAATAGTTAAAACTTGTGACTCAACTCGAAGCGATAACCTACAGAATAACTACCACATAAAATAATTTTATGTATATTAATAAAAAAATATTTAACATAAAAAAATTATATAATAATAAAAACAGAATGGTAGAGTAATTATTAATATTTATTGTATGTTTATCCCTTAAAATTACTGGCTTTTCTCCTACAAATAGTTTTCTAACCTTAGACTGAAAAATGCGATTTGTTTTCCGCCTTGGCAATGTGTTTGTAACTTTATAAATAGATTACTAATATAATACCGAGTATATTGTCCAGTTTATTCATGAACTATCTACGAACACTGGCTGTATATACACACATGTGTATATACATACACAGTTATATTAATAAGATGTTATGTAGTGATATATATATATATATTACTTATTTCGAGGGTAAGGGAGTGGGATCCCCCAGTATAGAGTACTGAGGTGTGCCGATAGGTCTGGTTTAGATAAATAGATAAATAGATATAAATACTCTTTTATTAATAAATTATTTACAGTGTTTTTCTTTTTAATTTTATTTACAACTTTAGCAACCACAGGATTGTACTTGATACCGTCTGCCGGGAGTTTGATTGAACTAAGAACTGTACAATGATTATTTTATTCAAGTTATTTTTTTCACCATGAAAAAGCATCAGATGGCACTGGCATCAGATGGCCTCTATAGCTCTTTAGATAAAACAATATAGTCCAGGACCCATGGTCCATTTTTTCACTTGATTAGTATCAAGCTGAATCTTCGTGAGTAGCTTCGTTTCGATAAGACGCCCAACAATTTCCTGTGCGAAAAGTCTCGATTGTGGTAGCTAACAGAGGTAGCAAGAATAAAATATGTCGATTTGATGATTCCCAAAAAAGTTATTACTAACTGGGTCATTTTTTGTTAAATCTCAAGATATCTATCTAAATTGTTTGAAAAAATTTTTGTCCTACAAAATGTATGGTTCGATCAAAGAGTCCCCTCCTTCCAATATGAAAGGATTAAAATGATTACTAACCAGCTGATTTTTTGTTTTTTCATTTATAGTGGAAGGAGGGGACTCTTTGATCAAACCATACATTTTTTCAAATAATTTAGATAATTATCTTGAGATTTAACAACAAAAAAACCAGTTAGTAATAAATTTTTGAGAATCATCAAATCGGCATATTTTATCCTTGCTACCTCTGTTAGCTACCACAATCGAGACTTTTCGCTCAGGAAATTGTTGGTCGTCTCATCGAAACGAAGCTATTCACGAAGATTCAGCTTTATACTAATCAAGTGAAAAAATGGACCATGGATCCTGGACTAATAGCCATATCCATTTGAAAATAACAACAAAAACAAAAGATCTGGTTTCAAATACGGATATATGACAGATATGTGACAGTTAATAGACTCGGATGGACCCTCCTGGGGCACTCCCAGCCTCTGTAATGTGAGTACTGTTAATTGGTGTAAAAACCTGGGGGTTGAGTGTGATCTAGGACAAGTCACCTCCTTGCAGAACCGTTGTCCATGAAACAGTACAGTCTCTATGATGTACTGAACCCCAGACCCTTTAACGGGTTGTGTTGTTTTTTTTGTTTTTTTGCAGCAAATTATGCTAAAATAATTTTGTGCGAGAAAATTATTATATAGTAACCTGCTGTAACTCTCTTCCACATTTTAAAATTAACACTTCATAATAATAATAAGGCTTAGCGAACCCGAAGGCTCGATGCCGATATCACCAATCTTTATAGCTCATTCTTAACGCAATCTCAGACGTTTATCAGTCCGGACAGCGCTTATTAATGTTTTAGCAATTCGTTCGTTTCTAAGACCAGCAATTTTAATAATTTAAAAAAAAATTTTTTATTAATTCTGGGACAAGTCCCTTGAGAATAACAATACAGGTTTCTATACAGGGTACTATTATGTCTTAATAAAATAAAATTAACAAATGAGAAAAAATTAATGACGGAAATAATGCATATTACTTCCAGTGATAACCTTTAAATAATAAAGAAAAAAAACTGTGCAAGAAATAAAATTTTTTTTTTTTAATTATTTATTTATTGATATTTACAACTATATTACAGTAATATAACAAGTAAATTGGCTGAGTGATACATAATGGCATGATATAATGACAAGTAGAGAAACTACCCACTGGTAGTACTCAAATCGCATGTTCAACTAAGAAGGTCACGTGGCCATCTTCTTCTCAGACGCCTCGGAGGATTATCGGGAATTGAAGAGGAAGGTAGGTTTGAAACTAGAGGGTTTGAGTGGAAATGAAGTTTGTTATGAAAGGATAGATACCGGGTTCGGGCCAAATCAGCAACAAATGGGACATTAAGGTCGTTATGGATGACTTTATTCTTAACAAAATAAGGAGCGTTGAGGATTTTACGAAGGATTTTGGACTGTAGGGATTGGATACGAGAGGAATTCGATGGCTTAGTGGAGCCCCAAAGCTCTATTCCGTAAGTCCAAATAGGTCGTATGATGGTCATGTAGATGAGTCTTTTGTAATAAATTGGGAGCTTAGAGCGTTTGTCTAGTAAGTGTTGAAGTAGCCTGAAACGTCGAGCTGTTTCTTGTCTTTTCAGTCTTGTATGAGGGTTCCAGGTTAATCGTTTGTCGAGATGCAACCCTAAGTATCGGATCTGTTCTACAGGCACAAGTGGGATATTATTAAAGGACACTGAAGGGCAGGAAGTCATTGGTTTACGACGTAAGGTAAAAGTGATTTGATGGGATTTTTTAGAATTTATTTTAATTCTCCAGTTCTGGCACCATTCTTCAAGATCAGTGATATGGGATTGGAGGCTTTGGGATACAATAACTGGATTGGTATTGACTGATAATACACATGTATCATCAGCATATGTGGTAAGGATAGTACAGTGGAATCCCGATATTTCGTATCCCGATTATTCGTATTTCCGGCTAATTCGTACAAATTTGCCGGTCCTCAGAGAAAATCCCGATAAATGGTATAAAATCAATGCAGTTCAGACCCCTCGGTAATTCGTATTATTTTTATGCTCGAGATCACTTATAACGTCATATAATTCGTATTTCCAGCTTTAAAATCTCGTTACTTAGTACTGTTTTTAAAAGGGAGGGAGAGAACAGTGAAACAGATTTGCCAGGGAGCAGAATGAGAATAAATCCTTTCTAGGAAATCACTCAATTTGTATTGTTTTTATACACAAGTAAGTTTGTACTGTTTAGAGGCACAGTAGATCCTATTGTTTTTTACGGGAGAGACAAGTTCTATAAGAAATCTCATAAGTAATTCGTACTTTTTTCACTCAAAGGAAATGAGGGGAGTAGAGAGGGGAAGTTCTAGGAATTTTATTAAGCTTTTCTTATAATCACACTTTTATTTACAATTCAGTCTCGTTTTTGTTACCGTTGTGACACGTAATCATGCCTCCAAAATACGTTAGCCTCTCTATTGAAGAGAAATAACAAATCATAAACGCCGTGACCATTGGCTGTAAGCTAATTGACGTATCCAAGCATTTCATCGTCCCTGGTTCAACGATCACATCAATTTTAAAGAACACGGACAAAATCACTTCCCAGACTTGTAGAGAACTTAAAAAAGTGGTTCGTACAAGCAAGGAATTCAAATGTACCAGTTGGAGGTAATATTTGAAGGGAAAAAGCCCGAGTTTTCGCAGAAAAATGGGAATTGAAGACTTCCGTGCAAGTGATGGATGGTTCGGTAGATTAAAAAAATTGCATTAATACGTTTTTTTATTTTTTTTATTTTGTACTCCCGATAATTGGTATTCCCGATAATTCGTACCAAATCTTCAGTCCCTTGACCATACGAATTATCGGGATTCTACTGTATTAGGATGAGTTGGGATGTCAGCTGTATAAACTGTATAAAGGATTGGGCCAAGGATACTACCTTGAGGAACACCAGCAGATTGGGAAAAGAGCGATGAATAGACATTATTATGGTTTACTTGGAAAGTTCTGTTTGTGAGATAGGATTGAAGGACGAGAAAGTAGGTAGGCGGTAGAAATTTACGGAGTTTATAGAGCAATCCCGGATGAAATAAAAAATAACATAGAAATAAGATTACAATAATTATAGAGAGGGAAACAATAGATAGTTACATATGCACGCAAATTACAGTGTCAAGTAGAAAAAAACAAAGGAAAACTGAAACAAAAATACAAACAATATCAACTAAGATAACTTGTTTTTTAAAAATACCTAACTGGATGAGTGAAGCCTCAATGATATAAATAAAACGCATCATTCATTTATCAGTCAGAAAATTTTAAACTGAAAACGGAGTATGTTATTTCAATTTTTTTGGTAATTGTAAGGATATAAGCCGATTGAATATAATTTTACAAGCCCATCTTAATTTTCGTGACGTTATCACTTCAATACTAACCGGTGCATGTTTTGCGATTCCACGTTGTGTATTTAAATATTTTTTAATTAATAAATAATTTATTTAAAATTAATAATTATTCCGAATAAAGGATATTAAGAATATAAGAAAGATCCATTGACCTAAAACTATGAAGAGGTGAAGACAAGGGAAGTACAAGAGGTGAAGTGAAATCGATAAGTACTTCACAACCAAGGCAACCTTTAGCTTTTCTTTCATAGCATATTATTTTAAAAGGTTATACAACTTTATTTTTGAAATACTATCGCCTAACGGCGGACCGGTCCAATTTTACAAATTATACAACTTCTACATTACATTGTACTAAAGTAGTTACTTAACGTCTAAGTAGAACTATTATTCGAAGAAATTCAGTATAGCATTTATTTTAGTTTAATAGCCGCATGGGGGGGGGGGGGGGGTACTCAGCATTACATAGAATAATGAACTTCTTTAAATATTTTTGTTTTGAAGAGAAAAGATTTGTCCTAGCCGGAATTCGAACCCGCGTCTACATCTCCGGTGCAGTGCTCTAAACCACTGAGCTACCAGGGGTCGTTTCCAAGTCAGACAAATCTGTACTCTTCACCGATCCTATATCATGGCCAGGACCAATCTTTTCTCTTCCAAACAATAATATTTAAAAATTATCACCATCTAAATAACAATTAATGAAAATAAATTATAATTAATATATTGGCGTTAGTCAACAAGATCCTAATTAAAGTATTGTTCAATGAACATTCTTCCCCGTGTATACATCGCAAAAATTTCGAGTAACGGGGATATAGGATCGGTGAAGAGAAAGGATTTGTCAGAATTGGATACGACCCCTGGTAGCTCAGTGGTTTAGAGCACTGCACAGGAGATGTAGACGTCCCGGGTTAAAACGGCATAAAAATCTCCTACTGTTTTTGATTTTTTCGCGAAAGATTAGTGTATATATTATTGTGTTGTATGTAGGTCGATCCAGTTGCATATCCGTGTTACGTTACAGCCTTGACCTTGTTATCTGGGTCTTGTATAATTATGATATCTTTTAGATTCGGGATATCAACAATAGCACAACGATTTTGTTTGTGCATTTAACGTTGTTTTATGCTGCTGTGGTTAATCAGACGATGCTACAATGGGAGTCCTAAATTTTGCCTATGTACGTTTGATTAAGATAGAGATCTGACATCGTACAGGCTCGGGAAGCGAACCCACGATTTTGGGCATAGTGAGTTGTTGTGCTAACCACAAGACCACAGGCGACCCTTGCTGTAAATTTTTTAAAAATATTTCTAAACTAAACAATTAATTTTATTGATTGGATTTAACGTTGGCTTGAATTGATCTTCCTATGTTTGCATGATCTTCTGATGGATGGCAAATTTGATTCGAAAGAAAAATATACATTTTTAAATATTTTTATTTGAAAAGAAAAGGTATATCCAGGACCGGGACTCGAACCCGGGTCTTCCAGATCGCTGGGACTCTACCATTTGAGCTATCCTAGCCCTTGGTGAAGAGAACGGATTTGTCTGGCTTGGAGACGACCCCTGGTAGCTCAGTGGTTTAGAGCACTGCACCGGAGATGCAGACGACCCAGGTTCGAACGGTTCGAATTCCGGCTAGGACAGATCTTTTCTCTTAAAAATAAAAATATTTAAAAATAATAACAATTAATATTGTTAGTATAACATTTAATTATTTTGTTTAATGAGAAATATTCAATATCTCAAAACAACTATGAGGGTGTTCATATTTTAATAGGTACATTAGGGGGTACAAAATATTGAACTGAACTGAACTTCAAGGTCTAGGACAAGCCACCTCCTTGCAGAACCGTTGCCCAGAAACAGTACAGTGCTGAACCCCAAACCCGTTCACGGGTTGTATTGGTACAGGTTTTTAATAGTTTTAGTATAAAGAATACCTGTAACCGTTGAAGCACCATTTTAACCCCCTAGGTACTTGTTTATTAGCCGGTCTCCATGCAACCTCTTCTTATCACTCGTGTCATTTCAATTATTTGTATGTGTGTTATTCTTTTGTTTTCTATACATTTTTATGTTTTTTGTCTTGTTAATTTTGTTTATTGTCTATTTAAATTTCTGTATTGTTTATTAAATTAAATTGTGAGCTTTTCTTTTATTCCTTTTGTTACTGGTTGTTTAAAATAAACGGAAAAACGCTTTAGGAATAGCTGTGTTTAAAGGAAGAAGCTGTGAAATATTTCCAGAAGTTCTAAAGATGAAATTATGTGAAAAAGGTCATCACTCCTCTCATTTCAATTATTTGTGTGTCTTTGTTGTGTGTTTTATTAAATTGTTTTCTATATATTTTTTAGTATATTTTCTTGTTAATTTTGTTATTGCTTATATAAAAAGAAATGAATAACGATTTAGGAATAGTCGTCTTTAAAAGAAGAAACTGTGAAATACTTCCAACAAGTTCGGAATAATTACAAAGATAAAATTTATATGAATAGGAAGGTGGGTGTTATCAGTATCAGAATTATGAGTGTTGAGGTTATAAGCAAGGGCGGATAACAGTCTATGGCGACCTGCTAATACAAAAGTATCCTCTCCTTTACTTAAATTCCAATGACGACAGAATGTAGGATTTTTTGCCGTTCAGATGATACCTAAACAGGCATTAAACCAAACAGGAATTTAAAAAAAATTACTGACTACGTTTGCCCAAAATAAATAAGTTTTAAGACCGTGGAAAAATTCCAACGAAAAGGCCTAAATTTCCAAAACTAAAAACAGACATTGAAAATATCCGTCAAACATTTCGCCTATTCAGGCATCCTCAGGGTAGAAAGAGAATAACAGCAAAGCAAAACATGAATAATGCACCCAAGAAACATCCCACCACCTCCAAAGGCTCAAATGCAACTACTGTATCATAAAGAAAGTTACTAGACCCCAGCTGGGTAAGGTTAGATAAAAAAAACAGCTGATAAATTCTTCAGAAATTGATAATTCAATATACACTCACTAAACTTCAAAAAGCACAACAGAAAAATAAAATAAATAATAGTAATAAACAACACAAAAAAACATAAGACAAATGACCTATGAACAAATGACAGTATAAGCGCAAGAAAAAAAAGAACATTATCAAGAAACCAATGGACTTACATGTTTTGCTTTGCTGTTATTCTCTTTCTACTCTGAGGATGCCTGAATGGGCGAAATATTGGACAGATATTTTGAATCTGTTTTTAGTTTTAGAGACTTAAGGGTTTTTCTTAAGAATTTTTCCACGGTCTTAACATTTATGTAAGGTCTCTTTTTACATTTTCTTTTTCAATATTGAATAAGTTTTATTTACTCCTCTAAAGTTCATTAACCTCAACCTTCAGCTAATCCTAACATTCCTTAAACTTATATAATTTATTTATAATATCGATGTAAGAGAAAGCTACGTAATGAGCGGAGCAACTGTGTTTTTTATTTACTTAATCAAATGCTACCAAATATGTAGAACTATTTGAGAAAGTTTGTATTTTTCTCCGCAACTGTGAAAGTCTTTCTAAAGGATATTGGCCGTTGGGTGAAAGTAATCGTAACGGTCCTTGGTAATTAATCTATCGGCTGGGATGCAGTCTGCCTGACTCGAGACTCTAAAATTACAGAAAGCATAAATATTTTCCGAATTTCACCGAATATCATCAAAAACAGAAAATAATAAAATTAAAGAAATATAAAATACAATTACTGAAACATATAGAAGGTTATAGGACAACAGATGTGAAAGGTTATGTAAAAACAGTTGATAATATTTTTTATTTTTTGTATATATATACTTAATTGAGATATTACAATCTGCCACTTTTAGGCAATGAGTAATAGCGCTAAATAGTCATATAATCATTCAATAAAAAAAAATATATAAATCAATAGTAATAAAATAAGACCGTGGAAAAATTCCAACGAGAAGCCCTTTAGTCTCCAAAACAGACATTGAAAATATCCGTCAAACATTTCGCCTGTTCAGACATCCTCAGGGTAGAAAGAGAATAACAGCAAAGCAAAACATGAATATTGCACCCAAGAAACATCCCACCACCTCCAAAGGCTCAAATGCAACTACTGAATCATAAGAAAGGTTAATAGACCCCAGCTGGATAAGGTTGGAAAAAAAAAAGCTGATCAATACTTCAGAAATTGAAAATTCAATATACACTCACCAAATTTCAAAAAGCACAACAGGAAAATAAAATGAAATAAATAATATTAATAAACACAACAAAAAAAAAAAGACAAAAGACCATATGAAAAAATGACAGTAAAAGCGCAAGAAAAAAAAAGAACATTATCAAGAAACCAATGGACTTATGGCTATTCCACAAAATATATTAATATTAAAAAGGGAAAGGTAAAAAGAAAACCTTACATAAGTGTTAAGACCGTGGAAAAATTCCAACTATTAAAATAATAATAATAAAAAATAAAAATATATACATGCTGATAATAAAAACAAAATAAATGCTATAATGACAATTAAAAAATAAAATAGAAAATACTAAGAATTCAAAGAAGTATAATATCAGGTTTGAGCATATCTATAAAACAAACAACTATCCCACTGCAACCCATGAAGCGTCTGGGGTTCAGTACAAGGTAGAGAATGTATTGTTTCAAGAATAATGGTAGTATAGGGAGATGATATGTCTTAGATCACTCTCAACCACCAGATTTTCTATTTATAGGCTAGACTTTATGTAAGATCCCATATGATCCATCTCCGGCTGCTAACAGGCTAAATTAAATTTCTGCGGGTAGCATCTCTAAATTAAGGGATTGAAAAATCTTAGGTTATACCGTCTTTCGGAGGGATATAAAATGGTGTTCCCGATCCTGTTCGCTGTTAGGAACTCGTGAAAGTTTCTTATCCTAATTATAAATGGATAGTTAAAATTTATGACTTCCACTGTAGTATGTTCCGATTAGCCATAAAAATATAAATTTACCATAAATATAAAAACAAACTAAAGTGAAATAGTTAAGACGTGTCGCTCCTTCAAACGAACAAGAAGATAACTCGAAATTTCCCATTTTTGAGTTGAACCGTCAGTGGCAATTGTATTAGTTGAAGGTTTTTAATTAAGAAACAACATACCAGACCATAACAACCTACTTGTCTTTTTAAAAAAATGTATATTAAAATTGAGTTATTGATTATTAAATTTCAAACTGAGCTTTGGGACTCTACTAAACCATCCAATTCATCTCGTATCCAATCCTTACAATCCAAAATCCTCAATGATCCTTATTATGTCACAAACAAACTCATCCATCATGATCTTAATATCCCATATGTTACTGATTTGGCCCAAACTAGATACCTATCCTTCTATGACAAGCTCCATACGCACTTTAATCCGCTAGTCTCTCAACTTGCTTCCCATACTATTCCTGATAGCCTTGCGAGGCGTCTGAAAGATGGCCTCGAGACCATCTACTATAGAACTTTATTGGAGTGCTGCCGATGGGTAGTTACTCCACATGTGTTTTTCATGTCATAATGTACATATCAGCAGATTTACTAATTATAATCATATTATAGTTGTAAATATCAATAAATTAAAAAAAAAACAAAAAAAAACTTCAAACATTATAGAACTTCAATAATAACACAAGTTAAAATCAAGAAAGTTTCTAGGTTTAAAAAATTTATTAATGGTTAATAAAAGAATTTCATTAGCATCATTACAATATAAATAGATGCTTTGCTTTGCCAATACTCAAATTTTTATTTCTTTAATACACATGGAGGTTTCAATTAAACCTAATGAAAACTTAGGTTTTTGAAAGTTATGACGTTCTTTTGAAGGAGCGATATAGAGGAATTTGACATACTTTCATACTTACATACTTTAAAAACTAATATATTTTAGAAATATATCATTTATTATTATATCATATATTATTTATAATTACAGAGACTAGAAGACTTTGACTAGGCCATGAGGTGACCAAGAAACAAGATGCCTGCAGAATACAGCAGGCTTAATGGGTGAGTTTTTATTTAAATTATATTTAAAAATTGTAATTGATATTTCGCAAAGTGAATGAAAGCAGAATTAAGGTATATGTATAACAAATGTAGCGTCGCAATAAATGCCTGGGTTTTAAAAAGATAATGGGTTTAGTCTCTGTCTTCTTCGGGTAATTTCTTCCATCCACCTCATGTACTGTCTTCCTCTTGTTCCCCATTGGCCGATCGGAGTCCACTCGGTGCTGCTTATCGACTATATATTACGATATATATAAATACGTTTGACTCTGGCTAGGTGTTAATAATTATATAAGGATTGAAAAAAAATGACATGGCTCTACAATATAGATAGATAGTATCCAACCATTTCTTCTTGCTCTCCAGTGTCCTCTAAGTAACTCACGTAAGTAGATGCTACGTGATCTACGATGCTCCATTGCTACAACATGTGGTTTACCCTCCCAGATCCATATCCCCCACAGCCCACTCCTGATCCTGATCCTGACAAGAACCAGCCGAAGAGAAAGCACTCCTGCGGAGGTCCTTGGGTTTCTTCGGCTTCCTGGAAGTGTGTCACTCCCGACAAGGTTCCTCACCTCTGCCTCCAGGTCCCATCTCGTCGTGAAAGGTCACGATTCTCGATTCTAAAATTATCCAGATCGTGTCAGGCCTAACTGTACTTCCTCTTTTTTTTTTTTACTACTTAGGTTTAATATTTTAAAATTATTGTGCTAAATTCTTACTTTTTACGTAATCAGATTAGTTGACGTTTCAGTAGAATTATATATAAATACAACCACAACCCACGAAAGGTGATAGAGTTCAGTAAATAGAGACTGTTCTGTTCAACAACGGTTGATCAGGGAGATTTGTCTCAGATCACGTTTAACAGTTGTTTTAGAAACTTCTTAGAGAAAGTTTTCTGTATCTTTTGAAGGGTCTGTTTGGACTGATAGTATGAGATGTACTTTGCTTTGTTCTCTTTGATGTGATTTTTCTTTTGGACTCTGATGAAAGCTTAGTCTTGATGATGCCTGAATTGAAGTTATTATCTCTGCACTACATGTCGGTCACGAGTCCTTGACCCTCTTCCACCAGCCTCCACCAGTGCTCCTTGTTCTGCACAGCTGACATCCTGTTCCTCACTCTCAAGACATCTCTGGCATCTCTCGCAGCACCATCCGACCATCTTAGTTTCGGTCTCCCTCTTCTCACAGTGCCATGGAAAGGTTCAGTCAAGACCCTCTTAGGGATTGCCTCGTCCTCCGTCCTAGCCATGTGATTTTTTTTATTATATTATAATTTATACCTCAATTTTAATAGTTGCTCATTAGTTTAAAAAAATTTTAATGCAATTTTATTTTAATGACTGGAACTTGTGCATTAGGATGGCCCCAGTGATAAGCTTGTAGAACCTTACATTACTATCACCGCTCTTTAGAAGTTTTACGATACCACATTTCTCACAAACGTATAACATGTGAAAATAATTTTATATCTTTGAAATAACTAATAATAACACAATAATATAATAGTAATAACACTAAAAGGGCCGTTTTATTTATAATAATAAGTAAGGAAAGATATAGTTGGGGGTGCAGTCAAATTAAACACTAAATAAGTGGGTACTTATTACCCAAAGTTCTAAGTATAAGTAATAAGTGGGTACTTATTATTAAGTCTAGCCTCAGCTTCCATTGGCCCTGAAGATGAGCCACAAAGTGGGTCGAAACGTCGGCACTTAATTAAAATAAGTACCCAGTTATTTAGTGTTTAATTTGACTGCACCCCCAACTATTTCCTTCCTTACTCAGATCTTCCAGTCAACTATCTACTCGCTAACATAATAATAAGTGTTTGATAATAATACAATTTAATAGTAATCAAAATAAAAGGAACGGACGATACAACATAAAATACAATAACAAAATATAACTGCAACTTTATCCTAAATTGGGAGCGGAGTGGCTCAGAGGTAGAGTACTGAGTTGCCATGCCGGAAGTTACTTTTATTTAGTCTGTTTGCAGCCGGAGATGGATCATATAGGATCTAGCACCCTCCTGGGGCTCACCCAGCCTCTATAAAAGATTATAAAAATAGGGTACCCATAATAAGGGGGAAAACCTGGCGGTTGAGCGTGACCTAGGACAAGTCACCTCCTTGCAGAACCGTTGTCCATGAAACAGTACAGTCTCAACCATGTACCGAAGCCCCAGACTCGTTCACGGGTCGTAGTGGTACAGGTTTTATCCTAAATGTGCACCTCCAACTCGTTTTATTTCTACACAATTTCATATTGTGGCCCTGCTGACAACGCTTCTTTCGAGGCCATATCCCTTTTTCTAGAAAAAATTCAACTGCTTCGATCTCAGTTTTAGGATGATTCCATATTTGTATCATATTTAAGAACTAGGAATTAAAAAAAAAACGGTAAATACACTCGTACACAAACAATAACTAATGATAAAAGGCTACAAGATTGCTATATCCTGCAATGTTACCAGTAGTGGGGGACCCTCTATTACACAAGTACCGAATAATATAATAAAATTATTAACACGCCTATATCACTTAATAATCTTCTTCTTTATAAGCTTTTTTCTTATATACTGGACTATCTTTTGAAAACATATAATTCACTAATGAACAAAAAACCTTTATTCCAGTCAGATAAATCTTGTTAAAACATTAACGGTTTCGACAAATTCATATGTCATTTTCAATTCTTGTTCTTCGTAACATCATTTAAAATTGTTTTAAAAGGATTTAAAAACAATTTTACAATAAAGTCCTGGAAGTTAACCTTCTTCCATGGTCAAATGTACAAATATGTTTTAACAAGATTTATCTGACTGGAATAAAGGTTTTTTGTTCATTAGTGAATTATATGTTTTTAATAATCTTCTTCACACTCTCCGCCTTCCTTCTACTCCAATACTCTCTCATCTTCATGGACTGTTCCTCTCGCTCTTCCTTAGTCCATTTTCTCCCTCGTCTCTTCTTCCTTCCCGCAAGAACCAACTTCTTTTAGTTTTTTTCCGAAAAGCTCTCTATCCAAGCAATACTTATTCATGATTTTTAGCCTATCCAGCTCCTCTGTTATTTGCTTCACATATCCACCTATACTCTTATAGCTTAATACTTTATCAAAGATTTTTTTGTTCAGCCTCCCATTGTTCATTCTTACCATGTGGCCGTAGAACCTCAGTCTCCTGATCCTGATGACTGTTTCAAGATCTTCCAAATTTCTGAATATTTCTTCGTTGGATTTTCGCCTATACCTCTTGTGTTACTTTGGGTCCATAAATCCTCCTCAGAATTTTTCTCTCAATCTTCAGGATTTTCTCCAGACTCGGAAGGCTGACTGTTTCCATACCATAGAAATTGGTCTTACTACTGTACAGTAGTGTCTTATTTTTGCATTGAAGGACAAATTTTTCTTGCTGTACATGTTACAAGTGGCAAAGTTCGGTCTTTCCAGTTTGGCTATTCTTCTTCCACACACGTCCTATCTGTTCCGTTGTTACATACTATCTCCCCTAGCTATTTAAACCTTTTTGTGACTTTATTTGGCCATATTTTGTGTTCAATATTTATTGTTACCATTATTATTTTGCTCATTGTGAAAATAAATCATCAAACTATTGTTTGTACCGTTATCAATATTAATCCCTAATCATCACTCTTTGTATTCATCAATTAACACAAAGGATTAGCACTATCACTCTAGAGACTGGAATAGCTTCCACATTACTGAGTAGTGCATTCCAACATTGGCACTTCGCCAGTCCACTGAAGAGTTCAGATTCCATTGTCAAAAATATAACCAACAGAATCATCATATCTGTCTAATTCTATCGAAAGCTTCATATCATTATATCCTTGGCGTCTTACCCACTTTTTAGCTCCGGACTGATGAGCGTATAATTACCGAAAGCGGAGTGAGAATCTCGAATTGTAACTTCCTTTGTAATTAGAAGAGATTTGGCGAAGAGATACAAACGAAATGAACTGTCATTAGAATGAGAAGAGAGAGCGTGAAAGTGATAGTTGGATAGTATCTGTATTATTGATCATAATATTTGTAAGGAAGAAAAATAGTTGGGGGTGCAGTCAAATAAAACACTAAATAAGTGGATACTTATTTAATTAAGTGCCGACGTTTCGACCCACTTTGTGGGTCATCTTCAGGGCTATAGAACGCTGCAGTGCGAGAAGACGCGGTCTAACTGACCTGTCACACAGTGGAACGAGCGTTAGGAGCGTCTGGACATTCATTAATATCTCCACTTCTGGTTCTCCTAGAATAAGGCTATTGCTACGGTTTTAAAGCTTTTTGAAGGAACTATTTAATTATATGATAAACAGGATCAAACCTTTTAGGATAAACGTGTAAAAATTCTAGATTTGATATTTCGATGTTAGATTATTTAGTATCAAACATTGTATGTACCATTTATTGTACCAACATACTACGAGAATAGGTACAATACAGTATTCTATGGAAAGACAGATACATAGGTATTAAATAAAGTTACACAAAGGAAAAAGTAACAAACCAAATAATTTAATTATTAAGCAAAATTAATAAAATAATTGATAATTACTTTTGTTAGTTAATATACTAGGTATAATTGATACATCAAAATTATAATAAATGTAAGTGCCTATATAAAATTGTTTCATTTAAATAACGAAATAAAAATTAAATAAATCAAAAATTAAAAACTTGACGATTTGTTGTAGGACTATTGCACCTGTGTGCACCATTACACATATGTCGATCAAATACCACACGCAAACTGAGTTTCATTGTTAATACTTTTATGTTAGATGAGGGTTGTTCGGATAAATGGATGTAAACAAAAACTGGTAAAAAAAAAAGAAAACTTGCGAAAAGTAGACGCCAATATCAACAGAAATTATTTTAAATTAATTCTCAAGGCCCATAAAATAAAAAGAAAAAATCATTTTCTCGGAAAATAGCACCTAGTAGCAAAAACCGACTAATGGAAAAAAAACTTCAGACATTCTAGTTATTTACTGTGAAAGTAGTTTTTTGGGCGATTTTGAGCGATTTTCGCAATTGATTATTTAATTTTATCACCCAATTTTCACCGAAAAATCCCAGGCGTTTGAAATAATCCCAAGTTTTATTTGCCTAAAATATCTTATTATGGATGTGTGTTTTTCCAGTAGGTGCACGATTAATTTAATGCATTACTTCAAACAGTGGATTGCTTTAAAAATATGAGTTTTTAGAAAAAATTATATTTCAATTCTGAATTTTTTTTATAAGATTTGATTTCACAATAAATTTATCTATGGATTTTGTTGAGAAGAAGTATAAAGTATAATTTAAAATCAAAATAGAGAACAAATTTAGTTATTAGAGAATTGGTCCAATGTCCAACAAATGCGTTGGTTCGTTCCACTGTGTGTCAGTTAGACCGCGTCTTCTCGCACTGCAGCGTTCTATAGCCCTGAAGATGACCCACAAAGTGGGTCGAAACGTCGGCACTTAATTAAATAAGTATCCACTTATTTAGTGTTTTATTTGACTGCACCCCCAACTATTTTTCTTCCTTACATCGATCATCCAGTCAACCATTCCTCTCTTCTCATAATATTTGTACTTAATAATAAATATTTTTATTGTGAAGAGAAAAGATTTGTCCTGGCCGGGATTCGAACCCGGGTTGTCTGCATCTCTAGTGCAGTGCTCTAAACCACTGAGCTACCAGGGGTCGTATCCAAACCAGAAAAATCCATTCTCTTCATCGACCCTATATCCCTATTTTTTTTTTATATTCTCTTTATTTCCAGATCGGCTATTCCTAGCCTTACATGTTTTTTTTAATAATGCATTTTAAGACTTAACACATAGTGAAAGTGTGGGTTTCGCCTCATGCAAGAGACAGCCCTAACTGTACATTATCACATTATTTACAGAGAAGATGTAAATATTTAATAGTGTTTTTTCATATAAAAGAATGATAGTAGTTCGAATATAAAACATGTAAATAAGTAAACAAAATTAAAATTAATGTAATAATAAACAGAGCTATAGTACTATAAAACGGAAAACTAAAAGAAAACAGGATTATATTACATTTTGTTAAAACGATTGGTGAGAAACGTTATCTATTGAGATCACATCAGAATATCTTTCAACAGTCTTGGTTTTAGTCTTGGGGATGAAATAGGTTTGCCTATGTTGAATGCTACAGCTCCTTTGACTGCTGGTAATCCGCTCTTAAATCTGATGTAGCGTTTACCCTATATCCTTGTGTTCTCGTAATATTTGCGATGTATACACGGAAGAATGCTAAATATTTAAATAATTAAATAATGAAATATTTTTATTTGAAAAGAAAAGATATGTCCAGGACCGGGACTCGAACCCGGGTCTTCCAGATCACTAGTCTGGAACTCTACCATTTGAGCTATCCTGGCCCTAATGAAGCACGCTTCTCGGTCGTGGTCATATCTTTTATTTTCACTGATCCAAAGTCCCCGCGTTCTCACATTTTTGCGAAGTATACGAGGGGAAGAATGTTCTTTGAACATTACCTTAATTGGGATCTTGTTGACTTACGTCATTATAATTATTATAATTTATTTTTATTTATTATTCTTTTGATGGTGATTATTTTTAAATATTTTTATTTTGAATATATAGGAGCGGTGAAGAGAATGGATTTTTCTGGCTTGGATACGATCCCTGGTAGCTCAGTGGTTAGAGCATTGCACTAGAGATGCACACGAACCGGGTTCGAATCCCGGCCAGGACCTATCTTTTCTCTTCAATTTAAAAATATTTCAGTTACTGTTTATTACTGATTATTATCATTATTTTTGCACTGCCTTTAAACTATTCAGTGTATAGTCAGTAGTGAACCACTATCATTATTCCATTATCAATTACCATGGAATAGTTTAGAACTATTCGAAGTCCATTTGATCCGTAACATTCCAACTAATCCCCACTCTCGTTGAACTTTCATCTTTCATAAAGCGCTTTAGATTAATGTTCGTCCAAAAACATAAGTGCGAAGTTATGAAATCTCAAATTTTCTGAATAACATCACAATTTTATTATCGGAAGAGCGCCGAAAGGCGATCGTACAATAGGAGCCGAACCACGTTCTCCCGGGTGTGTCACTATTAAGGTCAGCCTGAACTACCATGAAGGTCACTAGACCATCTTTTTTTCTTCTCTCGGGGGCCAAGGTTATTAACTAATTCGATATATACTTCAATCGACTCTAGGTTTAGCTCTCGGTGAAGTTGACTGTTTCGTACAAACCAAGGCGCGTTTACTGCGATCCGTAGGATTTTATTTTGGAAAGTTTGCAATTTTTTCTTTGTTGTAGACACTGCACCCCACACTTCACAGCCGTACATTAGTAGAGGTCTAATTATGGTTTTATAAATTAATAAGGCTGTTTCTCGTTTTAATCTGGATTTTCTATTAATTATCGGTTAAAGCAGAGCTAGTCTTGCCTAGGCCTGTGTTAATTTAGTGTTGATATGCCGGTTCCAGGTGAGGCGACGATCTAAATAAATTCCGAGATATTTTACAGCTTCTTTATTCCACGGGAGGTTGCTGCCATTGAGCACATGACCACATGAGCACGTTAGCAATTATATAACTTATTTGCTGTTATTAATGACTGTACCGCCCCCCCCGCCCCTTCTAATTCATCCTTCATTTGTATTTTAGTTTTAGTACCAATGTATCTTATGTGTTACAAACTTATTGTTTGGTTTATTATATTTTCAGACATTGGAAGGCTTAAACTAATCACCTGCAAAACCGTTGGCCATGAAACAGTACAGTCTCTACTATGTACTGAACCCCCGACCCGTTCACGGGTTATAGTCAGGAAGGCTTAAACTGAGCCTCTATTCCTGAATTATCTAATTTCTTTATTTTTTAAGTTTTGATATTTGTACATCTGTAAAACGTCAATGGGAAAATTGGGAAAATGAGCTGCTGTGAAGTCTATTTGTGGACTATGGTTATTGTTAAAGTTTTCCTGGAATATGGTTATGTTTACATATAGTATGGTTAGGGTAACGGTTACTATGAATATAGTTACTTTAAGCTGAGAACCGTTTCAAGATAGGTTGTTATAAGAAAAAAAATCCTGTAAACAGTACTACCCACGAAGGGTTTTGAGTACAGTGCATGGTAGAGACTGTACTGTTTCATGGGCAACGGTTGTGCAGGGAGGTGATTTGTTCGAAAATGTTTACACTCAACATTTTACACACTGATCTATCCCGTTCCCTCCTGTTTATAAACTCCAAAAGAAAATTCGACACTAGTGTGTTAACGCAGCCGCAGGTATTTTTCATCAAATTTTATTAAAAATAACAATTTTAACAATACAAATAAGTAAATGGATGGTCTGATGAAATTACTCAAAATTACATTTAAACTGTATAAGGTAAAATTCTAGGTCCTAAGAATATACCTCACGATGGATACAAATTATTATTATTTTTTTTTTAAATTTATTTATTGATATTTACAACTGTTTAATAAAAATACATCTAGTTAATGTGCTAAGCGATACATAATGACATGTGAAAATGACAAGTAGAGAAACTACCCACTGGTAGTACTCAAATCATAAGTTCAACTAAGAAGTCACGGGGCCATCTTCTTTTCAGGCGCCTCGGAGGATTATCGGGAATTGAAGAGGAAGCTAGGTTTGAGACTAGAGGGTTTGAGTGGAAATGAAGTTTGTTATGAAAGGATAGATACCGGGTTCGGGCCAAATCAGCAACAAATGGGACATTAAGGTCGTTGTGGATGATTTTATTCTTAACAAAATAAGGAGCATTAAGGATTTTGGATTGTAGGGACTGGATACGAGAGGAATTCGATGGCTTAGTGGAGCCCCAAAGCTCTACTCCGTAGGTCCAAATAGGTCGTATGATGGTCATGTAGATGAGTCTTTTGTAATAAATTGGGAGCTTAGAGCGTTTGTCTAGTAAGTGTTGAAGTAGCCTGAAACGTCGAGCGGTTTCTTGTCTTTTCAGTCTCGTATGAGGATTCCAGGTTAATCGTTTGTCAAGATGCAACCCTAAGTATCGGATCTGTTCTACAGGCACCAGTGGGATATTATTAAAGGATACTGAAGGGCAGGAAGTCATTGGTTTACGACGTAAGGTAAAAGTGATTTGATGCGATTTTTGAGAGTTTATTTTAATTCTCCAGTTTTGACACCATTCTTCAAGATCAGTGATATGGGATTGGAGGCTTTGGGATACAATAACTGGATTGGTGTTGACAGATAATACACATGTATCATCAGCATACGTGGTAAGGATAGTATTAGGATGAGTTGGGATGTCAGCTGTATAAACTGTATAAAGGATTGGGCCAAGGATACTACCTTGAGGAACACCAGCAGATTGGGAAAATAGGGATGAATAGACATTATTATGATTTACTTGGAAAGTTCTGTTTGTGAGATAGGATTGAAGGATGAGAAAGTAGGTAGGGGGTAGGAATTGACGGAGTTTGTAGAGTAATCCCGGATGCCAGACTCGGTCAAATGCCTGTTCCACATCAAGAAAGACGCCCAAACAATATGATCCACGTTCTAATGCAGAGGAGACTACATCCACCACACGATGACATTGCTGAATAGCGGAGTGGGATGCTCGGAATCCAAACTGGTGATCTGGATACAAATTTAAATTTAAAAGACAAGTTGAAGGTATTTACATGTACTAGAAAGAGAAGTTTGATTTTTTATAGGCATATTAAATAATTGAGGATCGAGAGGTTGGCTAACAGAACTCTCAACATTCAGAAGAAATGGAAAGTCCCCCCCTGACGGTTTTTTGTGTACTGTGGAGAATCCATTACAGTACATACTTACAGGCAAATCATATGATCATAGTTGTTAAAATGTATCAGTAAAATAAAAGAAAGAACATGAGTGAAACTATTGTTTTGATATTTTAATAAACTTTTGAAACCTTTCTATAAATACTACAAGTTTATTTCTAAGTTATTGTTCATATTTTTGCCCGTCTGTTCGTTGTGCCTCCACGAGAAAAAAATCCTGGATCTGCCCTTGCACATCAGGACTTAAGAAGACCAAACAACGGACCGACAGAAGACTGGGACAGGACAGGGTTTAGAAGTAGAGCTGCTACAGGGCAGAAAGACACACCACGATCATTTCTCGGAAACAGGAAAAAATTGAACTTAGAATTCAATAGGTATTTGTTTACTAACAACTGTAAACCTAATTAGGTA
Source organism: Troilus luridus (assembly GCA_964056705.1). NCBI lineage: Eukaryota > Metazoa > Arthropoda > Insecta > Hemiptera > Pentatomidae > Troilus > Troilus luridus. The sequence goes on from OZ057412.1 coordinate 3,623,244, forward strand.
ATTTCATTTGTTTCTCTGAATCCCTTCCTATTCATTTGGTTGCAAATTATTTTTTTTTTAGTGAATTTTGATTATCCGAATTTTGATTATCCGAACCACCCCTGACAATATTCCACTGTATATGAACTTCCTTTTTCTCCGTTTCAGCAGTTGTCTCGCTTGCTGAAGCACTCTGGCTAAACTATTTCCGACCTATCATTTTGTACTGTTGATGTGAGATGCGCCCCATTCGATGTAGCCTATCATATTATTACATATATTCCGTGATAGGTTTCTCCATCCCAGCTGTAATGCCGTGAGATAGTGAAAGTCGTCTTTAAATTAGAGCTATCCGCGGTTGACTCACCAATAACTGGTTCTTGTTCCAAGATAGTTTCCTTTCTAGTCTCCATTGACCGCTCCGGTCAGATGTGAGGAATTATTCGCGGAGCTGTATTATATACTTTTATATGTATATGTTAAATAATATTAGTTGACCTTGTATATATAAATGAGGATGGGAATGGTACAGGTGGAGATCAAAAAAATTCTCTTATATAGGGAGAACTTTTGATTGGTAAGCCAACGTTTCGACCCACATTGTAGGTCTTTTTCAGGGCTAAATATACATGAGACCAATAAATTCAGATACAGAATAACACTATATTTGGCATATTGATAGTATAATATTTTATGTATGAAGTAGTAGAAATTAAAACTAGATGGGATTGAATAATATAATGACAAAGAGCTAATGTTTAAATCCAGCAACGTAAAAAATTAAAAATTAAGAATTAGAGTTAATTTATAAAAATTAGTGATAGAGAGATGGGATTCGAACCCGGATTGCCCACGTCTCCGTCGTGGCGCTCTAACAAACTGAGCTAACCAGGCTCGTACCACGGCCAGACTAATCTATTCTCTTCATCGTATACATTGCATAATTGCGAGAACACGGGGATATAGTTTTGGTGAAGAGAATGGATTTATCTGGCCGTGTTACGAGCCAGGTTAGCTCGGTTGGTTCGAGCACCACGACGGAAACGGGTTCGAATCCGGTGCTGGACAAATCTTTTCTCATCAAAATAAAATATTTAAAATTTATTACAATCAATAAAAAAAATAAAAATAACAATGGTTAGATATTCATAAAAATCAATAAAAAAGTACATTCTAGCAAATCCAAATTGTTTATGTGGGATCGGTTAAATCAATCAATTTCACAATAGGCGAGTTTCACAGCGATATCTTGATGCAGATACTGTTGAAATATATCTTGCATGAAATATCAGTATATTTGTACATACATATCTAATATTTGTACATACATATCTAATATTTGTACATACATATCTAATATTTGTACATACACATTATTAGATAAAAAAACTTAATTTTGTGACTACTATAAAACCATGAAGATTACTGGCTTCAGGAGATAGTGAATCAACATGTACCTATTTTCATACCTGCAAATTCGTACAATGGTTTTAGTTTGATTTACAGTAATTTAGAATTAAAATTTGAAAATAAAAATAATAAACGAAGTTGAGGAATCCATGATGGTCTACGGGAAGAATGGTCCATAGATAGGACATTATGGAAGAAAGCTATCCAATCACTAGGTTAAGGAACCCCACTATTAGTGGAAACTCCTAGGTGTCTGCAACACCAAATTTTCGAATACCTTATGACGTTGTTCATTCTCCGTTGTTGACGGAAAAATTTCACAACCCGAAAAAAAAATGGCAAAAAATACTGTTGGTAAACAGAAGATTAAGAATTATCATAATTCTAGCGACCCGCCCCGACAATTGCACGGGTAGTAAGACATATAATCCCAATATGTTTTGTCTCTCTAATGTATTTTATTATTTAGACATTATAAAGATAAAACAAAACAAAATATTTCTTTATATACGAATTTATTTTCATGCGTGTTAATTTTTTGCGATACCCGTAAGATACTCATTTAAATTATATTGTAAAAAATATTCTAATAATGCCCATGAAATGCTTAGGTAACTAAAGTATATAAGTTGATAAGGATTAATACTGTACTCATCTAAATAGCTTTGCAAAAACCGAATTGTACGTGATCAATTTTTTTTGGAGATAAAATGGGTATAGTACGCTTTCCTTAAAATATAGATATATGCTATCACTGACTTTTTTGTAGATCTATAAAAGAGCAATATTCAACTATGCATTGTTTCGTTATATGTCAAAGGCATCAGGCTGCGTCATCGATGAAACCTCCCAGGAGGCTATACTTTTTCCGACATTTCCAGCAATTATTATTATATTCCAAACACATTTACACAAAACCTCGACAAATTGAATACCTAATCCTTCCTGGTGAATCACTCTATCCTCTGGTGAATCCGTACAGTAGTTATTGAGTTTACCGCGAACAGACTGACGCGGTCAAGGACTTCGTTTTATAATATCTACAGATATAGATTTAGCTGGTCAGCATACGTCGCTATAATTAACTACGCATTCATCTTTAGATATATAATACTACATATATTACATATTATATAACTATAATTCCAGTATAGCTAAGAGAACGAACCATTCCGCTACCTGACCTTGGCCACTTACATTCACATTTCCATGGCCAGTCCTCGAATACCAATCAACTATTTTTGGCATTGTTCTTTTTAATTTATTTTTCATTTCGTAGTCGTTATAAACATTGTTTCAGGGTCATAAAATTCAATTAAAAAACCATCTGAAACTAGAAAATTAGTCCTATCTAACCTTTAAATCTGTAAAAATAAAATGGGCTAGCTTCTAATATTTCTTAACCTTCCATTAGTCGCGGAGATCCGACAGATCACTTTCATGGCTGAGTTGGTTAAGTAACACGACGGTTACGTGGGAGACCCGGGTTCGATTCCCTTTCTTTTCAAATAAAAATAATAACAATTCACTAAAAAATAAAAGATAAATCATGTCCCGAGATATAGACAAGTAGAGAAACTACCCAGTGGTAGTACTCAAATAAAAAGTTCACTACAGAAGTTATTATTTCAGACGCGTCGAAGGATTATCAGGAATGAAGAGGTTGCGAGGATTGAAGCTAGAATTTTGAGTGGGAATGAAGTTTGTCATAAAAATATTGATTTCGGATTCGGGCCAAATCAGCAACAAACGCGACATCAAGGTCAATATGGATTACTTTGTTCGTTACAAAGTAAAGAAGCATTGAGGATTTTACGGAGGATTTTGGATTGTAAGGATTGAATACGAGAAGAATTCGATGGGTTAGTGGAGCCCCTAAGCTCTACTCCCTAAGTCCAGATGGGTATAATGACTGTCATGTATGTGAGTCTTTTGTAATTAATTGAGAGCTTAGAACGTTTGTCTACTAAATGTTGAAGTAGCCTCAAACGGCAAAGCTGTTTCTTGTTTTAGTCTAGTATGAGGATTCCAAGTTAATCTTTTGTCAAGGTGTAGTTTTAAGTATCGGACCTGTTCTACAGGAAACAGTGGGATATTATTAAAGGATACAGGAGGACAGGAAGTCTTTGATTTACGAGGGAGGTCTATAATAAATAAACAATAACCTAGAGGTTGTAATACGGTTATATTCACCTGTCCATCGACCCAAACGTTTGATATAATCAATATGTCATCAGTGATTTCGTCGTGTGAATAGAGAGATAGTCATATTGTTTCCATTGATCAGCTCGAAGGCAGCCTACTTATACGTGTATATATATATATATATATATATAGTTAAATGTTACTAATTGATCACCAGGTTTTTAAAAAGAACTTTATTATGAATGATATACAAATAAAAAGTAAGCTAACACAGTATAAGAGTAACTAGCCGGACAAGTGACGAAAATCGAGAGAGCGAGGAGCCTCTGCTCCAGGCTTAAATAGCATCTGTTATTGATGATGTTAATTTCTAGAATTGTTTACTTGGTAGCCACCTGCCAACTGCAGCTGCGTCTAAAAGTGCATAACAATTCTAGGAATTAACTATTATTCTCAGAATTGTTTATTTGGGAGCCACTTGTAACTATATATATATATATATATATATATATAATGTTGATAGATTTAAATAATAAATATGGTGTTGCGAAATAAAAATTATATATAGTTTCTCTATAAAATAAGAAAATATATTTTTTTTATAACAATATTTTTCTCTGACTGATTTTACTAACTTATTATTCTGTGCAGTATAACCTGTAAAATAAGAAACAACATTTAAAGCTAATATTTCACATGTTATTTACAAAAATTTCAATAAAAAACAAAACAAAACAACAGAATAACGTCCCCGTTTTTCATTTTACAGCTGTGACCGTATTAGTCATATTCAAATGAAACACTTTTGGGGTATTTCTTATATACATATATATATATTAGGGTGTCCCATAAATTTCAATGTCAATATATTTTTACGCATACCTTCTAAAAACTTTTGTATTGACCTAATATAGTACAGAAATAAATATTAGCCCGATTTATAAACGATAACCCGTCCCGAATTGAGTTTTTAATTTGTCCATACAAGTTGCGCGGGTGCAGCGCTGCGATCTGTTACTGCGAGTTTCAATTGTCATTTTATACGTGATTTCTAACATTATTAGTGCGTTGTTGTTTATTGTGTGAAGATGTCTGTGGAATTACGAAGTGATAAACAAAATATTTACCTTATCGGACTGCCAAGCCACCAGATAAATGGTGCAAAATTACCATCTAATCCACAAGTTCTCACCGTTTTATTTTACAATATAGGTGAAGTCAAGCTGACTGTTAGTGAAAGTGCGAATCTTGTTATAAGAGAGTGCATTATATTTTGGGAAAAAGCCAGAATTCCTACGAAGTCATTTCCTAACTGCGTGAAGAAACTTGTTGATTTATATCATGTTTGGAGGGAGCTGCAAAAAAACTGTAAGAAAACTCAGGTGACGTTCAAGAACCGTGAAAATAATTTTGTAAAAGACCTTGATAACTTATTTGATATTGCACATGCTGATGTCTTCTACAGAATGAAGACAAAGATTTTTTAAGGAAACAGAGAGAGGCAGGTCGACCGGGATGCTTAGGTGGAATTGACAAAAAATTGGCGGAGAAAGAAGAACGATTTAGGCAAAGACGATTGGAAGAAGAGGAAAGAAAGGTAAAACAAAGAGAGTTCCAATATTTTTAATTTAAGAACTGACTAGAACTCAAGAATCAGAACATATATATATCCAGAACAAAACATATTTTCCATCACAGTCAAGATAAGTAGAAGAAAGCATTTAACTCTCTCTAGACAAAATCCTACTTATTTACCGGGGCTTCAGAAATATATTTACACACTTAACACAATGATTTTTAAAGTTTAAGCGGGCTCCACCAAACCATCAAATTCCTCTCGTATTCAATCCTTGCAATCAAAAATCCTTCGCAAAACCCTAGACGCTCCTTATTTTGTCACAAATAAAACCATCCATAAAGACCTTAACGTTCCATATGTTACCGATTTAGCCCATTCCAGATACCTATCATTCCATAATAAACTCCAGCCCCATTCAAACCCACTAGTTTCCATCCTTGCATCCAATACCATCCCGGACAATCCTCCTAGGCGTCTCAAGAGAAGATGGCCTCGGGACCTTCTATTATAGAAATGTCATTCGAGTGCTGCCAGTGAGTAGTGCCTCTACATATCCTTTCATGTATTTATTTATTCATACAGTCCTTGTACTAGATGGATATATTGCAGTTGTACACTTCAATAAAATAATTTTAAAAAAAAAGTTTAAGCTTTCTTAGTTTCATTCCTGGCTTGAATATGGTTAAATATAAAATATATAATGTATTCGAAACTGTAGATAGAGGCTGGGGCCTCTGTGGCGCCCCTTGGCATTAAATCAGTCTCTATAAAGTTAGTACCTTAGTCAGAGAAACACCCAGGCTGTTGAGCAAAATCTGGGCCAAATATCATCTCGCCCTTGACTTATAATCTGTAAAAACCACTACATTTCAACCGTATTGCTTGTTAACCGTTTTTTATAAGAAAGAACCGATTCGTTATAAAAAAAACATCATCATATGGCGATATGGTCCATGAAGGACCTTGGCCTCCTCAACAATTTTCATCCACTTTGACCGATCTTTAGCTGCTCTTCTCCATGTTCTTACCCCCAGGAGCTTAAGGTCTGCTTCCACATCGTCCAGCCACCGCATTCTAGGCCTTCCTCTTCCTCTTTCTCCATCTGTCCCTCCAGAATCAGCTTTGGGAGCCTTTTCTTGTCCATTCTGTGAACGTGCACCTCATCTCATTCATCATCTCAATCTTGCTTTTTTTATACAAGAAACTATGTCAGCTTCTCTATATAGGTCTTTAAGTTCTTGGTTCCTTTTAATGCGGAAACAATTTCCTTCCTTGGTTGGGCCATACACTCTTGGGGAGTCCACGCCTCCCCACCATAGTCAACGACAGGACGAAGTATCGTCTTATATACCCTTATTTTGAGCCTACGGGGTAGTCTTTTTTGTATATAAAAAAATACAGATATCAAAATATATTGATATATCCTGCAGGATATATTTCAACAACAGCAGCCTCAAGATGTGAAATACGCATATCACACAATCGATCGGTTTAATAAATTCTCACAGAGAAATTTATGGTGGTTATAGGTTTTTTTTTATTTTTTATAACAACCTATGTTGAAACGATTATCAGCTTAAAGTAACTATATTCATAGTAACCGTTACTCTCAAAATACTATATGTTATAATAACCATAGTCCAGAAATACTTTAACAATAACCTTCGACCATAAATAGACCACAGCAAGTCCTTATTCCCACTTTTTCTAGTTACTTTTTAAGGATGTACAAATATCAAAACTGATAAAATAAAGAAATTAGATGAGATATGGAAATGGAACCTCGGTTTAAGCCTTCCTGAAACCTGCACCACTACAACCCGTGAACGGGTCTGGGGTTCAGAACATGGTAGAGAGTACACTGTTGCATGGACAACGGTTCTACAGGGAGGTGATTTATCCTAGGTCACGCTCAACCGCCAGATTCCTCCCCCCCCCTTATTTTGGGTACCCTACTTTTATAATATTTTATAGAGGCTGGGTGAGCTCTAGGATATGATCCATATGGTCCACCTCCCACTGGATCTACTGATCTGCCGAGCTCTGACTAATTAATGTCTTGCCTGGATTTTCGGCATGACAGCTCAGTGCTCTATCACTGAGTCACTCGGCTCCCATATACATATATGTGTATTAGATATTTCCAAAATTTTCCAAACCGTTACTCTAGAGAAAGTTCAATTATTTTTTCCTAGCGAGACAATAGTAACATTAATAGTAATTGTGGGAGACTGACTCTTGGGCAGCAAACAATACAATAACTGCATTTCCGATCCCTTGTCTCCCCCAAGATCTAGAACGGATGCGATAATTTCTTTGCACTTCCCCCTAACTGTACACAGAAGAGCTTTCTCTCATTCCCACAGCCATTGGGGTTCATTCCTCGTCCTGGGAGTGGAACATGGAGTGGAACACGGCTCGATGAAGAGGAACACGGGAATCATCCCAGGATGGTTAGCTATGCTTGACGAAGGATCAAGAAGGCGAAGACTGGCGTGTAGGATGCAACTAATTTAAAATACAAATTGAGATATATCCGTAGAGAAAAATAAATATTGGAAACTGGTTTGCTATGCTGAAGGTTCGGGTTCAAATCCCGCTGTGGCAAATAAATTATTTAATCTGTTGATAGTCACAGATTAACCCTATTGGGATCTCCTGACCCTTCTGGGGCTTACCCAGTATCTATAAAGATCTCGGTCTTACCTCCCTGGATAATTGTTGTCCTAGAAACAGTAAAGTCTCTATCATGTACTGATACCAAGACCCTACGTGAGTTTTAGAGGTAAAAATTTGTTTCCTTATTTAATTAAATTATAAAATTAAATTAATTATATAGTAAACTTATGAAAAACTTGTATATAGTTTTTATGTGGCATCATCAAACGTGTATGATAATATTATCAGTAATATTGAAGATCAAAAGGTCCAAAGAGACATAAAAAACATGCTTAGATATTAGTGGAACGTGCCAACTAAAAAGCCTAGTATCTAAACTAAAACAGGAAATACCTGTCAATATTTCGTCTATTCGGGAATTATTTTTATTTTGATGAGAAAATATATGCCCAGGGCCGGGATTCGAACCCTGGTCTCCCATGTTTCCGTCATGATGCTATCCTGGTTTGTAACTCGATCAGGTAATGTCCAATTGACATTCTTCCCTTTGTATACATCGGAAATTGCGAGAACACGGAGATATGGGATCAGTGAAGAGAATGGATTTGTCTGACCGTGTTACGAGCCAGGATAGCTCAGGTGGTAGAGCACCATGACGGGAACATGGGAGACCCGGGTTCTAATCCCAGCCCTGGACATATATTTTCTCTTCAAAATAAAAATATTTAAAATTATAACAATTAATTAAAAAAAATATATATATATAATATATATTGTATCAGTATCAGTAATACATTATTTTTGTAAGAGTAAAAATGTTTCACTAATATCAATTATAATACATTTTGGAGAAGTAGACGTATCTAATGCAATAGATTTCTTTTGTATGATACTGTAACTGTATCGCGCGACTGTAACTGTATCCCGCAAAAACGAATAGTGATATCGCTAATTTTATAGTATTTACTTTACCTAGCATAATATTACAATGGAAATTTTTACACTTTACAATATTTAATATTGTATAATTTCTAATAAATATTAATCTTTTTATAATAAATATAATATTAAAATGCTAGGCAAAGTAAATACAACAAAATTTATTATTAATTTTAATATTTCCAGCAATAGTCGATCTGCTGAAAATAACTGTTATAAGTTTAAAATTATAAACAAAATTTTCATTGGAATTAAACCCGAGCCGGTTGACGGGCGGCTTGACCGTTAGTTTCAGACTAAATGCCAAGGTTGGGCGATGTGCTAATATCAAGGAGTGTTATTGAAGATGAGTTTGCTGTCGCGTCTTTCATTGTGGTTGTTAACGCTCATGAAACTGGTTTAATTCCTTCTTTTTTTTCTATATATGAGTAGGTGAGGTGCAAAACTCGTTCGTTCCATTTTTTTGAAAAATTGAGATGGCAGTGGATTCTAAAAGATATTTTAATGCTATTTCAATATATGTTACCAGATTGGAGCAAAACTTGTTATTTCATATGGATTTTTTAGAACTGATTCGTTCCATAGCCCATTGTGTTTCAAAACTGGTTCGTTACTAGTTAGTTTCAGTGAAAGAGGAGGTATTGTGTTGGTGCAAGGAGAAGTCAATTATAGGTCTGACTTAGGAGTTGCAAAAGGGATATTAAAGAAAGGAAAACGATTAAGCCAAATCAAGCCACAGCCTTTAGCAAACGAAGTCAGTATTAAACAAGAGAAGCTGAAAGACGTTGTTAATCTGCTGAGAAAGCATTTTGTCGATGAGTGGAGGGCCAATGATTCATTGAAATATTACACACGAGTTCTCGATATATCTGCCACAGACGAGGGAAACGACGAACAACAGGATGATGAAGTCGCTATTATTGAAGAAGACGATGGCCTTAGGATCTAGTCTTTTTGTAACTTTTTTGTAGTCGGATGTTTTATATCAGTACGCTGATATTTTTGAAAAATTCATAAAAAAAAATGTTTAGTCAAATGTTTTAAGTCAGTGGTGATATTATTTTGTAAAATGTTAGTGAATTTATTAATAAAATGGTTGTGAAGCTAAATAAATATTACTTATTAAAAAAAAACTTGGCTTTTGTTTTCTTCAGCTCATATTATTATCCTTATTGGAAGAGCAACTTATGCTCTGTGAATTAAAACTCGTTCCTTCCAGTGTGGTGTGTAGCAAAAGTCTTTTCTTTAAACATTTTGTTGCAAAACTGTCTCATTTCATACTTTGTTACTTTTTTTTTGTTACCATTAAATCAGTAATTTTTTTCATTCCAAGCTCACTTCTACAGGGAATCTGTACCTTTCGAAAGCAAAAAAAAAATTTTTTTATCTGGCCACTCTACGAGACGAGGTAAGTTTTTTGAGTTTCCTGAAAAACGTGTTACTGTGGAACAAACGAGTTTTGCAACTCACCTCCTCATATACACTATATATCGTTATTATCAAATTTAAATAAATTAGTTTCATTACTTTTTTTTCTTTAGTCATGTTTAATTCTTTAGTTTGTAATTGATTTTGATTACAATGAACGAGAGAAAATATTGGAGTAATTGTACATAAAGCTTTATTTTTGTAATTAGGAGCTAGTAGATTATAGTTTATAGATAAATCGAAACATCACATTAATTCATATGTCGACAAAACACGACCGCCGTTGTCATGGTAACGGCGCACAGTGGAACGAGCGTTAGGGAGGACTGGACATTCATTAATATCTCCACTTCTGGTTCTCCTAGAATAAGGCTATTGCTACGGTTTTAAAGCTTTTTGAAAGGACTATTTAATTATATGATAAACAGGATCAAACCTTTTAGGGTAAACGTGTAAAAATTCTAGATTTGATATTTCGATGTTAGATAATTTATTATCTAACATTGTACCTATATACTACTAGAATGGGTACAATACAGTATTCTATGGAAAGACATATACATAGGTATTAAATAAAGTTATATGTACAAAGGAAAAAGTAACAAACCAAATAATTTAATTATTAAACAAAATTAATATAATAATTGATAATTACTTTTGTTTGTTAATACACTAGGTATAATTGTTACATCAAAATTATAATAAATGTAGGTGCCTATATAAAAATGTTTTATTTAAATAACGAAATAAAAATTAAAAAAATAAATAAATAAAAATTTAAAAACTTGACGACTTTTTGTAGGGACTATAGCACCTATGTGCACCATTACACTTATGTCGTTCTAATACCACACACAAACTAAGTTTCATTGTTAATAATATTATGTTAGATAAGGATTCGGATAAATGAATGTAAACAAACATTGGTAAACAAAAGAAAACTTGTGAAAAGTAGACGCCAATATCAACATAAATTATTTTTAAATTAATTCTCAGGCACCGCTGTTGTACATAACATATACACACGATATTCCACTAAGTACTGACATACTGACAGCAACCTACGCAGACGACACTGCCATAATCACCAAACATCAAGACGCGACGCAAGCCTCACTAAATTTACAACTTAACTTACAAAAGTTGAATGAGTGGTGCCAACTATGGAAAATTAGACTGAACCACGAACAGTCACAACACATCACTTTTACTCTTAGAGGTGAAACATGTCCTCCCATTTACCTTAACAACTCATTTATCCCGCAGACAGATAAAGTACAATACCTTGGACTAACGTTTGATAGGAGAATGACATGGGGTCCTCGTTAAGATGAAACGCCAATCACTGAACCATAAGCTCAATTTAATGTACTTACTATTCAGGAAAACCTCCAAATTAGATATAAGACAGAAACTAAACACGTACACTTACCTACTAAAACCAGTTTGGACATATGCATTACAAATTTACGGGATCGCTAAACAGACTCACAGAAAACGACTGCAGACTTTTTAATCAAAAGTACTAAGACTTATCACCAAAGCACCATGGTACGTCAATAACAAAACTCTGCATACTGACTTAAAAATACCAACGGTTGACGAACACATACGAACATCCTACAAACGCTTTCAAGAAAAACTACACGGACATCCAAACCCGTTAATAGAACGAATGGCCTCTACTCTCATGCCTGAGAACACTAGGAGGAGATTAAAAAGAACGTGGATGAGGGATTTGTTATCATAAGAAATTGAATCAAGCCAAGGGAGATGTACCACTGGGTTCTGTTCTTCTTCATGCCTTTCAAGTCATTGTATCATGTTTTGTTGTTTGTTAGTTTTTTTCTTGTTTTTTTTTTAGTGTCAGACTATCTGCTGATTGTCACTGTTTTGACAGGTGTAGATAAAAATATAAAGAGAAAAAAAAAAAAAAAAATTAATTCTCAAGGGCCGGAAAAGAAAAAAAAAAGAAAAAAATCATTTTCTCGGAAAATAGCACCTAGTAGCAGAATCCGACTAATGGAAAAAAAAACTTCAAATATTCTAGTTATTTACTGTGAAGGTAGTTTTTTGGGCGATTTTCACAATTGATTATTTAATTTTATCCCCCAATTTTCACCGAAAAATCCCAGACGTATGAAATAATCCCAAGTTTTATTTGCCTAAAATATCTTATTATGGATGAGTTTTTTTCTATTAGGTGCAAGATTAATTTAATGCATTACCTCAAACAGTGGATTGCTTTAAAAATATGAGTTTTTAGAAAAATTTATATTTCGATTCAGAATTTTTCATATAAGATTTAATTTCACAATTAATTTATCTATGGATTTTGTTGAGAAGAAGTATAAAGTATAATTTAAGTTCAAAATAAAGGACAAATTTAGTTATTTGAGAATTGGTCCAATGTCCAACAAATGCGTTGATTCGTTCCACTGTGCGGCGGTGAGTCGCTTACAGACATTTGTTGTATTGGAGTTCAATCAGTGAAGATCACTCATTACAAGTTCTTTTGTGACCAATTATATTGTACGTAATGTTCGTGCTTCATGAGCTCCTGGAATTCATCACCAACATCTTTCTACCCAGTGGGAATATTGATGAGCGCCGATCGTGTTGAGTACCTGACGTAACACCTCTAATCAGGTATCTCTCATTAATATTCAAAACAATGGCCTTGTTGAAGAGAAGACGTCGGAGAGATTTTTTTGCTGTCACTTATGGACATTTAAATTTGTTATCGTTTTGTATTTAATTTAAATTAATACATTTAATTAATTATACATTTAAATTTTATTTAGTAAATATCAGGCCTGCGTAGTAATTATTCATAATTAATAGTTTATTCCTTGTTCTAGATATTTCATTAACCATATATTTTATTTTGTTTTTTCATTTTATCTATCATATGTAATTCTCTCGTTCGTTAAATTAAATTTTTGTTCATATCAATATTTCTTATTTTAATCCTTCTATTTTCTAACAGCATATTAATCATTTTTTTCTCATCCATAATTTCATTTACATCGTAAGTCCTCAAAATAACCGCCATTTATTGACACGGGGTCGGAGATTTACACCTGTTGGTTTTATTTATGGTGTCGCTCTCCCCAACAGTGGTACTTTGATTATATTATATATAATATACTAATTTAATTATATATGTTCGTTTGGAGTATATTTTTTTGGAAATGATCGATATTTCTTAAATAGGTCTCTTGGCCATTGTCTTTTTAATCTCCTATCAAGCCCGGGTAAAAGGGAGTAGGAAATAGAAAGAACGAGTGGATTTTTGTGATTTTGTGTTGATATATGGAATGTTGTATTTTTGTTGTGAATAAATGATTTTATAATGGAAATCCTCAAATCGTTGTGTACGCTGTGATTCGAAATATTATATGTTCAGGGAGTGGAGTCAATGATTACACAAAATAGGAATGGCTTATTTTAGAATTACTCAGTCATTTATTTTCTATTTAAATAAACTAAGTATATATAATTAAATAAATTATATATTTATGCTGTTTCTTTCTGTACTCTGACCACTTCGTCCTATGTTTCTTTTTCATAATTCTTTGGAAACTCTCCTTGTTCTAGAGCCTCTTTCTAACTCTCTCTCTATCCACAGTTCCGTCTTCTCTTCTATCTTCAGCCCCGGTGTATAAGTCGAATTTTGTCCAGAGAGGGTTAACTGGTTTCAGATAACCGTAATCTTATCATTCTCGTAGTTTTTGGCTTGAAATGGAGTTGTAATATTAACAATAACTCCTTTTCAAGCCAATGCCTTACTTAGCCCCTAACTCGCTACGAAAATAACTCGATTCCGCTTACTTAAGTACAAGAAATTCATTTTGGAGAAAATTAGACTTAACCACTTATTCACCGGGGATGTAGGTATATTTTCTTGCTTTACTTCCTCAATCCAACTAGTTGGCTTCTTCTCCCGAAGATACTTGAATATCACAGGCCAACAAAAAAAAAATGTTTTTGAAAACTTTTTAACTTTAAAAGCTCCAGTATCAATCCATAATCATAAGCTTTCGTATTCAATCCTTGCAATCCAAAATCCTTCGCAAAATCCTAAACGCTCCTTATTTTGTTACAAATAAAACCATCCATAAAGACCTTAACGTTCCATATGTTACCGATTTAGCCCATTCCAGATGCCTATCATTCCATAATAAACTACAGCCTCATCCAAACCCACTAGTTTCCATCCTTGCATACAATACCATCCCGGACAATCCTCCTAGGCGTCTGAAGAGAAGATGGCCGGGGACCTTATATTATAGAAATGTTATTAGAGTGCTGCCAGTGGGTAGTGCCTCTACATGCCCTTTCATGTATCTAGTTAGTCATATAGCCCTTGTACCAGATGTGTATATTACAGTTGTACAATTCAATAAAATAATTTAAAAAAAAAACTTTAATACAGTGGAATCCCGATTATTCGTATTTCCGGGTAATTCGTACAAATTTGCCGGTCCCCGGAGAAAATCCCGATAAATGGTATAAATCAATGCATTTCAGACCCCTCGGTAATTCGTATTATTTGTATGCTCGAGGTCACTTATAACGTCATATAATTCGTATTTCCAGCTTTAAAATCTCGTTACTTAGTACTGTTTTCGAAAGGGAGGGAGAGAACAGAGAAGCAGATATGCCAGGGAGCAGAATGAGAATAAATGCTTTCTAGGAAATCACTCAATTTGTATTGGTTTTATACACAAGTATGTTTGTATTGTTTAGAGGCGCAGTAGTTCCTATTGTTTTTTTACGGCAGAGCGGGAGAGGGAGACAAGTTTTCTAGGAAAAATCATAAGTAATTCGTACTGTTTTCACTCAGAAAATGAGGGGAGTTCTAGGAATTTTATTAAGCTTTTCTTAATATCACACTTTTATTTACAATTCAGTCTCGTTTTTGATACCGTTGTGACACGTTATCATGCCTCCAAAATACGTTATCCTCTCAATTGAAGAGAAACAACAAATCATAAACGCCGTGACCAGTGGCTGTAAGCTAATTGACGTATCCAAGAATTTCATCGTCCCTGGTTCCACGATCACATCAATTGTGAAGAACAAGGACAAAATCACTTTCGTGCAAGTGATGGAAGGTTCGATAGATTCAAAAAATTGTATTAATACATTTTTTTTATTTTGTACTCCCGATAATTGGTATTCCCGATAATTTGTACCAAATCTTCAGTCCCTTGACCATACGAATTTTCGGGATTCTACTGTATTTGATATTTATAGATTTTTATGTGGTGAATCTAAATCTGACCTAAGTTTTTTTGTATCACCCATAATTTTTCAGCAATATGCTTTGTATTATATAATATAAGCCCCTATACGGTATAATCACCTTCTTGTTAAAAAAACTTGGAAAATTGTTGCTCTCTCTTCCTGTACACATCAATGCTGGTTCCAACCGTCAACAAGATCTTTTCTTTTAGTCTAGAGCCAAGCGATTCAGCTTTTTCTTTCGTTAAGCCAAGATCCCTAACCAAGTCGTTAAGCTCGATTTGAGTAAACAGTTTAGACTTTACATTTTCTGTAAAAGATTGGAATTCTTTATCAGCTTGTTCATCTAACTCCAATTGCACGTCAGAAAATACTTCCGTTGGAATATAATTTTTTTTTTTTTTAATTTATTTATTGATATTTACAACTGTATAATAAAAATACATCTAGTAAATGTGCTAAGCGATACATAATGACATGTGAAAATGACAAGTAGAGAAACTACCCACTGGTGGTACTCAAATCATAAGTTCAACTAAGAAGTCACGGGGCCATCTTCTTTTCAGACGCCTCGGGGGATTATCGGGAATTGAAGAGGAAGCTAGGTTTAAAACCAGAGGGTTTGAGTGGAAATGAAGTTTGTTATGAAAGGATAGATAGCGGGTTCGGGCCAAATCAGCAACAAATGGGACATTAAGGTCGTTATGGATGATTTTATTCTTAACAAAATAAGGAGCATTGAGGATTTTACGAAGGATTTTGGATTGTAGGGATTGGATACGAGAGGAATTCGATGGCTTAGTGGAGCCCCAAAGCTCTACTCCGTAGGTCCAAATAGGTCGTATGATGGTCATGTAGATGAGTCTTTTGTAATAAATTGGGAGCTTATAGTCTCGTATGAGGATTCCAGGTTAATCGTTTGTCAAGATGCAACCCTAAGTATCGGATCTGTTCTACAGGCACAAGTGGGATATTATTAAAGGATACTGAAGGACAGGAAGTCATTGGTTTACGAAGTAAGGTAAAAGTGATTTGATGCGATTTTTGAGAGTTTATTTTAATTCTCCAGTTTTGACACCATTCTTCAAGATCAGTGATATGGGATTGGAGGCTTTGGGATGCAATCATTGGATTGGTGTTGACAGATAATACACATGTATCATCAGCATACGTGGTAAGGATAGTATTAGGATGAGTTGGGATGTCAGCTGTATAAACTGTATAAAGGATTGGGCCAAGGATACTACCTTGAGGAGGAATATAATTTAAATCATCTGGTGGTTCAGGGACCGGTAAATACTACACCGTGCCCTGGCGAACGGAAGGTAAGGGTAGCTTATTATGTTGCAAAAGTAGCATTCATCGGTATGATTTCTTGGTTCTCTCCATCTTATAGAAACAGCAAATTTAAAGGTTTTTTTCTCCTTTTTAAACCATTTTATAGATCTTCGACACATACATAACATACCTAATGCGGGGCCCAAGATTTATCCTGATCACTAAGTTTAGTTCCAAACTATGATAGATAAACCTTTTTGGCAAAATCTGTAATGTTTCTTTGGTGTTTTTTTAATCACAAACTCACCACAAATATAACAAAAACTGTCAGCAGAGTTTTACAGATTAGACATTGTACTGAAAACGTGAAAGTGAGGTTAGGTTGACAGTAAACAAAACATCAGCTGTTATCAGAAAAAAGAATCAACCTTTTTTTGGCCAGCAAATGTGTTTCAGCAGTGCTACCAACTTCATCCACACCAATAGACCTAGTTTTTCAGTTATTTATTTTAAATATTAAAACTGTTCAATTTTTTAAAAATTCTAAAAATATTTACAAAAAACAACAATCTTCCTTTTAAACAAATTCTTTTCTTGTTTCGACCGTGTTCTCAAATTTTTTACCTTGGCAACTTGGACGAAACCAGAATAAATACATGATGAATGGATTAAAAATCTTCTGTTTCTTATTGTTTCCGTTATCTCTTCTATGTTTCGGTATATTTTATTATCAGATCTTTATTTCTATACTTCTGTGGGTATTATGGACTTAGGGTTTTCAATGGGCCTAAGATTTTTTTTAATGGTTCTAAGTTTTGTTATCTAAAATTTATAAATGCTGAATAAATATGAAAATCTATATTGCTACAGCGCAAGTTTGGTCTTGGGTTCAGAACATGGTAGAGACAGCTCTGTTTCTAAGAAAACTGTCGGACATGGAGGTGTTTTCTCCGAAATCACGCTCAACACCCAAATTTTCTCCTAATTATGATTTATAAAGACTGGTTGAGCCCCAGGAGGGTCTGTCATTAAAAAAAATCCATCCGTAACTGTTAGAAGATTAAATATTTTACCTGTCACGGTTTGATTTGAACCCGGAGCCTTCAGAGTAGCAACTCATAACAATACACACTTACCTGCTCCGGTCCCTTAAGTTATAATTAATAAGTAAAATTCAATACAATTACAAGCACAGCGGTTTTAAATAATAATGCATAATAAAAAAAAAAATTATACATTTTTATTTAATTTTCTTTAATTAATATTTTATTAAACTTTGAGCCACGAAAGCTCTCTTCGAGTCAGCATAAAAGAAAAACTTGAAATCTCAGCTTCCTGGTGAAAAGGAATGCTTCATCTGCAGGATTTTAGTTTCTTAAACGTATTATTATTTTAGACTTTAGTTTTATCATTGATTCTAAAATTTCACATTTTTATAAAAAAACTGTACCACTACAACCGTGAATGGGTCTGGGGTTCAGTACATGGTAGAGACTGTACTGTTTCATGGACAACAGTTCTGCAAGGAGATGACGTCCTAGTTCACGTTCAACCGCCAGATTTCCCCCCCCCTTATTTTGGGTACTCTATTTTTATAATATTTTATAGAGACTGGGTGAGCCCCAGGAGGGTCCTAGGTCCTACATGATCCATCTCCGGCTGCAAACAGATTAAATTAAAGTCTTGTCCGCAGCGGGATTTGAGCCAGTATTTGGCAACTCAGTGCTCTACCACTGAGCCACTCCGCTCCCTTCCTTTTTTTTATAATTAAATGTTAAATAGTTTCGAATAATTTCAATTTAGATTTGAGAATAAATGGATTTGTCTACGAAAAAGAAAAGTTATATGTGGCGAATATTTCTGATATCGAATTTTATCAGGAGAGAAAACATATTTTTCTGAATGTTGGAAATGACAATAATGGGAACGGAAAAACATTTATCGGAAAATGGTAGTTTGAAAGGTTTCCAATATTGTTTCTTTCCTGGAGGTAGTACAAATGATCACTTACTATTGGGGTACCCCCTAACGGCGGACCAATTTTTACAAATTGAACAACTGTTTATCTAATTGCACTTAGCGTTTTCTAATAATTATTTGTCCCAGATTTTTTTTTTTAATCAGAAAACAATGAAATGATCGATTTAAAAAAATAAAACAAGTTGGGCGTTGAAACTATTTAAAATCTTTTGTAGAGATCGATCAGTTAGATTATAAATAAGCACTTATATTTTAATAGGCTCACTAAGGGGGGGGGGGGTACAAAACAAGTACTCAACCCAACTTTAATATCTAGAATAATTTCCAGGTACTTCTGAAAAAACGTTAACTACCTAATGCAGTACATTTATATGAACTGTTATGTAATTTGTAAAATGGGTGTTGGTCCGCCGTTAGGGGACGAATAGGGGGTAGTTAGTATAACAAAAAAAAAGCCGGTACCACTGCGACCCGTGAACGAGTCTGGGGGTTCAGTCCGTGGTAGAGACTGTACTGTTTCATGGACAACGGTTCTGCAAGGAGGTGAGTTGTCCTAGGTCACGCTCAACCGCCAGACTTTTCCCCTTTATTTTGGGTTCCCTATTTTTATAATATTTTATAGAGGCTGGGTAAGCCCCAGGAGGGTCCTAGATCCTATATGATCCATCTCCGGCAGCAAACAGACTAAATAAAAGTAACTGCCCGCAGTGGGATTTGAACCAGGATTTCCGTCATGGCAACTCAGTGCTCTACCACTCAGCCACTCCGCTCCCTAGTTAGTATATCAATAAGTTAGTATAATTAGAAAGTTCTATTGTTATATAGTAAAAGAAATCGTTAGAAAGAAGCCTTTCTAGTGGGGAAGCCTTAGGTTGCACTCTAAATGAGTGGTCAAGAAAAAAAGATAAGTCTGCGCCTCAAGTTAAAAAAAATGTTTAAGCTGTTAAATCTTTGAAAGTAATCACTACCCAGAAATCGATACGATTTATAAGAGTTAACACATTGCCGTCCGCTAATATTTTGCTGAAATTTACTAAAAGACCGGTGATTTTATCATTTATCAATATAATTTTTATCATATTGTAACGAGTATTCTTTTGTTTGCTAAATTCGTCCGTCAGGTGTCTCTAGTTGTACCTATCTGATCTCACTTAACTGAGGACCGCCATTCCATACGGATGGGTAGCCTAAGTCGGTTATATGGCCAAGTAATTGCCAAATTTAATTGTTTTACCTTATCGTATCTTTGCGGCTCAGCGTTGGTGGTGTTACGGTGGTGTTACGATATATATTATGGTTATGTCGTTGGTGTTGGCATTATGTTACCGTTGATGTATAATATCAGAATACAACATTTTTATTTGGACAATAGTTTCTTTAAATCAATTTGGACCTTGGACCGAAAACCCCGCAACCTGGTCACAAATATTATGGCGCTCGAATACAGGGACTACAAAAGAAAAATCTACAGATAAGTTATTAGTTGAAGATTTAATTATTATATTAACATTTTTTGAAATAGTGAAGTTAACTGACAATAGTTTTATAATAATAGTAACAGAATAATTTTTCCAAACAATACTTTAATATTTTTTTCTAATGTTTAAATATAATTTTCGTATTAATTGAAGGTACTAAATTTCTGTTGATTGAAGCAAAAGGTTTGTCTTTGACACAATTTAGGAAATGTAAAGATAGTTATTTTCAATTTATAATTTTGTATCAACAACAAAAATCAAGAATTTTTACTTAAGGTCGTAGAACGACTTAGTTTTGTTTAACACATGTTTTGTACTAATATATTATTTTATTTTGTATTTTTACCGTAAGTTTAAATAGTTGAATTGAACACATGATAGATTAGCAAGTAAGCATTAAGTTCACTTAGAGACAACAGCTGTTGTTTGTTTCTACTTAGCATTATCTTGTGTTCCTTTTAAAAGGAAAATATTTGTTTATCTATGGCTGACATATGAAAAAATTATATATTAAGTTTGTAAAGGACGCTTACCGACTTAATTTAATTTGTTAGTTTTAATATAATTTTATTAATTTAATTTTCAGTATTTTACGACTTTTAAAGGTTCTGTTGGTATTTTTTTTTTTCAACATTTAATTTCTTTGGCATTTTTTTTTAATTTTGGGTAACGTCTTGATTTATTGTCACGATGGGTGATCCAGTCGTTCTAGTGTCAGAGAGGGAGGATATTTTTGCCGCAGTTCAATCCATTTTCACAAAATCCAAATCTTTAAGTACCGATTCAGCATCCGCTTTTAAACCCGCTTATGACCGCTTACTCAAAAATGAAATCCGATTTGAAGAAATTCAATCAAAAATTCGGATATTTAATGCAAGTTTAAAGAACAAAAGTGAAAAACTCGAGACAACAGCAGTACAAAATTCATTTAACGATTTAGTCGATATTACTAAAGCGAATTATTACAAAGTGGTACAATCTACCTGCCCTCCTGAGAATAAACCTGTGGTTGTCCATTCTCATTCTATTCCTCAGGAGCTACCGAAAATTGACTTACCGATATTCACAGGGAAATTAGAGGACTGGAATGGATTCTATTCCCTATTTGATTCTATGGTTCATAGGGAAGAATCTCTATCGACCATTAGGAAATTTTATTATCTACGAAGTAGCTTACGCGATGAAGCTCTGTCGCTTATCTCGGGCTTCGCCTTAGACGAAGCTAATTATTCGCTCGCTTACGACGCATTGGTCTCTCGCTACCAAAATAAAAGGCGACTAGCCAGATTTTATATCAAGAAGGTGATGGATTTTACACCTTTAAACAATTCTTCAGCGTCTAATTTGCAGAGATTTTTATCTGAGCATGAAAATAATTTTTCTGCGTTATCGGCTTTAGGCCTTGAAGACATGGGGGATTTCATTAAACTTCATTTAGCTCTTAATAATTTAGATCCAGGGACTAGAAAAGCATTCGAAGAACGAATAAAATCAGCAGATATTCCCTCTTATAAGGATTTGATTAATTTCGTCACCGAACGAACTCGAGTATATGAGATGATGGCTCAAGAAGGCCGATCAGAAAAGCCTATTATAGAAAAATCCCGCTCTGCGAATTCCACTAGACGATATAACAAATCCAATTCCGGAAAAGAACAAATATCTCCGGGAATTTTTACTGTTTCGCCATTGGAAAAACAAACCGATTTTGCTGCTAACACAACGAATCACGATCCTCAATTCGACCAGTTCGAAATTCAGGCAGTTGGCTCTAAGAAACTGGTATTCTCTCCGACTGATGTACAATCAAGAAATAGTACCGAACCGATTCTCTACGAGAAAACGTGTCTAAAAGGCTCAAAACCGGCTCTACCAGCTAAGAAACTAATTTGCTGGAATTGTGGTGGACCGCATGTTTATTCCAGGTGTCCGCTACCACGAAAGCTGTTTTGCTACCGTTGTGGTAACCCAGGAGTTTCCATTCACGCATGTCCTAAATGTACTCCGGGAAATGTGCAAGGGAATCGGAAGTGAGGGTCATTCCTATTCCCATGGTTTCAGCTGACCCACCAAGTACCGATTTACCTATTACCGTGCCTTATCGTTTACCTTTTTGTACCGCTAAATCTGATATCGTTTCTCCTTGTGTCGTATCGAATTCTCCCGAAAGTTCTACCGTATCTTGTTATCGTTTACCGTTTCCTAAACAGCACTATATTGATTTCCGAATAGAGAAACCTGACAAAGGAAGCATGTCCTACTTGGCCCTGTTTGACCCTGGTTCCACTACCTCATTTGTTGGACCAGAAGGGGTTCAAATTCTCCTTAAATTGGGATATGAAGTTGAGAAAATTCCCGAATTTAATATTTGTGTCGCTAATGGAAGCTCTTGTGTCGTTGATGAAAGATTCTCCATTTCAATTACCGTTGGGTACCGGTCATATGACACGAAGCTTTACGTTTTAACCAAGCTTCCATTTATGTTTCTTTTAGGGTTAGATTTTATCGTTAACACAAATATGAGTACTAATCATCGTGAAGCGACATGGTGGTTTCAAGATGACCCCGACCATAAGTTCTCGTTTCGTCAAGATGTTCAATTAGTAGAAGAGGAAACATCAAAAATATGCGGCATTAGTTCACTTGATCCCTCAGAAAGGGTGGATCTGGATAGAATAGTCAGTGAAGGTTTGCGAATTCTCCAAGATTCTCCAGGATTAACGACGCGCATTAGCCACAAGGTAGATGTTCAGGATGCCCAACCTATCAAGCAGCGCTCCTACCATTACTCACCCAAAGTACTTGAGGCAATGCACCAGGAGTTAGATCGAATGTTGGATGAAGACTTAGTGGAACCTTGCCAATCTCCATGGTCTTCCCCGGTAGTCATGGTTCGTAAGGGATCAGGTTATCGTTTCTGTATAGACTTTCGTAAGGTTAATGAAGTCACTTGTAAAGATTCCTATCCTATGCCTAATATGACATCTCTCTTAGACGGACTTCGACAGGCTAGATATCTCTCCAAGTTTGACCTCAAGCAAGCATTTTTGCAAGTGCCCCTTGCCGACGAAACTAGTAAAGACATTACTGCGTTTACAGTTCCTGGCAGAGGACTATTCAGGTTTAAAGTTATGCCCTTTGGGCTGACGAATTCACCTGCTACCTTTCAGAGGTTAGCCGATGCAATATTTGGACCCGAACTTTACCCTTACGTAGTCGTTTTTCTGGATGATATTTTGGTTTGCACACCAACTTTCAAACTGCATTTGGATATGCTAATGGAAGTGTTCAGTCGACTTAAAGCCTCAGGTCTGCGTATCAACCCGGAAAAATGTGAATTTGGTTGTAATGAAGTTAGGTACTTGGGCTATCTGGTTAATAATGATGGCTTGAGTGTAGATCCAGATAAGGTTGGTTCCGTTACTTCGATTCCTCCTCCCACCAACGCTGGGCAGCTCAGAAGATTCCTTGGAATGGCAGGATGGTATCGCCGTTTTATTAAAGACTTCTCTACAGTTGTCTCTCCGCTAACAGCTTTGCTTAAGCGTAACGCTAAATGGATCTGGTCAGAAGAGCAGGACGCCTCTTTCAATGCTCTCAAGTCAGCACTGACTGAAGCACCAATATTAGCTAGGCCAGACTTTAAACAGCCTTTTCAATTACAGACTGACGCCAGTGATACAGGTCTTGGAGCGGTCTTGACTCAAATACAAGACGGCGAAGAAAGAGTCATCGCTTTTTGTTCTCGTACCTTAAGTTCAGCTGA
This sequence comes from Troilus luridus, assembly GCA_964056705.1. Taxonomy (NCBI): domain Eukaryota; kingdom Metazoa; phylum Arthropoda; class Insecta; order Hemiptera; family Pentatomidae; genus Troilus; species Troilus luridus. Next base: position 3,647,095 of record OZ057412.1, read on the forward strand.
AAGGAATTATACCGTAACCGAAAAGGAATGCCTCGCAGTTCTGTTTGGTATCGAGAAGAATAGGCATTACTTGGAAGGTTATCCATTCACTGTAATAACTGACCACGCCAGTCTGAAGTGGTTACTGAACTTGAAAAACCCTTCAGGTCGTTTGGCTAGATGGGCTCTTCGCTTGCAGCCTTACAACTACAAGGTGGAATATCGAAAGGGGAAACTCAACACAGTGGCCGATGCCCTATCACGAATTGCTGCAATCACAGTATTGTCTACCAGTTCCGATCCTAATTCTTCTACCGATTCAGTTTCGACTTCAGGAACTTTCATAGCGACCGACGATTGGTATAATCAGAAATTTTATCGAGTCCAGAAGTTCCCAGAACTCCACCCTGGATGGTCGATAAAAGATGGACAGCTATTATACCATCGAAAGAATCCTTTGAAGGGAGAGCTAGAAGACCCCAGTGAGGAATGGAAAGTTGTCGTTCCTAGACATTTAAGGGGAGCAATAATATATGAAAATCATGATCTACCGCAGTCAGGCCACCTGGGGATAGATAAAACTGTTTCTAGGGTTAGTAGACTATATTATTGGCCTGGATTATACCGAGATATAAGCCAATATGTGAGGCAGTGTGAGTTATGCCAGAAGGTCAAACCCAATAACACACCACCTCGTGGGTTAATGTTCCCTCGCTATAACAAGCAGCCGTGGGAAATGGTGTCAGTTGACATTATGGGTCCTTATCCTAGGAGTTCTAGAGGCAATGTATATCTACTAGTGTTTGTAGATTTATTTAGTAGATGGGTGGAATTATGTCCCATCAGAAAAGCTACCTCTTCGGTTATTGTAAATAAATTAAAATCCCGCATAATATACAGATATGGCGCACCGCATAAAGTAATTTCCGACAATGCGAAGAACTTCGTTAGTAATCTTGTAACTGAAGTGGCTAAGGAGTTTGGAATCAAGAGAGAAACTACTCCTCTTTACCATTCACAGGCAAATCCGACAGAACGAGCGAATCGGAATATCAAGCAACTTATCGTAGCGTACCTAGGGAAGAAACACCAACGCTGGGACGAAAAACTAGGAGAGATCCAGTTTGCCTTAAATTCCGCCGTTCAAGATTCGACCAAGTTCAGTCCTGCCTTCTTAAATTTTGGTAGAGAACTGAGGCCTCTACATCAAGCTAAAGACGATGATATCCTAGTGGCTGGCACAGACGAACATGCTGCTTGGGCCGCTAAAGTGGGCAGACTGCCTGAAGTTCATCATATAGCCGAGGAAAACTCTCTGAAGGCAAGTCTAAATCAGAGCAGTCGTTATAACTTGAGACGCCGGAAAGATCGTTTCCAACCGGGGGACCAAGTCTTAAAGATGAGGTTTCAGCTATCGTCGGCAGCGGATAAACTCGCTGCTAAACTGAACCCCAAATATGAAGGCCCTTTTACGGTTGTTTCCGTTACGGGTGGTGGATCCTGTAAACTGAGAGATGAAGATGGAAAGATAATAGGCTTATGGCATCCCTCAAAACTTAAATTATTTTATCCAACCCGACGGACTTAATCGCTGGAGGGGAGTGTGTAACGAGTATTCTTTTGTTTGCTAAATTCGTCCGTCAGGTGTCTCTAGTTGTACCTATCTGATCTCACTTAACTGAGGACCGCCATTCCATACGGATGGGTAGCCTAAGTCGGTTATATGGCCAAGTAATTGCCAAATTTAATTGTTTTACCTTATCGTATCTTTGCGGCTCAGCGTTGGTGGTGTTACGGTGGTGTTACGATATATATTATGGTTATGTCGTTGGTGTTGGCATTATGTTACCGTTGATGTATAATATCAGAATACAACATTTTTATTTGGACAATAGTTTCTTTAAATCAATTTGGACCTTGGACCGAAAACCCCGCAACCTGGTCACAATATATATTATAATATCTCACCTCCTTGCAGAACCGTTGTCCATGAAACAGTACAGTTTCCACAGTGCACTGAACCCCAGACCCGTAGTGTCACAGGCTTTTTTCATTATTATAATATCAATTTACTACGTGATCGAAGCTTACCAAGCATGAGATTTCTCGTTACCGGTCTCCAACAAATGTTTAATGAAAACGAGAAATCATTCCCGGGCGTCAATGTGTTAGGATAAAACTGCAATTCAGTAGAGTGTAAAAATGAAAGGATTAGGAATTACAAACGCGAAATAAATTTCAAACTGAAACAAGCAGTCAAAAAGTGCGTATCGTATTACAAAATTTATTTTTGAATTTTATTTGCCAAGTTCAAGCAAGTCTTAGGTTGAAAAAAGAATATTTCTGGTCACAAGTGTTACTTTTGTCAAGATGTATTAACGTAACCTGTAGTAATACAATCCAGGAAGGGTTTTGGGTTCAATAACGGGTAGCGACTGTAGTGTTTCTACGAGAAAGATTGTACAGCAAGGTGATCTGTCCACGGCCAGGTTTTCCCCGTATTAAGGGTATCCACATTCTAGAGGCTGGGTGAGCCCCAGATAAATTAGGATAGGGATTTTTAACGAGTACCTGACATCGTACAGACTCGGGACCCCCGTTTAACGTCCCTTCCGAAAGACGGCGTAACTAAGGAATTTTTACTCCCTTAAAAAAATCCTAGGGTTACCTGCCGGGCTACGAACCCGCGATCTTGGGCTTAGTATTTCAGGAGATTAGTTGTTAGTTTGCTCAACACACAATATTATTTAAAAAAATTATAACCGTCCATTAAAACTGTAGCCTCTCATATGTCTTTAATTACAACAGCTGTTACATCAATTAGGCTGTGCTGCTATCAGGTGATGTACAAAATTAAGAAAAGCGTTCGTGTATTAGCGAAGCAGTTTTCTTTATGTTATATCTACAGCCCCGGTGAATAAGTGGTTAAGTCTAATTTTCTCCAAAATGAGAACTTAAGTATCGAGTTATTTTCAAAGTGAATAAGGGGCTAAGTGAGGCATTGGCTTAAAAAGGAGTTATTGCTTATATTACAACTCCATTTAAAGCCAAAAACAACGAGAGAGATACGGTTATCTAAAGGCTGTTAACTCTCTCTGGACAAAATCCGACTTGACCACTTATATATATATATATATTCCAGTCATGGTCACTGGAGAAGAGAAACGACCAGACACAACAAACAATTAACTTATCGAAACTTCTATAGATAGGGAGGAATTTGAAACTACTATAATTGATAGCGCCTAGACACAGTTATTTTGTCCAGTATCTAATCACTATGATAACCAACAGGTAGGAATAGTGCCAAGGTAAATATTGTTATACTATATAATATAGTGGGAGAGGAGTGGCTCAGTGGTAGATCACTGAGTTCTCATGCCGTAAACCCTGGTTCGAATCTCCTGGGGGAGGGGCTGGCTCACCCAGCCTCTATAAAATGTTATAAAAATTTACCCAAAATAAGGGGGGGGGGGATCTTGCGGTTGTGCGTGATCTAGTACGTCACCTCCTTGCAGAACGGTTGTCCATGAAACAGTATAGTCTCTATCATGTACTTAACCCCAGACCCGTTCACGGGTTGCAGTGGTAAAGGTTTATATAAGATAATTACGAAAGGTGGGCTTATCTTATTTTGTGTTATTTATTATGCCTCATTCTTTATTATTTTAATTTTAATTCTTGCATATTAATTAATTTTAGCTCTTATATAAAAAAAAATTATGTGGGTAAAAAAATTTAAAAATCAAAAATGCTTACAAGAAACCTCAATATTATTTTTTTGAAATACGATTGAGCTACTTCTATTTCAACTGTTGTTTTCTTTTGAAATCATCCTCATTTTTCCTAATATGTCTTTTTCTTCTACCCCTAGTGCCTTTCAGCGAGGGGGGGCATTTATCCAGGCTTGCCAATGCTCCCGATTAAAGGCGAGATTTTTCATTCTATCCAACGTTTTGCCCCCGGATTTCCCTGTTCGTTCCCTGGACCAATGGGGTTGAGTCAAGGGAGAAGGTGGGCTCCTTAACTCAGTTAACACGAACGAACCTGTAACACCCGACTCCGTTTTGAAAATGATCTATTGCCGATGCACGACTGGGTGTGGGGTGAGCTGCGGTTGTCGCAAAGCAAGCAATTATCCCTTTTTTACCGATGTTACTCAAATAACTTTCAACTTAACTCGTACAAATTAAACACTTCTCAGCCATAGTCACATACACACTGGAAATGAATAATCTTATAGGCTCCAACGACACACACAAAACTACGCACACCAACACCCCTCTTAATGCCCGCATTTCAAAATATTTTTCAAAATAATTTTATATTAACACAAGCGCCAAGTTTGGTCTTTTTTTCCTCTAAATATGTAAAAATACGGTTGGGCAGTCTTGTGGTTCATTCTTAAAAAGATACCATACAATGATATTGTTACGATCAGAGGGACAGAGGGGCCGGCTGAAGGGATTAAGATAAGCCGGAAGGGATCAAAGCGTAGTCTACTCACATCGGGATTTGCCTGGAATGTTCTAGGTGTCATATTTGGAGAGTCTTACGGTCGGTGGACTTTAGTTAGCGAACTGTAAGTGTTAATTTGTAATTGTAAACTATAGTGTAATATTATTGTATTTGTACAAATTTATATATAAATAGTTTAGTTATTTAGTATCAGCAATATCTTATTATCTTAGAAATTAGATAACATTTAGTAGAATATTGTTATTGTAAATTGATATTAGTTTAATAATTTAATTGTTTTAAATAATCTCATTGTATTCTTTTTAATTTGTTAATAAATATTAGATTCTTGAATTAAGTAATAGTTTAGTCCATTTTACACCCAGTAGCCCGTAACAATATTCTTCTGTTTCTCATAACACCCGATATTTTCGGATTATGAGTGTACAGCTTACTGTTATGTCGTCGTCTGTATTCGCCGTGGTCTTTAATTGGGCCAAGAATTTCCTTTAAGATCTTCTTATATATCTTTTTTTTTTTAATAATTTAATATTATAATGATATAAATATTCATATAAATATAAAGAGCATATACGAAAGGAGAAGAATAAGAATATAGATAAGGAGGTAACAAGGCTCGATTGGTCTGAATAATCCATTGATGTCGTGCCTTGAGGTCGATACCTTCCCTCTCATAGTTCTTTCATAATTCAACTGCGGGATCTCCTCATAGGGATTTCCCCGTCATAAAAGGTAATGAATGCCCTGTAGAGGAAGTATTTCTGTAACATCTGTGATATATATTAAATATATTTTTATATTATAATCAGTTATAATAGCCATCATGAATCATAATTCCGACTTATTATAGAAGGTTATAACCTAAAAATATTCAGGAAGCATATATATATATATATATATCCTAGACCTAGATAGGATCTGTGCCTGGGCAAAGCTGAACAAACTGGAATTAAACGCAATGAAAACTCAGGCCATTGTTTTAGGTTCCAATTCCCTCCTTACATCCATCCACACCCTTCAAACATTACTCCTAAACGATCATCCCATCACGATCACCTCCTCTGTGAAAAACCTAGGCATCACCATCGACCGAAATCTTTCTTGGAAATCCCACATCGCCCAGATATCCCGACGGACAATTAGTTCCCTGAAGTTGTTCCATCGTTCTCGTCATCTTACACAATCTTCCCGTAAGCTTCTCGCATCTTCTCTCATTTTCCCCCACTTTGACTGTTGTAGCGTGGTATATGGAGGCCTCTCTGAAATGCTTGAAGACAGACTAAGGGGAATAATGAACTGCTCTCTAAGATTTGTGCTTGGTACTCCGAAGCGATCGCGTGTCTCCCACCTCTATGATGAGTTAAAGTTGCTCTTCCCTCCCTTCCGAAGACAATATTTCCTCTGTTCATTCTTATACCAATCCATTCGCTCTCAACACCCTTCATATATCTACAGTCTCCTCCAATTCAAATCCTCAGTTCAACACCATAACCAACAAGATCCCGCCTTTCTGATCTCTATATACGTTCACACAGAACTAAAGCATTCGAACGTTCCTTTCTCGCCCGCTCCACCACAGTGTGGAACTCAATCCCTCCTAATATCCGTCATACTAAAATTGTAAGAGGTAGCGCTAGTGTATTTCAACAAATCTAAAGTTTCACCTTTAATTTCTTAATTTTTAAATGGTTGCAGGAAAAGTGCTTATAACACCCACGTTTAATTACAACACTCTCCTTCGGCTCTTGTGGTAAAATTCACTCGGTTGTAATAAAGTGGAACTTTCCTCACTTGTCAAATAAATAAATATTAATTGACCTAATGAAATCTGTAAAGTACAGGAAAACAAAATTTAGCAATGGCTTTACTGTGTACCAAAAACTGTAAAAATTATCTGAAGACTGCACAGTCGATGTGCAATGATCTTATTTATGTGAATTCACTTACGAATTGGGTGTTTTCCATAGTAAACATGTTTTTTAAAATTCAAAATGAACAATAAAAAAAATTTTTAAAAATCTCTCCTGGGAACCGTGTTCGAAAAAAATCTTCGTCTCTAATGGGTTAACATAAGAAATTAAATCAAGCTACGGGAGAGATATAGATGGCTACTGTTATTCTTCATGGCTCTCAATTGTTTTTTTATCTTACTGACAGCCATTCTGCTAATTGTCAGTTTTTTTATTTGGCAGGTGTGTGGATACAAATATAATGAGGGAAAAAACGGTTTGTTTTGAAGGATACAAAATTTATATTTCATTTAAAGGAAGCGGAGTGGCTCAGTGGTAGAGCACTGAGTTGCCATGCCGGAACTCCTGGTTCAATTCCCGCTGCAGGCCATGACTTTTATTTAGTCTATTTGCAGCCGTAGATGGATCATATAGTATCTAGGACCCTCCTGGGGCTCACCTAGCCTCAATAAAATATTATAAAAATAGGGTACCCAAAATAAGGGGGACATCTGGCGGTTGAGCGTGGCCTAGGACAAGTCACGTCCCTGCACAACCGTTGTCCATGAAACAGTACAATCTCTACCATGTACTGAACCCCAGACCCTTCATGGTTTTTTTTTTAATAATCCTAAATCTTATTTTTCTGGCGTCTCTGTACCGAAAAAACAGACCTAAATTTGAAATATTGGAATTAAAGCTTCTTTTTATCTTTTTTTAAAAAATAATTATTATGAACGAAAAATCTTGTCATTTTTTTTTTAGTATTGATATATTTTAAATCTTCTCCAGCTGTCTTGATGATGACAAAATTTGCGAGATATAAAATTTTATTTGTGAAACTCTAATCTACTTCGTGATAAGTGCTTTAATATTCATCTACACCTGTACTAACCAAAGCAACCCGTGAACAGGTCTGAGGTTAAGTACATGGTAGAGACTGTACTGTTTCATGGACAACGGGGGTGCAGGGAAGTGATTTGCTGTATTCATCTATCTACCATATATTTATCTGCTCCCATTTGTTCGCCCTGAATTGAGCAGTATCAACAATACCTCAACTCTTGAAGTAATTTACTAAAATTTTTTAATATTATAATTTATTTTGTATTAATTGTTATAATTTTTAAATATGTTTCGAGCATATATATTATAAATTATCTGTATGAAAGAAATTAATGTATATATAATTATTGTATAATCCAACATAGCTAGGGAGATAATTGAGAGGGCAAGAGGTAAAGGTGAAAGGTCAGGGCTGATCTTTCCACCGACCAGGCGACATGGCTCATGGTTCTGGGCTCTGTGTAGGCCGTGTCTTTTTACCACGTGTATACTACTTGCACGCGTAGTAAGACATATTATGTCATGTTTTGTATGTCTAATGTATTTTATTGTGTAGATATTATAAAAATCAAAACAAAATATTTCTTTATATACGAATTTATTTTCGTATTCCTAAAAAAAAGTTGTATGGTTTTATGAAACCATGATGCAAGTTAAACCTATTTCGGTTTGTATGCATTTAACTAAACATTTTTGTAAAATTATTCGATTTAGGGTATTAAAATTGCGTTCTTAATCTTAACATAATTATGGAAAAACAATTTTTTTAATATATATTTATTGAAATTTACAACTGTTTAAAGAATACATCCAGTAAATATTATGATTGAATAAATTTACATGAAAAGACATGTAGAGAAACTACCCAGTGGTAGTACTCAAATAAAAAGTTTAGCTTAGAAGGTCACGAGGCCATCTTCTTTTCAGACGCCTCGGAGGATTATCAGGAATTGAAGAGGTTGCGAGGTTTGAAACTAGTGGGTTTGGGTGGAAATGAAGTTTGTCATGAAAATATTGATATAGGATTCGGGCCAAATCAGCAATAAACGGGACGTTTAGGTCATTGTGGATTACTTTGTTCGTAACAAAGTAAGGAGCGTTGAGGATTTTCCGAAGGATTTTGGATTGTAAAGATTGGATGCGGGAGGAATTCGATGGCTTAGTGGAGCCCCAAAGCTCTATTCCGTAAGTCCAGATGGGTCTAATGATTGTCGTGAAAATGAGTCTCTTGTAATGGATTGGGAGCTTAGAGCGTTTATCCAGTAAATGTTGAAGTAGCCTGAAACGGCGAGCTGTTTCTTGTCGTTTCAGTCTAGTATGAGGATTCCAAGTTAAGCGTTTGTCAAGGTGTAGTCCTAAGTACCGGATCTGTTCTACAGGACTAAGAGGGATGTTATTAAACGATACAGGGGGGCAGGAAGTCGCTGGTTTACGACGGAGGGATGGAAAATTGAGAATGATAATGGGAAATCGATAGTAGACAAAATATTCAATTATAAAATTTAATTTCAATTTGCGTATTAGAGTACGGAATACATAATTAATACAATCATTTAGATGATTTCTGACATTTCCCTTATATGATTTCTGACATCTGCGGCATCTTTCCGCATTTAGTCACTTTCGATGCAGAATTTTTTCTGTAACAATATTTTCGGATATAGGTTCGCCACTTTGAACGATAAACGTATTAAATCCAACACTCGACGCTGGACCCCTACTAGTACCCGACATGGCATCTTTCGGCACTCTACTAATTTTTTCCGGCGGTTCTGAGTGTAGTTCAGCTTATGAATATGACTGAAGGTCTAAATAAATTTAAATATATTGAATGAACCGGATAAAAATAAAAATACTTCATCAAATATTCATATGAAATAAGTAATAAGAGAAGGTAATGAATGACATTCGATAGATGAACCCAAAATTTTGGGGGGATAGAATAGAGTTTCACGTATTAACCTTTAACGGTCGTTTGTATCATCCCTGCGCAAGGATGACACGCAAAATCGTGAAGCGTTCCACATTTTATTAAGGGAGAGGAGTGGCTCAGTGGTAGAGTACTGAGTTACCTTGCCGGAAATCCTGGTTCAATTCCCGCTGCAGGCCATGATTTTTATTTAGTCTGTTTGCAGCGGATCTAGGATCTAGGACCCTCCTGGGGCCCACCCAGCCTCTATAAAATATTATAAAAATAGGGTACCCAAAATAAGGGAGAAAAATCTGGCGGCTGAGCGTGACCTAGGACAAGTCACCTCCTTGGAGTACCGTTGTCCATGAAACAGTACAGTCTCTACCATTTACTGAACCCCAGACCCTTCATGGGTTGTAGTGGTACAGGGTTTTTTTTTTTAATGTATTTCGACAGAGAACTTTACTTTTTAAAAAGATTTATTTGAAAGAACACAACATAACAATAATTAATCGGACATAGTGACAGACTGCGACTTAGAATAGACTGACTGTTGTTATTTTGAGGGCTCTATATATACTAGCCTAAAGAAAAACAATTCAATAATAATAAGAACAGAGTACAATGTGATAAGGCTATAATTCTAAGCTTCTAATCCTTACCATAACCATAACCGGCGTAAAATTAGTTCATCGTCAGATCTTTTCGCACTATTGTGGGTTTTTCTTTCGTTGACCGGTTTATTTAACTCACTAGCTGCATCGTTATCCATCACGATAAAGTAAATAAAAACATTTACATTAATACACAGATCAAGACACACAAATTCCGCGGACCACACAAATAAGTGAGAATATAAATGAAATGCTGAACGGTGAGCAGACTGGGCGCCGCCATATTGGCCTTGGCTGCTCTGGCCTTACCGCTACTCAAGCTGTGCGACATGCAATAGAGAAACAAAAATTTTTGGGACGATTGAAAAAAGTTTCACTTTAATAATTTATACTTAATAAATAAATATATTCATGGAATAAACACCCTTACATCTTTTGAGCATATTCTCGGCAAATTCACTTCATGCAAAACCTTTATTGCACTGAATCCAACATTCCTGATCTCTTGAAGTGGTACAGATTTTCGTTTAACATCAAGCCAATAATTCTTGGCTTGCACTAAAAATAAAATTGTTGTTAAAAAAGAACAAAATTAGAATAATACAATAATAAAATGTGTTATAATTATAATAATTAACTGCTCATAATAAAATTGAGGTAAAAAGCTCAAATTATTTAAAATGCAAAAAAATTTTTTAAAAACATTTAACATTGTTTAAAAAAAAATGTAATTTCATTGGTAATAAATTTCTTAATAGATTTTAAATATGTTAGTATTATTATATTTCCATATCTTCAATTCAGTTTAAGTTTATGTGTTATATTTTTACCTTTAAAATTTGCTATATCTGAAAATTAAAAATATTAATAAAAATAATATAATTTATAATAAAAATATTAATAATATATCTAAATAATAATAACAATATGAGTTATATAAATTCGAAATATAATATAATATATATAATAAATATAGATGCATTAGCTCACATATGTGTTAAGTGCAAATTTTTCAAAATTGGGTTTGTTATATAAATAATATTGTAAAGATGTGATGAGGAAGTCATAGATCATCTGTTGATATAAAACTAATTGAGAAGGTGTAAAGGTTACAAAAATATATTGTGTGCTTAAACTTGAACTGTATTTCTTGTGTTATAGTTATAGGTATATTTAAAATACAGTAATAGTCCAAGAGCTAGCTACATAAAACAGGGTCGATAAGGTGCGTGCAGTTTTAGTCTATAAACTGGGGGGCCCAACTTAGTACGTCACCAAACGCCACTTCTTAAGGTCAGCACAGGTCGGATATGAAAATGCCAGCCGGTTTTCCCGGACGAAAAAATTGAGTGAAAAACCTCATAACGTGCGCGCGTGAAACTTCTTGTAACGTGATGTTCGATCCTCAAATAAGAGCGGTGTAATAGTGTAAGAAGTTTTGCAGGCCGGAAAACCCTCGTAAGAAGTGATCGAAAGTGCCGGAAAACTCAGCTGAAAAACCTCATAACGTGCGCGCGTGGAACCTTTTGTAAAGTCAAGTTCGAACCTCAAATAAGAGCGGTGTAATAGTGTAAGAAGTTTTGCAGGCCGGAAAACCCTCGTAAGAAGTGATCGAAAGTGCCGGAAAACCCAGCTGAAAAACCTCATAGCGTGCGCGCGTAAAAATTTTTTTATTTGATTTTTGGGTTCTCAACTAAGAACGCTGTAATAGTGTAAGAAGTTTTGCAGGCCGGAAAACCTTCGAAAAAAATTAAAGAAAATCGGCGTATATTAGAAATGAAAATTTTTCGCATTCGGCTTAATGGAAAATTAGTTTTGATGATTCCATTCAAAATATCTCTTCGTGCTATCCAAAATTAAAAAAAAAATCGTCAGGATACGATGGAAACTCGCTAAAATATAATAATTTTTTTTAGTTGAGAACCCAAAAATCAAATAAAAAAATTTTTACGCGCGCACGCTATGAGGTTTTTCAGCTGGGTTTTCCGGCACTTTCGATCACTTCTTACGAGGGTTTTCCGGCCTGCAAAACTTCTTACACTATTACACCGCTCTTATTTGAGGTTCGAACTTGACTTTACAAAAGGTTCCACGCGCGCACGTTATGAGGTTTTTCAGCTGAGTTTTCCGGCACTTTCGATCACTTCTTACGAGGGTTTTCCGGCCTGCAAAACTTCTTACACTATTACACCGCTCTTATTTGAGGATCGAACATCACGTTACAAGAAGTTTCACGCGCGCACGTTATGAGGTTTTTCACTCAATTTTTTCGTCCGGGAAAACCGGCTGGCATTTTCATATCCGACCTGTGCTGACCTTAAGAAGTGGCGTTTGGTGACGTACTAAGTTGGGCCCCCCAGTTTATAGACTAAAACTGCACGCACCTTATCGACCCTGTTTTATGTAGCTAGCTCCCCGTCTATAAATTCAGCATTCTTAATTAATTTAAATATATATTCTATATTTATATATATTTTATGAATAAAGATACATACCAAATGTAATTATTTCAGAGAAGACATATTTTATGATGATTTTATAAACCTGTGATGTAGACTTGAGAAAAGGACAAAACTGACTGAATATTAGAAAGGAAGTGGGCAATTTGTTTTGACCGGATAATAGAGTTATAGAGGAATACTCGATTCTGATTGGCTGTCACTTTTGTACCATCTCTGTTTCAAAAACATTGCTCATTAGTAAGCCGGATACTGCGGATGGTGAAGGTGCTCCGTCAAATTACTTGTTTTAAAATTCCAAATTTGTGAAATAATTTTGAAATGATGTGAGTGCTAAGTGATAAGTTTTATAATAATAGTGTGCGTTAATTATTTTATTCATATTCTAATTTATTTTATTAGTTTGGTGCCAATGAAATAGTTTTTCAGTGAACATTATTCAATAGATTCATTAAAAGGGTTTTGTACAAGTAAAATTAGCGTTTATATTTGTAAAGAATATTATTGATGTCGCTACATATATATATACATATGTTATTGGTTTATTTATTATTAAAATATTCTTCTATATCTTAGTAGATCAGGTGTTTAGAGTACGCACCGGAGATGCAGACGACCCGGGTTCGAATCCCGGTAAGGAAAAATCTTTTTTTCTTCATAACAAAAATATTTAAAAATAATCACCATCAAAATAACAATTAATAAAAGTAAATCATAAATAATATATTGACGTAACTCAACAAGATCCTAATTAAAGTAATGTTAAATGAACATTCTTCCCCGGGTATAGATCGCAAAAATTGCCAGAATTCGGGGATATAGGATCGGTTAAGAGAATGGATTTGTCTGGTTGTGTTACGAGCCAAGTTAGCTCAGTTGGTTAGAGCAATGCGCTAGAGCCGCGGACGACCCGGGTTCAAATCCTGGCCAGTACAAATCTTTTTTCTTCAAAACAAAAATATTTAAAAATGATCACCATCAAAATTACAATTAATAAAAATAAATTATAAATATATATATTAATTAATTTTTCTTTTCTCTTTTTCAGGTATGTTTGACAAATTGATCGCTTTTGATTGATGTCTATTGTAAGTTTCTATAATTGTTTTCATATTTATATAATTGATAATTAAAAAAATATCTGTTTATATGTTTCAATTAACGTCACTTTATGCTGCTATGGCTAATCGGGCGATGTTACAGTGGGAGTTCTAAATTATGCCTGCACAGTTATAATTAGGGTAGAGATCTTTAACGAGTACCTGACATCGTACATGCTCGGGATTGCCATTTTACACCCCTTCCGAAGGACAGCATAATTAAGGATATAGTACTCCATCTGAGGCCACCCAACGGCCTGGAAATTCGCGGTCTCTGGCATGGAAGGTTGTTATGCTAACAAATACTCCAGAAGTGACCCCAAGATATTAATTATAGATAATTATGAGACATTTAATAGCAAATATGGCAGAGAGATTGAGCATTTTATATTGTAACTAGCTACCCGCCATAGCCATGCACAGGTTTTTTTATGTATATATTATAAACATAATTACTCAATTAAATTATATGGTATAAAATATTCTAATAATGGGCATAAAATGTTTAATGTAACTAAAGTATATAAGTTGATTAGGATTAATACTGTACTCATTTAAATTTTAGAAGATAAAATGGGAACAGTAAGCTTTTTTTAAAAGATAGATATAAACTATCTCAGACTTTTTTGTAGATCTATAAAAGAACAATAAACCGCCATTCATTGTTTCGTCATATGATATAAGGATTGGGCTGTATACTCGATGAAACCTACCTGGAGGTTATACCTACACATCAAACAATTGTTTTTATATTCCAAACAATAAAAAAACATCAATAATTAAACCATCCCAAACAAAAATTACAAAGTTTTTTCATACAGAAGATAATAATAGAAATCCGCAAATCAATAATAGCACAAACCATATAGTCACTAAATCACCAAATAATGAAGTTAAACATAATAAAGTAAATTATAGAAGCATAACCTACATCAAAAATCTCTCTGAAAAAATAGGACCAACTTTCAAAAATTATGACATCCCAGAAATAAAATTAGCGTATAAAACAAGAAACCCGATAAAAAACATAATATATAGCCAAAAAGATAAAATACCACTTTTGGACAATAAAAATGTCATATATAACCTGAGTTGCAATAATTGTGATAAAGAATATGTAGGCACTAGTACACACTTAAAAAATAGATTTTATCACCATAAAAATAATTTAAAACCTAATTCAAAAACTAATACCGCATTATCAACACACTGTAAAAATGAATTACACACTTTTAATTTCGATAAGCCAAGGATATTACACAGAGAAAAGAATGTAATTAAAAGACGATTCCTTGAAGCATTATATATCAGCGACAAAATAGATAATGTGGTGAATGATAGGAAAGAGGGAGGAAAAATTAGTAAATCATATGCATCAGTTATTTTGAAGTTAAAGACAAAATAACAAATGGGATGTTCTACTTTAAAAACACAGAGAGATAAGCTAGCACTATAACCTCCCAACAGTTACCTAGATATCCCAATTTCAGTCCTATCTGACTTATTTAAATTAAGAACGTATAAAAATATATTAAAAATAAAATAATAAACTTAATAAATTTTACGTATAGATTTTTGATTTGTAATTTAATTATGGTAGATTTAAATGAGAAAGATTTTAGTATGTAAATATAAATAAAATATAGTATAAATAGAGACCAAAGTTTAAACTATTAACAAAAGGACCAGGGAGGACAATGGACCTCCAAGAAAAATTTTAGCAAATGACAATGAATAATAAAAAAAGGTATCTATACTTCCTTCTATTTATGGACGATTTTAAGAAATGTATATTTGTTGTATTGTTATGATTGTATGTAATTAATAATTTACAGAGAAAAGATGACTTATAACTCTTCTTGGATGTTAAAGAAGTTCTTGATGGATTGTAAATGACATAAAGTCGAAACGTATCCATATAATAAAGTTATATGGCAAAAATGACTGGAAATAGGTTTCATTGAGTGAATGAATTATTAGATAATGCAATTCAGTTTACATCCTTTCAAAATTCCAAACAATTTACACAAAACCCTGACGAAACATATACCAAAACCATTCTCGTGAATCGCTCTATCTATTGGTGAAAACCGCACGTAAATCCTCGCAGTAGTCATTGAGTTTACCATGAACAGACGCGGCCGAGGACTTTGTTTTATAATATGTACAGATTTTCTTCAATTTTGGACTCAGTGTTTAGAGTGGTGAGTTGCAAGGCTGAAGGTTCAAATGCACCTGTAGCAATTATATAAATTATTTAATCTGACCCTGTGAGATCTGCATCTCATTCTGTTATCCTTTAATCTTCTATTTAAAATACCGGTGTATTATTTGTAAACTGTAGGTATATGTTATATTAATAAATATTAGTCATAAAACATGAACATAACAGTTATTTCTTAAGAATGTTTTATGTTACATTCCAAGATAAATAAATTGGCTAGGTCATAACCTCAACATTCATCCATGGTGTTGTCTATTCCATAACGGTAGCTTGGCATGTTCCAAACTTTAAAGTTCAGTATTCGCTTAAATCCTGTGTTATCCCGATTCCTGTTTGATTGATCCTGTATATTCCTGGTATTTATGAAAAATTTACTTGTTCCTCCTTCTCTCTATTTTAAGGAGTTTATCTAAACTGACAAAGCACATAGCCTCGCCCCGGTACAATATCACTGGTTTTACCACTGTATTGTAGTGCCTGATTTTGGCCTTTTTGGAGAGGCCAGTTCAGCATTAATGATCCATTTTTTTTTACTCTCTACTCTATGAGAGTAAAAAAAAAATAAATATTTTAAAACATAAATAAATAAGTATATTCATTTATTTTTCATGTACCACTACAACACGTGAAGGGCTGGGGTTCAGTATGTTGTAGAGACAGTACTGTTTCATGGGCCACGCTTGTGCAGGGAGGTGATTTGTCCTAGATCACGCTCAATTGCCAGATTCGTTTTCCCTTGTTTGGGTTTTAAGAGGCTGGGTGAGCCCCAGGAGGGTCCTGGATCCTATACGATCCATCTGCGGCTGCAAACAGACTAAATAAAAGCCTTGCCCGCAGCGGGATTTGAACCAGGATTTCCGGCATGGCAACTCTGTGCTCTACCACTGAACCACTTCGCTCCTAAGTATAATAAATACATAAACGTAAAACCCCGATATTTCGCGTTTCAGTTTTTCTCACCAAGATATATTTCGTGGCAAGCCGATACATCTCGCTGCGGAATACGTATATTATACATGTTACGCAATCGATTTAATTAATTGATCCTTACAGTGACATTTGGATCCAACTCGCTTTAACTTTCCTCAGCTTCGGTTGGATAACTCCTAACTCGACTGGTTTACCCTTCCCTGTTTCACTCGGTAATCTTTCCGTTCACTGCTGTTTTGCCAAACTTGGATTTCTGCCTTCGATGCAGTCTGACCGCAGTTAAAACCCGATCTATGTAGGATCAAGTCGCTCTTGTAGGATATAATACTCCCGATGGATTCATCTACTTCATGTAATGGGTAAGGTCTTGTTTAATTCATATGTGTATATATATATATATATATATATATATATATATATATATATATATATATATATATACACAATATTTTAATATATGCATATATATGGGGAGCGATCCCTCTTAGGGGATGAATTTTCAAAAACCCTTTCATAGTGCGCGTTGGCCCAAATTTCAAGTCTGTAGCTTATGTCGTTTTGGCTTTACGATGGTCTTTAAGTCAGCACAAACTCTTTTATATATATAGATGGAGATAAATAAATAACATCAAGTAAAAATCTAAACAGCTGGTGCACCTTAAGAACTATCGGCCAAAAATGTTAGGAAATCATCGGATTCGATTAATAATTGTTATTAAAAGTTACATAAAGCATTTAATTTGAATAAAAATATGAAGGCTATTATATGGTTAGATAATCTATAAAAATAAATATTTTAACTTTCAAATTTTTATTCATACCTGATAGAAAGTGAAAATAAACAAATGTCTTGAGGGAGCGGGTTAGCTTAGTTTGTAGAGAGTTGAGTTGCTGCGCTTTAGGTCCCGGGTTCAAATCCGGCTCTGGCAGTTCAATTCAACATGTTAACTGTCACGGATGAACTGGGAATCTACTGATCTTCCTGGGGCTCACACAGCCTTTATATGAGTACCGTGAATTGAGGAGAAAAACAGGCTGCTGATTGCGATCACGGACAAATCACCTATACTTGTACACATGTACAAACAGATGTGCTGGAATAAGAACAATCTCTATCATGTACTGAACCCTTCATGGGGTGTAGTGGTGCAGGTTACAAATTCTAGTTAGCCCCTTAATGTAGGAGATAACTCATTCAGCTTCTTTTTAATCATTTTCTAATGTTCTATTCTGCTGTAATGGCCTTGAAGGTTCTTACAGAAAACATGGGAAACCGGCATATAGTTTTGTCATTTACGCACTAAGGGAGTTCTGTTAATTGTAATTATACTGAAAACCTTAAGTGTGTATTTTTCTCTGATCCGTAGATCTGTGAGGCATTGTCCATGTGTGTTTAAGTAAACAAAAATACCTAATTTATTTTTTTTTACTGTTCTTTTGATAGTGATTATTTTTAAATATTTTTAAAATAGAGCCTAAACTCAAAGCGAAACATTAAATTTTATTAGAATGCCAATGGAAAAAACCACAAGCAGAGCCTTATGTTTCAAATCTGGTGTAAAATACAAACAATTATCAGTCGACGTTTCGCCTATTCAGGCATTATCAAGACACAATAAAAAGTAAGTAGAATCAGCTGATCACCAACATACATCAAGTAATGTTTAACTTCCACAGGTGTTTAACATTACTTGATGTATGTTGGTGATCAGCTGATTCTATAACCTTCCCAGCTGTTTGCATCTCACCTGCTTTTCAGTTTTGGGTTGAACGTCTTGGGGTGGAGGTGCGGTCCCGGATTATGAGCCTTTTTGCGCGATTATTCGTTGGGATGTATTGCACTTCTGTTTTGAGATGTGATTGAACTTACTTTTTATTGTGTCTTGATAATGCCTGAATAGGCGTAACTTCGACTGATAATTGTTTGTATTTTACACCAGATTTGAAACATAAGGCTCTGCTTGTGGTATTTTCCATTTGCATTCTAATTTAAATATTTTTATTTTGAAGAGAAAAGATTTGTATCCAAGCCAGACAAATCCATTCTGTTTACCGATCCTATATCCCCGAGTTCTCGCAATTTTTGCGATGTATACACGGGAAGGTTCGAATCCCGGCCAGGACAAATCTTTTCTCTTCAAAGTTATTTTAATTTATTTATTCGGGTTTTTTCACAATTAATTTATCCCGATCCCAAAATCTTTTCCCGCAAATCCTTCCTTCTCTTACATCCTCCATCCATGTCTTCCTCGGTCTTCCACTCTTTCTTCTATAATTTGGTTTATCTAGAAATATCTATATATACAATATTTACATTTATTTATATTCTTCAAGATAAAAATATTTTAAAAAAACCTAATGTTCAGTTGAAACGATATAGGAAAATAAAATTTTTGCCATTTGTTTAAATTATTTAGGAAAGAAATTCGTTGACTGGTAGATATTAATGTAGGATGGAAATAGTTGGGGGTGCAGTCAAAAATTACACAAAAAATAAGTGGAAACCTATTCTATTCTATGTGTGCCGACGTTTCGACGGACTTGTGTAGGTCATCTTCAGGGCCAACAGGAGTGGCTATTCGGTGCAGAAGGCAACTGCACCGAGTAGCCGAGTAGACCAGTTGCCTTCGGCACCGAGTAGCCACTCCTATTGGCCCTGAAGATGACCTACAAAGTATGTCGAAACATCGGCACACATAAAATACAATAGGTTTCCACTTATTTGTTGTGTAACTTTTGACTGCACCCCCAACTATTTCCATCCTAATTTTAAATTATTTATTTTAATTTTAAAGTTTGGGCCTCAGGTACTACTGTAGGTGTACATAAAATTCAGGAATTCCGTAGTTAATTATATTTAATAGAATAGAAAAAAAAAAATTCCTAGAATAGATCCCTTAAGAAGAATTTGTACAGTAATAACAGAATATACATCAGACCAATAGGATACATTTTTACATATTATAAAACAATGTCCACGGCCGCGTCTGTTCGTGGTAAACTTAGTAACTACTACACGGATTTTCATGCAGTTTTCACCAATGGATAGAGTGATTCACGAGAAATGTTTTGGTATATAATTTGTCAAGGTTTTGTTGATCCCTTTGACATGATCCCTTTGACATAATCCTTTGACATATAATGAGACAAAAAATAAGGATAGCTTATTTAACCTATTTTATCTACTAGAAAATTGATTACGTACAATGCGGTACTTGGAAATCTATTTAGATGATTACAGTATTAATCCTTATCAACTTATATATTTTAGTTATCTTAAGCATTTCATGCGTATTATTATAATATTATACACCATATAATTTAAATGAATATGTTAGGAGTTATCGAAAAAAATGAATGCGCATGAAAGTTTTTTTTTATTTTTATTTATTGATATTTACAACTGTATTACAATAATACATCAAGTAAACAGGCTATGCGATAGATAATGACATGTGAAAATGACAAGTAGAGAAACTACCCACTGGTAGTACTCAAATCACAAGTTCAACTAAGAAGTCACGGGGCTTCTTTTCAGACACCTCGGAGGATTATCGGGAATTGAAGAGGAAGCTAGGTTTGAAACTAAAGGGTTTGAGTGGAAATGAATTTTGTTATGAAAGGATAGATAGCGAGTTCGGGCCAAATCAGCAACAAATGGGACATTAAGGTCGTTATGGATGACTTTATTCTTAACAAAATAAGGAGCGTTGAGGATTTTACGAAGGATTTTGGATTGTAGGGATTGGATACGAGAAGAATTCGATGGCTTAGTGGAGCCCCAAAGCTCTACTCCGTAAGTCCAAATAGGTCGTATGATGGTCATGTATATGAGTCTTTTGTAATTAATTGGGAGCTTAGAGCGTTTGTCTAGTAAGTTTTGAAGTAGCCTGAAACGTCGAGCGGTTTCTTGTCTTTTCAGTCTCTTATGAGGATTCCAGGTTAATCGTTTGTCGAGGTGCAACCCTAAGTATCGGATCTGTTCTAAAGGCATAAGTGGTATATTATTAAAGGATACTGAAGGGCAGGAAGTCATTGGTGCGCATGAAAGTAAATTCGTATTGAATGAAATTTCTTGTTTGTGTATTTAAAATATCTACACATTAAAATAGAGAGACAAAACATGTGGGCATAATATGCCTTACTACCCGTGCAATTGTCGGGGCGGGTCGCTGGTAATAAAATATTTACTGGTGGTTACATGTCTTAGTGCCCGTTTTTAAGGAATTTAATCGAATTTTCTAAATTTTTTAACAATATTAAAAAAAAATATTTACCACGATTATTGCTTACGATGGTATATTTAAAAAGCAATTAATTGATAATGTTCTGTAAACTCTGCAATGAATAAATCTATCACTCAATAATGCAACGATAAGGATGAAATATTAGTCCTGCGATAAACAGAAGAAATATTGCCTTGCTTATAATTCTTGTAAAACATCATCATGAATATGATGCCTATAATACATACATATACATATACATAAACATAAATGCCTAGAAAAAAATTAACACGTTCTTTAGACGAGTTAGATATATATATATACATATATATATATATATATATATATATATATATATATATATATATATATATATATATATATATATATATTGTAGATATAAATATATTTTTTAACTATTCTTTAAGAATGTGAAATTTGGCAGCTATTATTGAAGGATGAGCTATTATGAAGTTATTGCATAGAATATTCATTTTGGTTAGCCAGTAGAAATTGTTTTTTATTTAAAGAATTATTTGAATGAAATAAAATATATTTTTGAACCTCGAACACTTTTGAGACAGTATTAATATAATATGTATAATAAAAATAAGAAGAAAGAATTTTCTTACTATTTATTTAATAATAATAATAATAAATTCTTTATTTATTCTGGGACAAGTCCCTTTAGAATAACAATACAGGTTTCTTTGCAGGCTAATATTATGTCGTACAGTATAATAATTACTTAGTATATTAATTACTACCATTAAATTAACAAATGTGAAAGAATTAATGAGAAAAAAAATTGCGAATTACCTCAAGTAATACTATATATAAAAAAAAAACAGAGTACAAGAAATAAAAAATAACAGAAATAAAATAATAAAAAGTTATATATAGAGAAACAATAGATAATTACATATGTATGCGAATTACAATGTCAAGTAGAAACAAACAAAACAGAAAATGAAACAAAAATATGAACAATATCAACTATTATAACTTGCTTATTTACTTATTAAAAGTAGAATCTTCCACAAGAAAAATTTGGCAATTAATAACAGAAATTTATGAGGAGGAATTTCTCATCTGATTTCTATTTTAATAATTTACTTGTTATTCTTTTTTTTTTTTTTTTATTGTCTGCGAAATCATTTCTGTTTGTATAAGCTGTTATCTCTTCCTTAGTCCTACATTATTCAATTTTTCTGTTTTATTTTATTTTAAGCCTTGATGATGGTCTAAAAATTAGGTCGAAACGTAGGCACAAATAAAATAAGTCTAACTTATTAATTTGTGTAATTTATTGTCTGTACCCACTCAACATTTCAGACTGTTCTAACATATATCCAGTAAACCGTTTCTACATGAAAATTAATATATATCTATTCTTGACGTTCGGGAGCGGAGTGGCTCAGTGGTTGCATTGCCGAAGGTCTTGGGTTCGAATTCCGCTCGCCGGCAGATTTTTCTTTAGTCTGTAAGCGCCCGGAGATGGACCCTATGTTATCTAGGACCCTTCTGGGCCTCAGTCAGCCTCTAAAAAGTGGGTACCTAAAATAAGAGTGGAAAATCCGGCGTTTGAGCGTGTTCTAGTACAAACAACATCCCTGAAATAGTATAGTCTCTACCATATACTGAAACCCAGACCCTTCATAGATACAGGTCTGCAGTGGATCAGGTTTTTTTAAAATATATTTTTTAAAGTAAAAATAAGCAAGAAGAATTTTCTTAATAATAAACAAATTATTCTTTCACAATAAAAATTAATTTGGTACTAGTAGCTGAAAAGAAATTTCACATCTGATTTCTAATTTAATAATTTATCCTCTCCTCTTTGTATTTCTTGTATTTATTATTTATTTATTTTTATATAACCTGTTATATCTTCTTGGTACAGCCTCTAAAAGTGGTCACCCAAAATAAGAGGTGAGGTTCTGGCGGTCGAGCGTGATCTAGGACAAATCACCCCCCTGAAAAACCTTTGTCCAAGATAGTTTACAGTCTATACCATGTACTGAACCCCAGAGCCACTCACGGGTTGTAATGGTACAGGTTAGGTTAATACAGTTATATATGCAATTTTTTTTCTTCGTCTGTTTCCTCTTTTCCCATATATCCTGAGCTTTGCGCGCCTAAGTTTTCTCTCCTAAGACCACGCAAAATCATTTCTGGCGCGCTTTTTTTCGCAGAAGAACCTTAATTCCCTTGAGTGTCCTTCTGTATTCTCCTGTCAAAACAATCTTGGTCTGTTAGCCCCACTTGGTCCATATCATCCCTAAGTTGTTTGAATTATCCTGTTATGAATATATGCATATATGAAATATATATGCAGTTATTGTATACAGTTTTTGGTACTTGTGTACATAACGCACGGCCAAAGTAGGCCAATGCCCGAGCGGATACAGTTTATAACAGCTACCTTGGATAACCTTACATTTTGGACGGCCTTCATTGTTTGTTTACTACTGTGTTCGAGCGTTGTTGTGTTTCTTGCTCAGTTGTTGTTTGTTAATAATACAAAATAATGTCGATAGTTTGTTGTTTACTGTTTTATAATTATACGACAATGCTTATTTGTGATTTGCCAAAAACCGAGGAAAATGCAATTTATTTTTGTCAGGAGAAAAACATTCTACAGAAAAATAGGAAATGTAGCAACTCCCATAAAATGAAGCTATACCTTGGAAATCGTAAGTTTTGGAGATAAATTCTTATTTAACAGAATTTATATGGCAACAATATCAGCTTGATGGAAATAGAGACTGTTTTTAATCCATGTTGAACTGTATAGCAACCCATTTTCCACCCAAATGCGATTGAATGTTATGTTTTTAAATAATTTATTGAATTTTAAATATTTGATATATGTTCCATTATTTATTAATGTCATTATTAATTATATTTGTTTACATCCTACACTTATTATTTATGATTAAGTATACTTATTATTTATTTATTATACTTATACTTTTAAATAATTATTTTAATTTTAAATCGTTTATCTATTGCAGTATTTATTGATCTCATTATTATATTTATTTACATTATATACCACATTATTTTATAATATGTTATATAATAAATTATATTGTTATTACTTCGATTTATTTATTTCCAATATTATTACATTCCTATTTTTAAAAGGTTATCCAAGATAACTGGTAGAAATGTAACTGTTATAAAATGTAACCGCTCGGGCATGCGCAGAACATTGGCCTGCTTGGCCGTGCGTTATGTACACAAGTACCCATTTTTTTTTTTTTTTTATTGATGTTCTGTTTTAGTAATAATCTTATAAAAGTTTAATTCAAAGTTCAGTCTTAGATAGAAGCTATTCTCTATTAGTTATGAATAGCTCAGTTCAGTTCAATAATTACAACCTCAATATCATGATACGGCGAAGTGTTCGATTTCATCAGCTATCTCATCTAATTATAACAATTCACGACAAAAGCTTTTTTAAAAATTGATACGTTCGGCGTCGGAAAAGCCTTCTATTATTGACCGAAATCCTTGATACTCTCTTACATATTCGTTCCTCTTTCGAAGGACGCCATACAAGAATCATTCGCGCAAACAGAGTACGTTATAATTATTTCCGATCGGAAAAGAACTTCTGGGTCAAGGAAAAACGCCATGTTCCGTGACGGGGAATTATAAATTTTTAACGTCCGTTCTGCGGAGCGTTTTAGCTCTTACTGCTTTCCTTTTATCGGCTCCAATCATGAAACCTTTCCATGAATAAACAAAAACGCTATTCAGGATTTTTCGCGTGCCTGTGTAGGGCTCAAAACTGCTCTTCTGTTAACAGAACTATTGAATTTAATCGGCTAGGTTTCTTCCGAACCGATTATATATATTATCTTTGTCCTACTTGTTCAGTAACTAAGCTAAGTCGATAACATTCCAAAACAAAAGCCTTAGAATTGCTGGATATTATGCATATTACACTAAAGTTAAAATTATGCATAAAGAATTATGTAACTTATATTAATGTGTTCATCAACAAACTATGTAAACAATTCTTTTTTATCTGTAAAGACAATAAAAACTCAGTTTTAAAAAATAGTGGAAACTAAACAAAAAAACACTAAATAAGACAAAATTATTTATTATAAGTGCCGACGTTTCGACCTACGTTGTAGGCCATCTTCAGGGCTGACAGAAGGCTGGAACTACTACACAGTGTACGCAGTAGCTCCAGCCTTCTGTCAGCCCTGAAGATGGCCTACAACGTAGGTCGAAACGTCGGCACTTATAATAAATAAGTTTGTCTTATTTTGTGGTTTTTTTACTGCACCCCCAGACTATCTATATCCCACATTAGATCTCCCAGTCAACAATTTTCCTCTCTAAACAAAAAATAGTGCAAAGCAGTATGTACATAAAAGAACAAAACATTTATTATTGTAGGATACCAATTTCTTTTAATTCATTGTTATTATTTATATATATGTATATAAGTTATTAGGAATGTACAGTTATAATTTTTGTTTATTTTATTATTATTAATTTTTTCATTCATTGTATATTACGATTATGTACAGATACATTTTAATTTGTCCAATTGTTTTTAATTTGATAATGATCTATATGGTACAGCAGGTCATTTTTGTGATTGTAGCAAATTATATAAGAAATAAATATTTAAAAAAAAGAAAGAAAAAAAAGCGAAGTAGATTTTTTTTTCTTAAAACAAAATAAAGAATATTCGTAGACAACTCTTACACACATTTTCTGTGTGTTTGTATGTGTATGTGTCTGTGTATAACACATGAAATCTCCTTTGGGATTACGAGATATACTAGAAACATTACAGTAGCGACTGGTTGACAACAATGACAACTGAATATGCCCTGATATCTAGAACTGAAAAATTCACATGATTAGGTAAAACATCGTGAAAAATGTTCGCGGGTTCGCAGCTCGACATGGAGTAAAAATCCTTGATATACCGTCTTTCGGGTTGGGCGTAAGGATGGTCTTGAGCCTGTAGGACGTCAGGTACTCGTTAATAATACTTGTCCTAATTAAGCCTGGGTTGGTAAAATTTAGTACTTCCACTGTAGCATTATCCGCCTACCAGTGTCGTCCGATTAGCCATAGGAGGGAGCTTAGGTGACGTTTAATGAGTAAATAAACAAAATGTATACGAAAAAGAAGAAATTAAATCCGGATTTAAAAAACTAAATTTAGGTGCATTGGTACTATAAATGTGTTAAAATTTTTTTTTAAATAATTCATTTAATGAAATTAAAACTGCATTAAAATAATACAACAAGTAAATATAATGATTGGTACATAATAGCATGAAAGATAAGTAGATAAACCACCCATTGGCAGTACTCAAATAATAAGTTCAACTTAAAAGGTCACGAGGCCATTTCTTCAGGTCCTTCGGAGGATTGTCAGGAATTGAAGAGGTTGCGAGGTTTGAAACTAGTGGGTTTGAGTAGGAATGAAGTTTGTCATGAAATGATTGATATCAGTTTCGGGCCAAATCATCAACAAACGGGACATTATGGTCATTATGGATGACTTTATTCTTAACAAAATAAGGAGGATTGAGGATTTTACGAAGGATTTTGGATTGTAGGGATTGGATACGAGAGGAATTCGATGGTTTAGCGGAGCCCCAAAACTCAATTCCGTAAATCCAGATAAGTCTAATAATTGTCATGTATATGAGTCTTTTATAATTGATTGAGAGCTTATAGCGTTTGTCTAGTAAGTGTGGTAGTAGCCTGAAACGGCGTGTAACAATTTAAAATAATAATAATTAAATGTTTCTAAAAGATGGGAATATGTATATTATTCATTTATTATAATTATTATTTATTCCTTTATTTAACATGTAATTCAATTCATATAATCTCATAACGTATGATAATTATTTATGAGGTGCCAAGCTTATATGGTGTGAGCATGTTTCCTTATAACTTATTTCAAACAGTAGGCGGAGACCTCATTTCATAAGGATGTAATCTCATTAAAACAATAATTATGAGAATAATTAATATTAATAATTAATAAAAGCTCGACTTGCTTGGTCCCCTGTGGTGTAGTGAGTAACATAACAATCAACTAAGCCAATATACTATAAAATGGTGATCCCGAGTCTGTGCGGTCTCAGGTACTCGTTAAAGATCCCTATCCTGATTATCTTGGATAAGCAAAACTTAGGACTCCCACTGTTTATGGCATTATTAGCCATTGTAACTTAATGTAAAAAACAGCATTCTATCCACGCGACTTTTACCACAAAAATCATCATCATAGTCCATCCTCTTCGCCGTTCATGCAGTGTGAGGTTTCCTTCTGTACAGCCAGGACCACACTGAACGATGCTCTACCATTTCCCTTCTTCTGTTCCGTTGCAGGCTTCTCTTTGTGAAGCTTTCCTAACACCATCTTCCCAGGAATGTCGGGGTCTTCCTCTGGACATTCTTCCTTCAACCTTAGCCGAGTATCTCATGTTGGCTAGCCTGTTGTCTTCCATTCTTAAAACATGTCCAAACCATCCTAAACTGTTTTCTTCAATGACTTTTTCCGCAGAGTCCACTCCGAGGCTTGATCTAATGATCGAGTGGCGAATTCGGTCTCGTCTTGTTTTCCTCTCTTCCTGAGGAATCTCATTTCTGAAGCCTGGATCCTACTTTTATGTTTGGTGGTCAACGCCCAAGATTCCGAGGAGTATGTTAATATGGGGAGGAAAGTAGATTTATATACCCTCAACTTTGTGTCCTTGGATACTTCTCTTTTATTTAGTGCATGGAACAATTAACCAGCTGAGTTAACCCTCTCCCAGATTTCATTGATCATGACTCCATTCTCATCAAGGTGTGCTCCAAGATCATAAATAAGTTAATGATATTAAAAACAATGAATTTGAGTAGGTTTTATATCCCGCAGTCAGGATTGTGCTGCACCCAATTAGGGAAAAACAGATATATCTCCGGGCAACAACTGTGCACTGCTCACAACTAGGCACCAGTCGCTGCTTATTGTACTATGAAATGTGCTTTATACATAAATACAAATAATGGTAATCTCCAATTGAAAATTTCTAACTATTGAATACAATTTACTCCAGGATCCATGGTCCATTTTTGCACTTGATTAGTATCAAGCTGAATCTTCGTTAATAGCTTCGTTTCGATGAGGCGACCAACAATTTCCTGTGGGAAAATTCTCGGTTGTGGTAGCTAAAAGAGGTACCAAGCATAAAATATGTCGATTTGATGATTCTCAAAAATTTATTACTAACTGTGTTTTTTTGTTAAATCTCAAGATAATTATCTGAATTATTTGAAAAAATGTTTGTCCTACAAAATGTATAGTTTGATAAAAGAGTCGCCTCCTTCCAATATGTATTGATAACGAAGTCAAAAAAGAAGATAAAAAAAAACAGCTGGTTAGTAATCATTTTTGATGATCTCGTTATTGATACATATTGGAAGGAGGGGACTCTTTGATCAAACCATACATTTTGTAGGACAAATATTTTTTCAAATAATTCAGATAATTTTCTTCAGATTTAACAAAAATAAAAAAGTTAGTTATGAATTTTTGAGAATCATCAAGCCGACATATTTTATCCTTGCTACCTCTGTTAGCTACCACAATCGAGAATTTTCGCACAGGAAATTGTTGGGCGTCTTATCGAAACGAAGCTATTCACGAAGATTCAGTTTGATACTAATCAAGTGCAAAAATGGACCATGGATCCTGGACTATATTGTTTAACATGTAAGACGGAATAATAAAAATGGGACTTAAAAACTTGATTTCAACTGATGAAGAATGCACACTATTTGTAAATAGG